>SJYT01042699.1:0-188218 GCA_006410635.1 Cephalophus harveyi
GGGGTGGGAGGTGGGAGGGGGATTCAGGATTGGGAGCTCGTATACACCCGTGATGGATTCATGTCAATGTATGGCAAAATCAATATGGTATTGTAAAGTAAAATAAAGTAAAAATAAAATTTAAAAAAAAGGAATAAAGTATTACATCAGTAAACATCATTATTATATAAGGAGTTGATAATAATGTATAAGAAATGCTCAGATTCTCAAACAAGCATTCAAGGAACTCTTCTGAGGTAACGTGCATTTCTACATCTACTGGGTATTTCATCCAACCCATCTTCAACAAGAATAAAGTCTTCATGTCCTGAAGTAAGTACATCTATTGTTCTTGATCTGGTAACTAGAAAAGTCTTCTCACTATAGTGTTCATGATTTCCACCCACAAATTCAGATGAGTCAGAAGAAAACAGAGTTCTTTGTTTTTCTTGGAATTGATTTTATTTGGGCTCTTTTGAAATTGATCTCTCTCAGAAAAGGTAGCTGAAGAATATACTGTCTAGAAAAGAACCGAAATTAGGGGGTGCCCTGATCATCCGGGACTAGCTCTGAAGCCATGTTCGAGCTTCTGTGTCCTTGTCCTTTGAAGTAAAATGCTGCTTCAAGAGTTAATGATTGGGAAATGTGAAGATGTAGAAACAAAGAACAGCTATAGGATAGCAAACTGGTAACAATTTAGACTATAATTCTTCCACACTACAGAATCAGGGAACTCACAGTTTCCTGATAGACACAGATAAAGGCCTGACACACATTCTTAAATTGTTTTTACAGGAAGCAGATTTCCTCCAGATGAAAACTTCTGACCAGAAGAACATATACCGTAGACTTTTATTTGTCTTCACTGAATCCCTAGAAGAGACTTGCCAGTATAGAGAGAAAAGCAAATATCTGCTCATCAAACAGCATATTGCCATGATTTTTAGAAAAATAAAATGATAGAGCCAGTGGTATTTGTCTCTAGAAAGTGGTCTCTTGCTTAATGAGGTATTTGTGGTGAGAGTGAGATATTTCATGTTCTTAAGAACAAAACTAGATGGCACTTGAACTTGACAGAGGCTTGTGAGTGGGGAAGTGCTGGCCAATGGTCAGAATGGAATTACTTTGGAAGGTTGGGGAGAAGCTGGGAGCTGCAAGGGACAAGGGATGGGAAAGGGAGGGAGGATTTGGAAAGGAGAAAAGACACTGTTGTCCTGGGAGGAATTTGGGGGAAAAGAACCAAGATATTTATGAGGTTTTAATTATGATGCTTGATGCAATTAGCAGCCCTGAAATTTTTAGTAAAATCCACTACCCTCACTAATGTGTCATGGAGTGGGTCCAGATTGAAGAATAAAAGCTATCTCAAATATGGCTTCAGGATGAGTGAAGAAGCAAGCCAATGCTTTTTTGCTTCACTTATTACTCATATCACTCAATACCATCATCAAATCCTTAGAGTCCATTACAGAAATCGGCTCAAAGATGACTCAGCAATTTCCTCAGGTTCTGAAACTCCTGACTAGGTGCAAAGTGCAGGGGGGTTGTCAATGGAAGATTGATAACTGTGATAGCTGTTTGAGTTCTGAAGCAGAGCATAAAAGAAAACCCAAGTCAAAACAGTTCAGTTCAGTCACTCAGTTGTGTCCGACTCTTTGCGACCCCATGAACTGCAGCACGCCAGGCCTCCCTGCTCATCACTAACTACCAGAGTTCACTCAGACTCATGTCTATCGAGTCAGTGATGCCATCCAGCCATCTCATCCCCTGTTGTCCCCTTCTCCTCCTGCCCCCAATCCCTCCCAGCATCAAAATCTTTTCCAATGAGTCAACTCTTCGCATGAGGTGGCCAGGAGTTTCAGCTTTAGCATCATTCCTTCCAAAGAACACCCAGGGTTGATCTCCTTCAGAGTGGACTGGTTGGATCTCCTTGCAGTCCAAGGGACTCCCAAGAGTCTTCTCCAACACCACAGTTCAAAAGCATCAATTCTTCACTGCTGAGCCTTCTTCACAGTCCAACTCTCATATCCATACATGACCACAGGAAAAACCATAGCCTTGACTAGACGGACCTTAGTCGGCAAAGTAATATCTCTGCTTTTGAATATGCTATCTAGGTTTGGTCATAACTTTTCTTCCAAGGAGTAAACATCTTTTAATTTCATGGCTGCAGTCACCATCTGCAGTGATTTTGGAGCCCCCAAAAATAAAGTCTGACACTGTTTCCACTCTTTCCCCGTCTATTTCCCATGAAGTGATGGGACCAGATGCCATGATCTTCGTTTTCTGAATGTTGAGCTTTAAGTCAACTTTTTCACTCTCCTCTTCCACTTTCATCAAGAACACTTATCTCAAAATTGGCCGAGTCCCCATAGAAATGCATTACCTCCATAACAGGAATGCATTACCTCCAGAGGCAGCTGACTTGCTGTCCCTTAAATGTGACAGGGGACTCTTCCTGGACTTAGATTTTCTGTTCTGTGTCCCACTTGTCCACAGAGTTCATTGTTTGCCTTCATGTTTACTCAGTGAAATCTTTTCTAATCATCTTATAATAGTGCTCAACCCCCCCCAACTCCCAGCATGGCCTGTTGTCCTCCCTGCTTTCTTTTTCTTCTTTTCACAGTTAAGAATTATGAAGAATCTAAGATTTTAACCTGACCTGCAAGCCTAAAAATCACCTTGCCTTGGTTTCATGGATGCTTATAGAAGGTGGACTCTTTATCACCCTCAACAAATGCTGTAGCCCAAATAGGAGTGTCATTTTCCAGCTCTGTTGAGGCATAATTGACATATAACATTGTATAGGCTTAGTGCTTACAACCCCTTACAAAGGTCCATCTAGTCAAAGCCAACAAAGCTCTGTCTAGTCAAAGCTATGGTTTTTCCAGTAGTCATGTATGGAATGTGAGAGTTGGACCATAAAGAAGGCTGAGCGCCAAAGAACTGATGCTTTGGAACTCCAGTGTTAGAGAAGACTCTTGAGAGCCCCTTGGACTGCCAGAAGACCAAACCAGTTAATCTTAAAGGAAATCAGTCCTGAATATTCATTGGAAGGACTGACGCTGAAGGTGAAATTCCAGTACTTTGGCTACCTGATGCGAAAAGACCCTGATGCTGGGAAAGCTTGAAGGCAGGAGGAGAAGGGGATGACAGAGAGTGAGATGGTTGGTGGCATCACCGACTCGATGGATATGAGTTTGAACAGGCTCTGGGAGTTGGTGATGGACAGGGAAGCCTGGCGTGCTGCAGTCCACGGGGTCGCAAAGAATTAACATGACTGAACTGAACTGAGATTTTATAATGTGATAATTAGGTGTGCATATATATGGTGTGTTGTGCTAGTTCCTGGGTCCCCATTTCTAAAGTTGAAGTGAAGGTCCCAGGTGATACCTGAATACTCAGTGAGTTGAGTGACAGGAGAAAAACCTTGAGTCTAGGGATCCTGGATCAATGACTGTAGGCACCCAGGATCCCTCCCTTTCTCAGGAGGGAGGTGTTTTCTTTACATTACGTGACAGCAAACAAGCCCTACATGTTTCTGCAGGGCAAGGCTATTTGTTGTACAGATGAAAAGTTGTATGGGATGAAGGATAGTTAGTGCCTCTTCCTGATAGATGTACAGAAAAGTGAGAGAATGTGTAGAATTATCTCAACAGGCACTTACTAATTTCTAGCAGCTAAATACTCCTGATTTCATTCATAGTCTCACCCTCCACTAGACTATGGACTCAATAATTTATTTTAGTTTGTTGTCCATTTTATTGATAAAACAGTCTTACTAAAAATATTCAATAAACTTGTGCTGAATAAATCAATGAATGAATGGCTAAACATATAATAACTAATCAAAGTGTTTAGCATAAAAAAGAATGTATATATATATATATATATATATGTGAATCATTTTGCTGTACAGCAGAAATTAATGCAATATTGTAAACCTCAATAAAAATGTTTTAAATAGAGAGCTAACAGTTTTTAAAAATTAAATAAATTGAAAAGATGTACTGCTTTATAACATGTGTGCATACTCAGTCACTAAATCCTGTTCAACTTTTTTCCACCCCATGGACTGTAGCCCATCATGATCTTCTGTCCTTGGGATTTCCCAGGTGAAAATACTGGACTGAATTGCCATTTCCTTCTTCAGGGACTCTTCCCTATCCAGAGATCAAACCTGTGTCTCCTTCATTGACAGGCAGATTCTTTACCACTGAGCCACCTGAGAAGCATTATAAGAAGCTAAATATAATACCATAACTTTTTAGTTTATTTTCTATTGAAGTATAGTTTAATTAGAATGTTGTTTCAATTGCTAATGTACACAAAGTGACTCAGTTATACACATATATGCATTCTTTTTCATATTCTTTTCCATTATGGTTTACCATAAATATCATTCCCTGTGCTATACAGTAGGACTTTGTTGTTAATCCATTATATAATATATAATATATTATATTATATAATAGCTTGCACCTGCTAACCCTAGCCTCCCAATCCAACCCTCTCCCAACCCCTTGACCCTTGGCAACCATCAAATAACACTTGATAGCTTACAAAAAAACTTATGCTAAGTAAAAAATAAGTTT
Source organism: Cephalophus harveyi (assembly GCA_006410635.1). NCBI lineage: Eukaryota > Metazoa > Chordata > Mammalia > Artiodactyla > Bovidae > Cephalophus > Cephalophus harveyi. The sequence goes on from SJYT01042699.1 coordinate 4,575, forward strand.
ACAACCTGCATATTGAAAATAATTCAAATTATAAACAGACACACACTTTTGTATAGGGGAGTCATGAAAGTATGAAATAAAATTTATATTTTATGGCAAAAATTTAAATATGAAAAATTCTTCTGTGCCCTTTGCACCCCTCTCTCCTTACTGTGGGTTGTGTGTCTGCATTATATATGTATTGGACCTCTTCCATCAATGTGAGGACCTGCTCAACCATAAAGAGCCACATTCTCCCAGCATCAGTAAGACAGCTCCTTAAAAGACAAATTTCTTCTTGATCTTGTAAGGGGTCACATGACTCAACACGATGACACTTATATGTGTATTATGTACACTGTCAATAATATGTCTTTTCATGTGGAGCCCTCTGTCTCCAAAACTTACATCCCCAGTGCCTTGACTTCTAGAAGACAGAACAGCCATCAGAGTTTTCTGGGTTATAGTTCTCAAATTTGGCTCGAATAAAATTTTCTATTTCTTTCTTAGATTGACTGATTCATTTTCAACAAAAGAAAATGCCCCAAATTTATTAAATGGGTTAATCAGGTTATCTTTATTTTCTATCTTTTCCCCTTTATTTTTCAAATTATTTTGTTATCAGGAAAAACTAGTACTTGTATTTGAAATCTTGATTATTTCATAAAAAGTTTTTAAAGAAAAACAAGCTTTTGAAAGTTCAGACACTTCTTTTAAACACCTCCACCAAGTACAGAATTGCTCTTCACAGCCCTAGAAGCAAGACGTTCATGTAGAAGGCATGGTGGACAGCTCGCCCAGTCAGTATTCTTCAGAAAATGGATACTCAGGGTGACCAATACCCCTGAAAGAGAAGGAGGAGGACTGATTTATTAAATCTGTCTTGTTGTCATAGCATTACTCTGTGGATGCAGTCAGAATGGGCTCAAACTCAAAATCTACAGAACATGTCCCTCCTTCTCCCCCAACAAGCACACACCAGGTGTCTGCTTCATGTGCACACTGCACCTGCATGTCCAATCCCAACATTCATGTGTAACAGTTACTCCACAGTGACTTATACAATATATAATTACATACAATTTATATGGGAGTACAAGACCTAGGGCTGACTGTGGAGGTCATTCCAGACACAGGTGGAACTTTCGGCCCTAAATGATGAGAATAATCAAGTTAAGGAATACTTTGCTCTTTTTCATATGAAAAAATGTTGAGCATACCCAAAATATAGGATGCCTTCATTGAAGAATTACTATTAAGCTGAAGAAATACCACATACACCTAAATAACCATGCCTATAAATTGTGATGACTATTTTCTTAGTTTATATGACAACACATTATTTATTCATTAGTATTACTGCTGTTATCTTTTCTTATGGTCAGATTTTTCTTTCTAACTTGGTCCTTTTCAATTCAATTCGTTAAAGAGTGCATTCAGAGCAACTCCATGTGCCAAGAGTTGTGCTGTTGACATAAACCCACAAGAATGAGTAAGTCTAGGCATTCACAGCATAATGAAGGAGAACACAGAACACACTTATAAGCTTTTGAGAACAGAAAAGTAACTTTCATTTATCATTATGTCTTTTCTCAGAATCATGGTATACTTATAAACACATGTATATGTACATATAAATATCTTCTTTACAAAGAAGGAGAGTTTTGAGATCTTTCATTTGAAACTAAATATTCATTTTATCACTAATTTGTATTTGCTTCTTTCTAAACTGTTTTCCAATATCTCTCTGTTTGATTAGCCCTCTTTCTCTTCAATCCTGACATCCTCCTGCAGTAAGTAGGTAGCTGGAATCCTAGGTTTGTAACTAAGTCAAAATCAAGGAGATAGGGGCTCCCCAGGGGATGGACATCTGCTGGACAAAGGCAGCACTAATTTAAATCTGGACTCAAGAAGCCAGAGACTCAGATGATCTTACTTAGCAGGGTGTGTCCTGCTAAGGACACAGCAGTCACTCTCTGGAGCATCAGTTAAACTCATGATCTACTTGCAACTCATTTGGTGACATTACAAGGATGAAGAAACGTGTTGTAACAGGCGGGAAAGGGATTGATTTGGATGAAATGGATGGTGTCTTGGTACAAGAAATGCCTATTAGGGAGAAAAACCATCAGATGCTAGGAGGAGGGGGTGGAAGCAGGCCCACTGTGACTACTCAGCAATAATGCCTATTGGCCTTTGTGGACCCCTTCTCCAAAAAACATCAGCAATACATTTACAATTGTGTTAGGATACACTTGGGGACTCCCAGGTGGCTCATTGTTAAAGAATCCACTTGCCAATATAGTAGATGCTGAAAATGTGGGTTTGATCCCCGAGTTGGGAAGATCTTATCCCCTAGATAAGAAAATGGCAACACACTCCAGTATTGTTGCTGGGACATCCCAGGGACAGAGGAGCCAGGAGGGCTACAGTTCCTGGGCCTCCAGGAGTCAGACACAACTGACCATCCTCATACATTAGGATAAACATGAATGTAATCCAAGATGGAATATTACACAGTCCTTATTTATCATGTCCTCCTGATTCTAAAAGGATTTAAAGGTGAAATATTCATGTAGGTCCCTGAAAGAACAGTGGGCTACAGGCACTGTGCTCTCTTGTCAGCCCTGAGAGGAGGTACATCAGGCACAGGGATTACAGCACAACGTAGTGAATTCACCACAATGTCAAATCTGGGGATCTTACTTATGGGTTGTCTTGGGGCCCAGTTACATTTCTGTTAGTGATAAATGGAACCCTGGAGGAAACTTCTGGTCTGAGGTCTGCAGGAAGTCCCTGGTTTACTCCTATGATGGAAATCAGCAATCCTCCCTAAAACTAAGTTTTAAGAAAGCTTATTCCTCTGCTGAGCTATATGCTAGAGAAAACGGTGTGTGTGTAATATATACAAATCACTTACTGTTGAAAATCATAGTATCTTATATTACGATTGAGGCCATCGATTGCTTTCATGTCTTCTGGAGTCAGTTCAAAGTCAAACACCTAGAAGGAAGGCAGAATCACATTAGCCTCTCCTCCAAGGAGCTGGCCTCCCCCTGGGGACTGAAGGACTTCAAGCTGGACAGAGACAAGAAGAGGGGACAGGGAAGCTGTGTCTGTCCTCAGCTTCTAGGTGAACAAGCCTGGGACCCTCTGCTGAGTTCTCACCTCTCCTTCCTACACCTTCTCCTTTTCTGTCCACCTTAAACAGACTATAGCACATCAGTCCCTTAACTTTCTAAGTGAACTATTTGAGACAGAAAATTAAAAAACAAATATCTTCTTTCAAAACAAAGGGGCAGTTGGACAATTCAGACAAAATACCTGCATTTCACCATGCATTAAGCTGTTTTTCTTCTTCCCAACACCCCCTAAATATGATATAACTTTGAACTTAATAATAATTGTAAGGAGGACCCCTCCCTCTGAAAACCTACCCAATAATCCCATATCAAACTTATTCATTATCTATGAGTAAATCTAACCCAAAAGGATTATGTAAAGCCTTTAAGGAAAAAAGTTATGAAATGTGCTTCAAATATTAAAGCACACCTAAATAATTAGAAATTCATCTCATAATCATAGCATGGAAATCTCAGTTTTGTAAAGAAATCAGTTTTCTCCAAAGCATTCTAGTTTTTCAATGCAACATGAACCTAAGACTTAAACATGTATTCGTTCGTGGGAGTTGGGAAAGTGACTAAATTTACATCAAGTAACAGCTAGTGAAAAGTAGCAAAAATCTCTTTAAGGAAGGAGAATGTACCATTCCGAAAAACAAGACTTATTTTCCACTATAATAGAACAGTACAGAAAATTGAATCGTTAAATAGAAGAGAGGTCAGAAATGTACTTATGGACACTTGATATATGACAGAGTTGACAATGAAAATCTGTAGAAAAAATATGAATCTTTAGATTTCTATTTAAATATACATATATGTGTGTGTGTGTGTGTGTGTATATATATATATACATATATACATATATATATATATATCTGGAGAAGGCAATGGCAAACCACTCCAGTACTCTTGCCTGGAAAATCCCGTGGATGGAGGAACCTGGTGGGCTGCAGTCCATGGGGTCGCTAAGAGTCAGACACGACTGAGCAACTTCACTTTCACGTATTGGAGAAGGAAATGGCAACCCATTCCAGTGTTCTTGCCTGGAGAATCCCAGGGATGGGGGAGCCTGCTGGGCTCCCATCTATGGGGTTGCACAGAGTCAGACACTACTGAAGTGACTTAGCAGCATATATATATATATATATATATATATATATCCCTTTTCATAGCTTATTAGAAAATCAGAAGGATGGTACGGGGAGGGAGGTGGGAAGGGGGCTCAGGTTGGGGAACACGTGTACACCCGTGGTGGATTCATGTTGATGTATGGCAAAACCAATACAATATTGTAAAGTAATTAGCCTCCAATTAAAATAAATAAATTTATATTTAAAAAAAGAAAATCAGTTTCAGCTATATTACAGAGATGTGTATAAGAGACAGTATATATGGTGTGTGGGGAGGGAGGTGGGAAGGGGGCTCAGGTTGGGGAACACGTGTACACCCGTGGTGGATTCATGTTGATGTATGGCAAAACCAATACAATATTGTAAAGTAATTAGCCTCCAATTAAAATAAATAAATTTATATTTAAAAAAAGAAAATCAGTTTCAGCTATATTACAGAATCAAATTTAAATGGAAACAGTTTTTCAGGGGACAATTTCCCTTCTCCTTGACCTGAGCTGTAACCTGCCTTGGACAGTGATATTTGCATTGGACTGGAGAAGGCAATGGCACCCCACTCCAGTACTCTTCCCTGGAAAATCCCATGGATGGAGGAGCTTGGTGGGCTGCAGTCCATGGGGTTGCTAGGAGTCGGACACAACTGAGCGACTTCACTTTCACTTTTCACTTTCATGCATTGGAGAAGGAAATGGCAACCCACTCCAGTGTTCTTGCCTGGAGAATCCCAGGGACGGGGGAGCCTGGTGGGCTGCTGTCTGTGGGGTCACACAGAGTCAGATATGACTGAAGTGACTTAGCAGCAGCAATAGCAGCAGTGATATTTCCCAGAAGTGGTGAGTTAGTTCTGAGTCCAGACATGAAAAGGATTTTTCCCCACTCATTGACTGGAGATCATAGCACTGTGCTGAAATGAAGACCAGGTTAGCTGACCACAGTCTAGCCAAACATATATGAAAAACTAGATGGAAAGGTATGCAGGCTCCTCTGACAAGAGCCACATCCATCTGCTAAAGCAGAACTACCGAGCTGCTCTGCTGCTGCTGCTGATGCTAAGTCACTTCAGTCGTGTCTGACTCTGTGCAACCCCATAGATGGCAGCCCACCAGGCTCCCTCGTCCTTGGGATTCTCCAGGCAAGAGTACTGGAGCTGCTCTGCACTAAACTGCAAATACACGAGAGACCAGCCAAGAGGAGAACAGCTGAGCTGAGTGCAGGCTGATCGTCAAACTACAGAATCAAGAGAAGCATAACTGATCTCTGCATTAAACCCTGAAACTGGGGAGAGTTTCCTGTACAGCTATGGCTAAGAGTACGATAATGGTCTCCTACACACAAATCAAAAGACAACTCAGCAAAAATGGACACAGTCTTGCATAGGAACTTTGCAACAGCAAAAACTCATGGAGATTAAATGTACAAAAATGAAGCTACATTATTATTCAGGGAAATATAAAGTAAAATCACGATAATTTAGAGGTTCAAGATCACTGCTGTAACTTGTGTGTCCCCTAAATTTACCTGTTGGGAACCTTACCCCACTGTGATGGTGTTAGAAATGAGCCCTTGAAGAGTGATTAATTAGGCTACAATGGTGGAGCCCTGATGAATGATATTTAAACAATATCATATTCATATAAGAGACTTAGGAGAGCTCTGTTGCCCCCTCTACCAAGTTAAGATACAAGGAGAAGCCTGTGACCTGGAGGAGGGCCCTCACTTGACCACATGGGCATCCTGATCTTGGATCTCCACCTCCAGAACTGTGAGACTACAAATTTCAATTGTTTCTATGCCACACAATCTGTGGTGTTTGTTCAGTTCACTTCAGTGCAGTTCAGTTGCTCAGTTGTGTTCAACTCTTTGCGACCCCATGAATCGCAGCACGCCAGGCCTCCCTGTCCATCACCAGCTCCCGGAGTTCACTCAGACTCACGTCCATCGACTCAGTGATGCCATCCAGCCATCTCATCCTCGGTCGTCCCCTTCTCCTCCTGCCCCCAATCCCTCCCAGCATCAGAGTCTTTTCCAATAAGCCAACTCTTCGCATGAGGTGGCCAAAGTACTGGAGTTTCAGCTTTAGCATCATTCCTTCCAAAGAAATCCCAGGATTGATCTCCTTCGGAATGGACTGGTTGAATCTCCATGCAGTCCAAGGGACTCTCAACACCACAGTTCAAAAGCAACAATTCTTCAGCACTCAGCCTTCTTCACTGTCCAACTCTCACATCCATATATATCTACTGGAAAGAGCATAGCCTTGACTAGACGGACCTTAGTCAGCAAAGTAATGTCTCTGCTTTTGAAAATGCTATCTCGGTTGGTCATAACTTTTCTTCCAAGGAGTAAGCGTCTTTTAATTTCATGGCTGCAGTCACCATCTGCAGTGATTTTGGAGCCCCCCAAAATAAAGTCTGACTCTCTTTCCACTGTTTCCCCATCTATTTCCCATTAAATAAGCAGGGTGACAATATACAGCCTTGACGTACTCCTTTTCCTATTTGGAACCAGTCTGTTGTTCCATGTCCAGTTCTAACTGTTGCTTCCTGACCTGCATACAGATTTCTCAAGAGGCAGGTCAGGTGGTTTGGTATTCCCATCTCTCTCAGAATTTTCCACAGTTTATTGTGATCCACACAGTCAAAGGCTTTGGCATAGTCAATAAAGCAGAAATAGATGTTTTTCTGGAATTCTCTTGCTTTTTCCATGATCCAGTGGATGTTGGCAATTTGATCTCTGGTTCCTGTGCCTTTTCTAAAACCAGCTTGAACATCAGAAAGTTCACAGTTCACGTATTGCTGAAGCCTGGCTTGGAGAATTTTGAGCATTACTTTACTATGGTGGTGTTTGTTAAGGTAGCCTAAATGATCTATGGGAATCACATAATTCAGTTTTGTCAATTGAGAACAAAGAAAACGAGATATCATTTGCACAAGGTGACAGAATAAATGGCTGATGAAATGCTGAAACAAAAATCTCTGTTTTCTGTCCAACCTGAACCCTCTCCAGCCATGCCGCCTCTCCTGTTGCCACATCAGGAGGAGAAAATCACCAAGAACACACAACACATTCATGCATGGGGAAGAATAGGTAACTTGTCTTGACTCAAGGAAAGTCTTGAGAGACAGACAAAGAATGACCCTCATGAAGGATATTCCCTAGGAGCCCTCTGCCCACAGCCCCACTCATCATCACCTGCATGTTCTCTTTGATCCGCTTCTTATTGAAACTCTTGGCCAAAACCACAACCCCACGTTGTATCTGGTAGCGAAGGGCAACCAGAGCTGGGGTTTGCTTGTGCTTTTTGGCAATGGCACGAAGAACTGGGTCCTCCAAGAGAACAGGATGGTTCTGGTTCACCCTGGAAGAAAATTCAGAAATGCTGAGGAGCTGAGACTAAGTACTCAGTTTCTAAGGAGGCTTCTCAAACAGACCAAGTAGGTTCACTCTAGACCAGTGCTTCTCAAAGTGTGGTCCATGGGCCAGCAGCATCAGCATCACCTGGGATCTTGCTAGAAATGCAAACTCCATGACTTAACTGCAGACAAACTGAATCAGAAACTCAACTGTGGCACCTGGCAGTCTGTATTTACAAAGCTCTCCCAGGCATTTGATGCATACTTGTGAGTACTGCCAATCTTGTGGAAATTTTTTTCTGTTTTTACTTCTCAATGGTTGTTTTTCTTTTATAATCACAACTCTAAGGTAAGTACAAGGGCATGAAAAGAAAATGAGATGGAGAAGACCAGGAAATTTTTAAATTTTCACTGTTCTCAAGTGTTGATAAAAATCAAGTAATCCAAAGATGAGAACTATTCATTTCATTGTTGTTTGCATTATGCAATAGTCCTACAAATAAATGCTTACTAAAATGATTCAACTTGTTATTTTTTGATCATCACAAACCTGGGAGGTACCTAATATTATCCTGATTTTAGACATAAGGTAAGGGAAGCATGAAAATCTTATTATTCATTAGTAATTTGGAGAAGGTGATGGCACCCCACTCCAGTACTCTTGCCTGGAAACTCCCATGGACAGAGGAGCCTGGTGGGCTGCAGTCCATGGGGTCGCGAAGAGTCGGACATGACTGAGAGACTTCACTTTCACTTTTCACTTTCATGCATTGGAGAAGGAAATGGCAACCCACTCCAGCGTTCTTGCCTGGAGAATCCCAGGGATGGGGGAGCCTAGTGGGCTGCCGTCTATGGGGTCACACAGAGTCGGACACCACTGAAGCGACTGAGCAGCAGCAACAGCAGTAATATATTCATTAGTTAATAAATAAGTAAATCATGACTTAAGTTTATGTCTTAGTTCTCAACTATGGAATTATATATAAATTTATTGCAGACTTGCATTTTAACATTTTACAACAAGATAAATGAAATGTAAAAATTGGCTGGGTGATGGATGGAAAGACAGAAGGGTTTCTCCCGTCTCTCTTCTCTTCCCCTGCCAAATGAGAGTTATCTCCAGAGCACTGTTACATTAAGATAAAAATATTTCTTCAAAAATTGAGTTTTAGAGATTCTCCTTGTTGTCTTCAGTAATGCTCATACCATTCTGATAATAGTTGGGATCCCAGAGCAGCATAAGCAACTAGGACAATATCATGTGACTTGCAGAACTCTAGCAGTTTGCTCTGGTTGAGGTAAGGGTGACATTCCACCTATAGAATGGAAGATAGAAGAGCGTCAGTTTATATGAAAAGACAATATTAATATTACAAAGATTAAAAGTTTAAAACATGCTAAAGAAAAAACTGTGTCACATCAAATTATAACTTAAAGCATCAACCTTAAGTCATGACATTTTTTTAAAAAAGAAATTTTATTACTGTCTCCTGAAAAGATAAAAACAAAAATAATGACATTCTTGAGAAGAAGCAAATCTAGGAACCAGATCTTGGTTGCTGAACACCACTGGACACCACAGGACACTTGCCAAATTCCAGATCGGGGACAGGAAAAGAGCTGTCAGAATCATGGACATCAAACTGTGCCAGACAGCAAGAAATTGCACAAAGACTTACGGACAAATGACTTAAAGACAAAAGAACCACTTTGATGGGGAGCCCACTGGTGACATTTGGGTAAACTTGAGCATCAGAAGGAATCATGAGTGAAAACAAGTATAACACACAGAGTAAATAAAAATCCCTGAAGCCCTAGTGATGAAAGAGGTGAAAAGAACAAAAATATTTTCCTCCAGGGTTGATGATTATTACAATAAATCCTTTCTCAGAAACTGACAATTAGTGACAAGGAGTTAAGTTTTACCCTATCTTGTAGGAATAAGTGTGGAGGCTTCCCAGGTGGTGCTAGTTGTAAAGAACCCGCCTGCCAATGTGAGAGATGCAGGTTTGATCCCTGGGTCAGGAAGATCCCCTGCAGGAGGGCATGGCAATCCACTCCAGTATTCTTGTCTGGAGAATCCCATGGACAGAGGAGCCTGGCAGGCTACAGTTCACAGGGTTGCAAAGAGTCAGACACAACTGAGCACATGCACTTGCATACTAATTAATGTACAAAACAACAATAAATACAGTGTATCTGTCAAAAGCTTGTCTAGATATTCTGGTAACAGAATGCTTTAGTGGTCATTCTAGGTGAAAAGACCTTGAGAAACGTGGCTCAATGTGACATGGGAACCACATAAGTTACGGGTCAACAAAGTGCTATAGATCTTTATTTGTTAATTATATACTACTACTACTACTACTAAGTCACTTCAGTCGTGTCCGACTCTGTGCAACCCCATAGATGGGGGCCCACTGTCTCTGGGATTCTCCAGGCAAGAACACTGGAGTGGGTTGCCATTTCCTTCTCCAATGCATGAAAGTGAAAAGCAAAAGTGAAGTCACTCAGTCGTGTCCAACTCTTAGCGACCCCGTGGACTGCAGCCCACCAGGCTCCTCCGTCCACGGGATTTTCCAAGGAGGAGTACTGGAGTGGGGTGCCATTGCCTTCTCCAATAACACATAATAAATAAAATTAAATATATGTATATTTCCTGTTGTAATCTTAACTCTTCTAATATCTGAAATTTTTCACAATAAACAAATATGGGCAAAATTGATGTTAGAATCACATTAATATTTTAATTTCTAAAATTGAAAAAATATATATAATTGATATATGTATAGTTCTTGAATTATGTAAGCTACACTTGGCTTGCAAAGAATTCTGCTATAGGAGATTCTTTATCCTTGACTTCAAGTTGTATATTAGAGACATTATGATACATTTGAAATAAGACCATTTCACCAGGATAAATGTTACATTACATATGTATCACATCTCAATTATATATGTAGATAGGTCAAACTTAGAATTAAACAGTAGAGAGATGGTCACCAGGGGCTGGGAGGAAGGAGGAATCCAGATTTGCTAATCATGGGTGTGAAGTCTCAATTATACAAGATGAATAAATTCTAGATCTGCTATACAACACTGTCTGTATAGTAAACAACACTGTATTGTACTGAATACTTAAACATTTTTTTTGAGATTAGATCTCATGTTAAGTTTCTCACCACAATAAAGTAAAAATAGAACCAAAAAAGTAAGAGTGCAGAAACAGACATAGACAAGTGTGCTTAACCAGTTAATTTTATGATGGACATTGATGGGAGAACCAGTCCAAGACTGAGTAAATGATCAGATGTGCTCTAAGCTAAGTAAATGTTCCTGAGTGAATATCTACAGTTAGTGTCACCATAAGTCTTTAACTTCATCCATCTGGCTTGACAGACCTTCATTGTCTCCAGCAAACTTAACCATACTATGCTCCATGATGAAGACCAATGAATGTAGAGACACCAAGACTAAGGATTCAGGCACCTAGACCCCACACAAACACTTAACACCTATCTCAGGTAATTTTTCCCTTTGTTATTTACTTCTCATTCTGTGTTTTCATGGTCTTCCTTCCTGTACACAGTTCCCTCTGAGGAACTTTCACATCAGATTAGTGATCACCCTTTCAGTTCAGGGAAAGGCCTCCTTCCTCTAAGTTCTGGGGGACTGGTCTAAACCCCTTCACCCCCATTACCTTCCCTCAGTTCCTACCACAACTTAGTGATAACTCCTCCCCGTATTTTCCACGAAGATTTTATCAAAGATACTGTTATGGATTCTATTCACACCATCCAGACAGAGGCTCTGCTCTCTAGAACCTTCTGTCCCCAAACGTCAGATGAACAGGAGGGAAGGACAGACAGACATCTGGCTCCAGGGCAAGAAGGAGGTTGTGAAGAGCAGGAGGGAGAAGAGCCGAGCTGCTCACCTGGTTGCAGACGGGCTTGTACTTGAGCCCCGGCTTGTTCAGGATCCTCTCCAGTTGCTTGTGGTTGAAGTTGGACACCCCGATGGACTTGGTCAGCCCTGCATCCTTACACTTCTCCAGGGCCTGGGAGGGAGGGGTGGTGAACAGTCACTTGGAATGAGTGATAGATCAAGAATAAATGTTGGAAAAAATCTGTAAAAAGTATTTCATGTCAATAATTAACACTGATTTTAAGAAAGAAAAAAGGAGAAGAGGGTCATGACACAAGAAAAAGAATTATCATCTCCTTGTTAGAAAAATCCCAGAAAAGACATATCACAAGGAAAGAAATAGAAGTCTGTCTTCACTGTCCCATATTCTCCTCCACTGTTCTTCTCTGTGAACATTTCAGCAATGATTCCTCCCCACAACCCCAGCATCCCAGCCCTTAGATTCAAGAACTGCTGAGTCTGATGGTCCACAGCCCATTCTCACAGGTGGAAGAAATGAAAGAAATCCCCCCTCTTATGGCTCCTCCCCTGGGCTTTCTTCTCCCCAGACTCACCTCCCATGTGTGACAGAGATCCACTGAGTCGAATAACAGTTTTCCACTTTCATCTTTTGGAACAAATCTATTCCCTGGCTGGAATAGAAGCAATCATTGTAGAGCTGTTACCAAATGATTTCTCCACGTTTAGCTAGGCTGCCGGGCATGTCTAGACCAGGCACTAAACTTCTATGAGATAGGTAAAGCAATATTCTAGATACCAATATTAGAAAAGTGATTTGCAAATGGAGTTATGAGCAATGTCTTCAGGAGGCAGGCTCCCACTAATCTTTTACACCTAATATAAGTTTTAATGAAAATAATTTTCATACATTGTAATGGGGACTATCAGTGACTTATGTGAATTTTTTTTCTGCCCCTTATACTTTGCTCTTGCAAAATGCCTCTCTTGTGCTGGGAATGGCAGCAAATTACATGGCTTTATTACCACATTAAAGATTGCAAACTTGATCTGGGCTAGATAATCAGACTTCTTTTTACCTCTGAGCATCTGACGCGCTAGGACAGGGACATGAACCAGCAAGACTCTGTTTAGGTGAATATGGAATGTAGAAGATGCAAACATGCTCTCAAATTTCATGAATATGAACCTTGAGTTTCCCCAAGGCTATATTTGCCACCGATGGAACATGTTCAGTAAAAATAAGCAAACCAAGAGTAGTGACAGGATAAGGGATTTTTTAAAAGGGTTATATTACTGAAGAGTATTGCAAATCCTTAACTCTATCCATGGCTGGGATATGCCATCTACATAGTCAAATAGACTCTTCTGCATAGGGTGGCTTGAGTAGATTTCTGTAACTTAAAATCAAGAGCTCTACGTAATACATTTGTTTTGTTGTTGCTGTTGTTTTGTTTTGGCTACAGTTTGCCAGATCTTAGTTCCCAGAACAGGATTGAACTCCTTCCCCCAACTTGACTTGCCTCAGCAGTGAAAGCATGGAATCCTAACCACTGGACTGCCAGGAAATTCCCGTTGCAGTTTTTTTTTTTTTTTTAATCTCAGTTTTATTTATTTATTTTACTTTACAATATTGTATTGGTTTTGCCATACACTGACATGAATCCACCATGGGTGTACATGTGCAGTTCTTAATGGCTAAGTGCATTCTATAATCCTCATTGTGAAGTCAGGCAACAGTGTAGGCAATGTCTCTCAAGTCCCTCTAAAGGCTGGGAGGTTTAGACCCACCCAGAGGGAGCACCACCAAAGCTGCTCCTCTTGAAAGAGTGAAAAGGGGAACAACTCAGTCTGTGCAAGTGTGAGGCAGTGTCATTGCTCACCACTCTGTACCAAACTGTGTTGATGAAATCCCCAAGAGATTCAGAAGTCATAATCAGAGCTGTGTGCTAAAAATGCCCATTTATATTTTCTCAAGTTTTTGAGCAAAGCGTATGAGATTATTATTGAATGTCTTTCTCTGGGAGGCATGTAACAGAATTAAGGATTCAAGGAAGCTCAGTAAAAAGATGATCAGAAATGATTATTTGGGGGATTCTACTCTAGTGTAATCATCTCTTCAACCTACTAAGAAAATCTTAAGTCAACCATCCATCCAAGTTTATAAGCACTCTGAGGCAAGAAAAAAACAAACAAACATATGTATGAATACAAATGCAGATTGCTAACCTTCAGAGACACTGGAGAATGAATAATATAGAGATCGACATAGTCCAGTAGAAGATTTTTCAGTGACTTTTCCAAGGCAGGTTGGACCAACTCTGGTCGAAGGGAAGTGCACCAAAGCTGCAGAGGTTATAAAAAGGAAGTTGTGTGAAATGAACACTGTAGCTAATTTTGTCTGTCTCATTTCACTCAATAATTAGACATTTTCTATTGGATAGAAATGGATGACCACTAAAAAAAATGCCCCTTTTCTGTTAGAGTTCAATTTTAAGTCTAAGCTACCCATGTAACCTTCATTATTTGAATTTATCATCATTCCACTATACACAAAAGAATGAAATGAATCAAGATATAAATAACCTTATCAAATAATTACCAAGCCCATCATCTGAATTATGTTTGAAAGAGTATCAGTGGACAAACAGTCTAATTTGATCAAACAGTCAATTTTCTCAGAATAATTAGCATTACATAACCTAGGGGACCAAGCAGAACCAGAAGATATTAAGAAGAGGTGGCAAGAATACACAGAAGAACTATACAAAAAAGATCTTTAATGACCAAGATAATCACCATGGTGTGATCACTCACCGAGAGCTTGACATCCTGTATTGTGAAGTCAAGGGGCCTTAGAAAACATCATAACAAACAAAGCTAGTGGAGTTGATGGAATTCCAGTTGAGCTATTTCAAATCCTGAAAGATGACGCTGTGAAAGTGCTGCACTCAATATGCTAGCAAATTTGGAAAACTCAGCAGTGGCCACAGGACTGGAAAAGGTCAGTTTTCATGCCAATCCCAAAGAAAGGCAATGCCAAATTTCTCATGATGTACTCTGCATGTAAGTTAAATAAGCAGGGTGACAATATACAGCCTTGACGTACTCCTTTTCCTATTTGGAACCAGTCTGTTGTTCCATGTCCAGTTCTAACTCTTGCTTCCTGACCTGCATATAGGTTTCTCAAGAGGCAGGTCAGGTGGTCTGGTATTCCCATCCCTTTCAGAATTTTCCACATTTTATTGTGATCCACACAGTCAAAGGCTTTGGCATAGTCCATAAAGCAGAAATAGCTTTTTTTTCTGGAACTCTCTTGCTTTTTCAATGATCCAGGGGATGTTGGCAATTTGATCTCTGGTTCCCCTGCCTTTTCTAAAATCAGCTTGAACATCTAGAAGTTCACGGTTCACATATTGCTGAAGTCTGGCTTGGAGAATTCTGATCATTACTTTACTAGCATATGAGATGAGTGCAATTGTGCGGTAGTTTGAGCATTCTTTGGCATTGCTTTTCTTTGGAATTGGAGTGAAAACTGAACTTTTCTAGTCCTGTGGCCACTGTTGAGTTTTCCAAATTTGCTGGCATATTGAGTGCAGCACTTTCACAGCATCATCTTTCAGGATTTGAAATAGCTCAACTGGAATTCCATCACCTCCACCAGCTTTGTTCATAGTGATGCTTTCTAAGGCCCACTTGACTTCACATTCCTGGATGTCTGACTCTAGGTGAGTGATCACACCATTGTGATTATCTTGGTCATTAAAGATCTTTTTTGTATAGTTCTTCTGTGTATTCTTGCCACTTCTTCTTAATATCTTCTCCTTCTGTTAGGTCCACACCATTTCTGTCCTTTATTGAGCCCATCTTTGCATGAAATGTTCCCTTGATATCTTTGATTTTCTTGAAGAGATCTCTAGTCTTTCCCATTCTGTTCTTTTCCTCTATTTCTTTGCATTGATCACTGAGGAAGCCTTTCTTATCTCTCCTTGCTATTCTTTGGAACCCTGCATTCAGAGGCTTATGTCTTTCCTTTTCTCCTTTGCTTTTCGCTTCTCTTCTTTTCACAGCTATTTGTAAGGCCTCCCCAGACAGCCATTTTGCTTTTTTGCATTTCTTTTCCTTAGGGATGGTCTTGATCCCTGTCTCCTGCACAATGTCACGAACCTCCATCCATAGTTCATCAGGCACTCTATCAGATCTAGTCCCTTAAATCTATTTCTCACTCCCACTGTATAATCATAAGGGATTAGATTTAGGTCATACCTGAATAGTCTAGTGGTTTTCCCTACTTTCTTCAGTTTAAGTCTGAATTTGGCAATAAGGTGTTCATGATCTGAGCCAGTCAACTCCCAGTCTTTTTTTTGCTGACTGTATAGAGTTTTTTCCTCTTTGGCTGCAAAGAATATAATCAATCCGATTTCGGTGTTGACCATCTGGTGACGTTTATGTGTAGAGTCTTCTCTTGTGTTGTTGGAAGATGTTTGCTATGACCAGGGCGTTCTCTTGGCAAAACTTTATTATCCTTTGCCCTGCTTCATTCCATACTCCAAGGCCAAATTTTCCCATTACCCCAGGTGTTTCTTGACTTCCTGCTTTTGCATTCCAGCCCCTTATAATGAAAAGGTCATCTGTTTTGGGTGTTAGTCTAAAAGGTCTTGTAGATCTTCATAGAATCATTCAGCTTCAGCTTCTTCAGTGTTACTGGTCGGGCCATAGGCTTGGATTACCATGATATTGAATGGTTTGCCTTGGAAATGAACAGAGATCATTTCATCATTTTTGAGTCTGCATCCAAGTACTGCATTTTGGACTCTTTCGTTGACCATGATGGCTGCTTCATTTTTTCTAAAGGATTCCTACCCACAGTAGTAGATTTAATGGTCATCTGAGTTAAATTCACCCATTCCAGTGAATGGGTTTGATTCATTAGCCCATACTAAATCACACTGCTCTATTAAGTTTTGAGAAGCAAAGTGACTTTAAATTAAAATTAAAATTTGAACACAGCAATGATGAAATAGTTGTAATCACTCTCTATTTTGGGAGTGGGGAGAGAAGAGGATACTAGATTTAAGATGTAAATATGTGCAAAAAAGTTGTACCAATAGACAACATTCACCTAACTACCGATCCTATTTCCTAATTGTCACCTTCACACAATCACTTGCACACACGTGCACACACACACACCACACACAGCACCTTTGAAGTGTAGAATACGTCTTCTCTCTTCACAGTGCCATCTGCAATCTTGCTTCGAATGGCCTGGCCAACCTGCTCCTCATTTTGATACAAATGAGCACTGTCAACATGGCGGAACCCAATCTCTATAGCAAATTTGGTGGCCTCCAGGGCTTCACTGTTAGGAACCTACATGAGTAACAAAGGTAGAAGTTGAATATCCACATGATTAAGAGATTGCTAAGGCACAAGACTGATCATCCCAAGAACCAACTTTTCTTCGTGCATTTGGTTCATTCTGCAAGTGTGTGGTGATGAACCCATGACAGTTTCCCTGAATGTTCCTAGTCAGTGATTAAATGGACACCCAGGAACCCTTCAACCCCAGGTGACCAGTGGTTGATCACAGGCATCAGAGGACCCAAGCCCACCTCCAGGTTCAGTGATTTGCTGATACAATCCAAAGGACTCAAAATAAAGTTGTAGTCACGTATACAAATTATGCTGTGAGATGTCTGGGGCAAAATCAACTAAAGTGTGAAGGCATGGTAAAAGCATCAAAGGGCTTCCCTTGTGGCTCAGCTGGTAAAGATCCACCTGCAATGTGGGAGACCTGGGTTTGATCCCTGGGTTGGGAAGACCTCCTGGGGAAGGGGAACACTACACAGTCCAGTATTCTGGCCTAGAGAACTCCATGGACTGTACAGTCAATGGGGTCACAGAGTCAAACACAACTGAGAGACTGTCACTTCAATTCACTTGAAAAGCATCAAGAAACCAGGTGAAAGCTTTTGAGATCTCTGTCCATACCAAATACATTTAAAACTATCTATTCAAGGTGTAAAAAGTGATGTTTTCATATAACTATCCATTGTAAATGATTACCACAATTAAGCTACCAGAAGATCCATAACCTCACATAGGTTACTTTTGTGTGTGGTGAGAACATTTAAGATTTATGATTATTAACTATAGTCACCAAGCTGTACATCAGGTCTTGAGCCTTATGTATTTTATAACCGAAGGTCTGTAGCTTTGATAAACAACTTTCCATTCCTCAGAGCCTTGTCCTCAGCTTCTGAGCACTATGTCTCTACTCTGCTTCTATGAGTAAATTTTTTTTAGATTCCACCTATAAAAAGATCATGAAATATTTGTTCTCTATGCCTGGCTTATTTCATTTAATGTTCTCCAGGTTCATCTGTGTGGTTGCAAATGGTGAGATTAACTTTCCTTTTAAGGCTGACTTTTTCCAGTGGTCATGTATGGATGTGAGAGTTGGACTGTGAAGAAGGCTGAGCACTGAAGAATTGATGCGTTTGAACTGTGGTGTTGGAGAAGACTCTTGAGAGTCCCTTGGACTGCAAGGAGATCCAACCAGTCCATTCTGAAGGAGATCAGCCCTGGGATTTCTTTGGAAGGAATGATGCTAAAGCTGAAACTCCAGTACTTTGGACACCTCATGCGAAGAGTTGACTCATTGGAAAAGATTCTGATGCTGGGAGGGATTTGGGGCAGAAGGAGAAGGGGAAAACAGAGGATGAGATGGCTCGATGGCATCACTGACTCTATGGACGTGAGTCTGAGTGAACTCCAGGAGTTGGTGATGGACAGGGAGGCCTGGCGTGCTGCAGTTCATGGGGTCGCAAAGAGTTGGACACGACTGAGTGACTGAACTGAACTGAGCTGAACTGGACTGAATATTGCATTTATGTTTCTATAATTCAGAATCTTTTATTTTCAAGGAAGTAGATGTCTGGTCTAACTTTCCTCTGTTGGGTCTCAGTCCTGGTTTTCCTTAAGATCACTTGCCTTGTGGGATGTATTAAGGAATGAGTAAATGAGCTTCAGTGATAACCTGGACCCTTCCCTCTCCTCATCACACTTTGCACTACAAGTAAACAAGCCCTGTCTTCTGTCTGCAAAATGTCTCTGAATATTATCTTCTGTTTTATAAATCAGAAAAGTGAGACTCAAAGTTTCAGGACCAGTCCCTTGTCACAACTACATACTCTAAAGACAAGATGGACAGCAAACTTTCTGGCATCAGATCTAGAGACGTGTCCACTAGCACCTCCCATGCCTGAGTATTACAGACTATAATAAAAAGAAACTGAAAGTCCCAAGAATTCAAAGTTGGGTGTAAGATAGTAGCTTATCCCTTCAAATGATACTAAAGCTTCCATTAGGAGAAGTTTCCAAGCAGAGACAGAAGTACAAGGCAAAACACAGCTAGTGTGTCTTGCCTGGCACAGAGCAGGCACCCCACAGTAGAAAAGCAATTCTTCCTATTAGTTTTCAGTCACCTCATCTTCAGGAAATTTTTCCTCAAATACTTCTCTGGGTCATGTCTTTTTGGAAAGAGGAAAGAGTTCTGGAATTAATGAAATATACAGAGAAACCATTGCAATCTCCCTCAAAGCAAAGTAGCTGACAGTCAGTGTTCTTGACAGCCGAGTCTCACCTCTTCTGATAAGCTGGAAAAGAGACAGAAACTGGAGGGGAACCCAGAGTAATCTGCAGGTGAGCACAGCCTCAGACCCTGATGCAGAGTGGAGACTGCATATTCTCTCCTGGTTAGTGAAACCATGTGATCCTCCCAGGGTCACACAGGAGCTCAGTGCTTGAAAACCCAAGTCCCCTTATACTCATGTCACATCCACTACTATTTATATTATATCTCAACCCCAAACCACTACTCTTACCTCCTCAGGTGCATAAGTTCCAAATCCCAGGATAGGAATGAAGTGGCCATCATTAAGCTTCACCCTCTGGCTTTTGGGATCCATTGTTGTTGCTCTTCTGAGTAAGCAGACTCTGATTTTTTTCTTCTGCTTTCAGAGGTTATAAATAACAGGAAGTTAACGCCCTAGCTACACTGTCCAGGGTTAGCAGATACATTGTAGGAGGAGGAAACGTGATTAAACCAATACCTTTGGAGGCAGAAGAAGATTGAAGTCAGTTAACTTGTTTGAATTTTTTTTTATCAGTATAACCTTAAGTATCATATAATGATAAGATGGGCTAACAATTATTGACCATATGTTACATAGAAACTTCCACATAACAATCATTTCATTTTTCTGATTATGAAGCCCAATCTTGATCCAACATCAACTGAAACAATTATCTTACAGTATTAACACCCACACATATACAAATCACACAGTTTAAAAGTGTTTAATATTAATAAGCATGTTTCAAAATATAATCCCTTAATAAAGAATCAAAACATCAAATGAAAAGAAGTTTGCCTTTTTGCATTTCCCAACAGCAAATTATTTTTCTTTACAGACCTGAAAAGGGTGAAACCCTGAAAAGGATACTAAAGGCAGGCATTTTGGCAAAGTGCTTAGTGATGTGTGCTGTGCTTAGTTGTTCAGTCATCTCTGACTCTTTGCTACCCCATGGACTGTAGTTTGCCAGGCTCCTCTGTCCATGGGATTCTCCAGGCAAGAATACCGGAGTGGGTTGCCATTCCCTTCTCCAGAGGATCTTCCTGACCCAGGGATCAAACAAGGGTCTCTGTGTTGCAGGCAGATTCTCTACTGTCTGAGTTACAAGGAAGTCCCCTGCAGGGAAAGCTATGCCCATGCTGGGCAGAGTGGGCAGTGGGGTGGAGGCTGTACAGAGCCAGCTCAGACCAGCAGGATGTCTGGACAGGGCAGGGTGGCCATCAGAGAGGAGCCAGAGGAACAGGGTCTGGGGCTCTGACGGTGTGCCAGGGCTGCACCACAGGCAGGGCCGCCCGCATCAGGGGCTGCTGCAGCATGCCTCCCTCCAGCTCTGCCACCCTCTGGGGCAAAGGTGCCAGAGTGGGGGAGAGGGGTGCACACTTACAAGGTGGAACCAGTTAAGGCCAACAGTTAGGGCTTCTGCTTCAGTGCCTCGGGACACGCCTGGTCCAGTAGGGTGTGGACAGCCACAGGGCAGAAGAAAAGCCTCTGCTCACACTTGGCTCTGGATCTAGCCTCCCTTTCAACTTCCCACCATGCTGCCAGCTGCCAGTACACCCTGAGGAAGGCATGACCTTGGCCCACTCTGCTCCAACTCTGTCCCAAAGCCTCCAAGCACACAGACTGCACAGGGACATGTCCACACAAGGACACACCTGCAAGACTGGTACAGGTAACTTCTTCACCTAATTTCATACAGTTGGACAAGTTAAGCAAATTGAGAAGACAGAGAAATTTGTTTCAAGTTAAAGAATAAGGAAAAAAAAAAAACCCTGCAAAAATAGCTAATAAGACTCACCAAAATAATTTACCATATTTCAAAGAATTAGTAATAAGAATTCTAACTTCACAAGGGAAAAATAGATGAGCACAATGAGAGTATTAAGAAGTATAACTACTGCTGCTGCTGCTAAGTTGCTTCAGTCATGTCCGACTCTGTGCAACCCCATAGACAGCAGCCCACCAGGCTCCACCGTCCCTGGGATTCTCCAGGCAAGAACACTGGAGTGGGTTGCCATTTCCTTCTCCAATGCATGAAAGTGAAAAGTGAAAGTGAAGTCACTGAGTCGTGTCCAACTCTCAGCGACCCCATGGACTGCAGCCTACCAGGCTCCTCCATCCATGGGATTTTCCAGGCTAGAGTACTGGAGTGGGGTGCCACTGCCTTCTCCAGGAAGTATAACTAGAAAATATTAAAAACAATAACCAGTCAGAACTGAAGAATATGATAACTCAGAGAGAAAAACACACTAGGAGGAAATAATAGCAGGCTAAGTGATATAGAATTCAGAAGTAATCTGAAAGATACCATTATTGAGATCATGGGATAAAAACAGCAAAAAGAAAAGCAAATTTTAAAGAAGAGAATAGTTTAATGGGAGGGAGGCTCCAACGGGAGGGGACCTATGTATACATGTGGCTGATTCATTTTGTTGTACAGCAGAAACTAATACAACATTGTAAAGCAATTATCCTTCAATTAAAAAAAAGAGAACTGTTTAAAGGACCACTGGGACAACATCAGGTATACTAATATCCACATTCTAGGAGTCCCAGAAGGAGGAGAGAAAGGGGCAGAAAAGACATTTGATGAAATTCTGACCCCAAATAACCAGAACCCAAAGAAGGGAAAAGTTATCCAGGTGCAGGAAGCACAGAGAGTCTCAAACAACATAAAACCAAAGCTGCCCACACCAAGATGTATCACAGTCAAAATGGCAAATGTTACAGATAGAGAATTCTCAAGGTAGCAAGAGAAAAACAACATGTCACAGACAAGGAAAACCCCATCAGACGATTGGTTGATTTTCCTGCAGAAACTATGTAGGCAGAAGACCATGCCATGATCTTTCTGAAATACCAAAAGAAAAAAAGGCAAGATAACCTACAAGATTATCATTCAGAATTGAAGGAGACCTAAAAAAACTTCTCAGACAAGCAAAAACTAAAATAATTTATCAATAATAAAATAATAAGAAATGTTAAAGGATATTCTCTAAGTGGAAAAAAAGATGCCACCAAGAAGGAAGAGTTTATAGGAAAGGAAGAACATGACATCAAGAACACAAAATGTGAGAGAGGAGAGTAAGAAAAGCAGATCCTTTAAAATGTGTTTGAACTTAAATGGTTATCAAATTCAAATGAGGACATGAAGCTTGAATTTAACATATATGGACCCCACAGGAATCACCAGTCAAAAATCTACAATCAATGCACAAAAACGAGAGAGAAAGGAACACAAGCATAAAACTAAAGAAAAGCTTTAAACCACAAGCTGCTGTTGTTCAGTTGCTCAGTCACGTCTGACTCTGTGACACCATGGACTGAAGCATGCCAGGTTTCCTTGACCTTCACTATCTCCCGGAGTTTGCTCAAACTCAAGTCCATTGATTCGGTGATGTCACCCTACCGTCTCATCCTTTGTCGGCCCTTTCTCCTCCCTCTTTCCCAGCATCGGGGTCTTTTCCAATGAGTTGGCTCTTCACATCAAGTGGCCAAAATATTGGAGCTTCAGCTTCAGCATCAGCCCTTCCAAAGAATATTCAGGGTTGATTTCACTTAGGATTGACTGGTTTGATCTCCTTGCAGTCCAAGGGACTCTCAGGAGCCTTCTCCAGCACCACAGTTGGAAAGCATCAGTTCTTCAGTGCTCAGCCTTCTTTGTGGTCCAACTCTCACATCTGTACTTGACTATTGGAAAAATCATAGCTTTATCTATATGGATGGACCTTTGCTGACAAAGTGATGTCTCTGCTTTTTAATCCACTGTCTAGTTTTGTTATAGCTTTTCTTCCAAAGAGCAAGCGTCTTTTGATTTGGGGGCTACAGTCATTGCCCACAGTGATTTTGAAGCCTAAGAAAAATCCAAGTGATTTTTGTCACTATTTTCATTTTTCCCCATCTATTTGCCATGAACTGATGGGACCGGATGCCATAAACTGTTTTTGAATGTTGAGTTTTAAGCCAGATTTTTCATTCTCCTTTTTTACCTTCATCAAGAGTCCAGGCAAAGAAGAATAAAAGAACAGCACAAAACTAGGGGAAAGAAAACAGAAAACAAGTAACAGAATGACAATTAGTACAATCCTATCAATAATCACCTTTAAAGCCAATGGAATAAGCTATCTGGTCAAAAGATGAATTGGCTGATTGATTGAATAGTAATAATAATAAAACACAAATCCATCTGTATGCTGCCTACAAGAGACTCACTGCAGAGCTATGTGTCTTTAGACACAGAGACTGTCAGCAAAGGGGTGAAAAAGACATTTCACGAAAATGAAAATGACGAGACAGTGGGGGGTGGCAATACTCATATCAGACAAAATAAACTCTAAAATACAGTCTATAACAAAGGGCACAGAAGAGCATTACAGAGTGTTGAAGGGGTCAATACAGAAAGAGAATATAACATTGGCTAACATATACGCACCAGGATGTCGAGGAGTATGATTGATGCTGTTGCTCCATCAGCATGACATTTCGCCTCTAGTATGTCTGTGATTAAGATCATTTTTATTTTTACCTCTACTCCTTTGCTGGAGAAGGCAATGGCACCCCACTCCAGTACTCTTGCCTGGAAAATCCCATGGATGGAGGAGCCTGGTAGGCTGCAGTCCATGGGGTCGCTGAGAGTTGGACACGACTCAGTGACCTCAATTTCACTTTTCACTTTCATGCATTGGAGAAGGAAATGGCAACCCACTCCAGTGTTCTTGCCTGGAGAATCCCAGGGACGGGGAAGCCTGATGCGCTGCCGTCTATCAGGTCGCACAGAGTCAGACATGACTGAAGCGACTTAGCAGCAGCAGCAGCAGCAGCTGCTCCTTTGCAGACCTCAGCCATGGGCAGTTTTCCATGCTTTGGAAAGGGATGGCGGTTATTGTTTTAATTAATTACTGAAAACCAGGAGATTACAGACTCTTTTTTACTTTATTTTCTGCAGGACATACAGTTTCTGTGGCAAATAAATGCTGAGGTACAGAAAATTCCTTACCTTTTTATTGTTACATACATGTGACAGTAAATCTGGGGTTTGCTGGATGGTGAGTAATGAATGAGCTCTCTTCCACTGATCTACCAGACCTGTTGTGTACATTAGACGTGTCATGCATCCACAAGGTCAGGGTTCTTCCCTGAAAGGGGGAACTAAAGATGTTTTAGAGATGAAGACCACAGTCTTTATTGAAAGCAACTTCAAGAGTTTGTGAACAAATAATAAGATAAATGACTTGAATATCTGTAAATTAGAACAATAGTCCTTGATATCTGTTTCTACCGTGAATGCCAAAATTCATGTGAAACCTTCCAGGTACTGTCTAAGAGAGACTCTTTGTGGTCTGGAGAATAAGAAAAGGGTCTTCTGATGTGGAGGTCTTTTCTCCCAGCATGGTCCCAAGCTGTCCTCCATTCACACACTCGTATAGGCCATTATGTTAAAACTTTTTCACTTGTTTCTCTTTTATATCAACAATTAGATGCTGAGACCTCAAAGCAGTAACTCTCTTTTTCCCTTGGAGCTGAGCTGACCACCATTCAGGCAGCTGGACTTGAATGCACAAAGGACTTGGAACAATGGGTATCTCTGTGGAGCTAAGTCCCTGATGATGGGGATACTCCCAAGTCTTGGTTCTGTATCTAGAACAGAGTATGTTCTTCAGCTACCCTTTCCATGAAAGATCATGTTTGAAGTGAAAAACTGTGCTTCCTTCCCACTCATCTGAACTTGTGGGTGGAAATCATGAACACTATAGTGAGAAGACTTTTCTAGTTACCAGATCAAGAACAATAGATGTACTTGCTTCAGGACATGAAGACTGTGCTTTTATTGAAGATGGATTGGATGAACACCCGGCAGATATTGAAATGCATGTTACCTAAAAAGAGCTCCTTGAATGCTTATTTGAGAATCTGAGCATTTCTTATACATTATTATCAACTCCTTCTATAAAAAGATGATGTTTATTAATGTCGCACTTTATTCCTATTTTGATCAGATCACACTTATCCTCTGATTGTTACCGGCCTTCTGCTGCTGCTGCTAAGTCACTTCAGTAGTGTCCGACTCTCTGCTACCCCATAGACGGCAGCCGTCCAGGCTCCCCCATCCCTGGGATTCTCCAGGCAAGAACACTGGAGTGGGCTGCCATTTCCTTCTCCAATGCATGAAAGTGAAAAGCCTTCAAGTTCCCTCAAACTCTGAGATCCGGTAGGTATAAAAGAATACAAAGGTGAAGAAGAACAAGTGGTAGTTCTGAGACACGGAGGGGAGGGGACAGAAGCAGGAACCGTGACCAAAGCCCAGGTGACCAAACACCAGGGCCACCGTCACCTGGAGCTTACCATTGTCCTGTCCCCATAGTTACTATGGTTTGGGATGCACTGTGTAGAAAACTGAAGTCAAAGAGAAACAGAAGTTGGTATTGGAAGGTGTGGAGAGAACACACAAGAGTACTTGGTGCGATATTTGCGGAAGAATGTGTTTCCTTTCCTGTGTGTTGGCTGCTCACACAGAGACTGCAACAGTTTCTCCCATGTCCATGTCTGAGTGTGTGAGTGAAGTCGTTCAGTCATGTCCGACTCTTTGCCACCCCATGGACTGTAGCTCACCAGGCTCCTCCATCCATGGGATTTTCCAGGCAAGGGTACTGGAGTGGGTTGCCATTTCCTTCTCCAGGGGATCTTCCCAACCCAGGGATCGAACCCGGATCTCCCACATTGCAGGCATACGCTTTACCGTCTGAGCCATCAGGGAAGCCTTGTCTGCAGGTTGGGAAACACTAGGACTAGTTCAGAAGAAGGCAATGGCACCCCACTCCAGTACTCTTGCCTGGAAAATCCCATGGACGGAGGAGCCTGGTGGGCTGCAGTCCATGGGGTCGCTAAGAGTCGGACACGACTGAGCGACTTCACTTTCACCTTTCACTGTCATGCACTGGAGAAGGAAATGGCAACCCACTCCAGTGTTCTTGCCTGGAGAATCTCAGGGACGGCAGAGCCTGGTGGGCTGCCGTCTATGGGGTTGCACAGAGTCGGACACGACTGAAGCGACTTAGCAGCAGCAGCAGCAGCAGCAGGACTAGTTCAAGGTGTAAATCCAAATGCTCTTAGAAAATGATTTGAATTCAGTAGGGAAGAGAAATGGCGGTAGCCAAGACAAACTCAGAAAGAGTGAGGAAATAAAAACACTTTACATTTTGCATCACTACGCAGGGATAATCAAAAGTTTAATTATGGACATATTAAGGATTAAAAAGAAACGATCACCAAGAGACCTTGGTGAATCAAGCAACTTGAAATAAGGTTTTTAGGGTGTTTCTAGGAAGTTCCATGCTATTCAGCTTTATCGGAAATACAATTTGCAAAGATTTTTTCCCCTTTCTGTGGATTATCTTTTTGATTTCTTGATAATTTCTTTGACACAAAAACATTCTGAATTTTGACAAAATTTATTTATCTATTTTTCTGCCTGTGCTTATTATGAAACATCAAATCTAATATCCTGAAGCCTTCCCTCTAGTTTTTCTCCCAGGAGTTTCATATTAGTGTCTTGTATGCTTAGGTCTTTGATGCATTTTGGTGTGTGTATGTGTGTGTGTGTGTGTGTGTGTGTGTGTGTGTGTGGTTTTGTGTGTGATGTAAGTTAATGGGTAACTTCTTTATTTTGAATATAGATATGAAGTTTATTCAGCACTGTTTGTTAAAAAGACTGACTTTTTCCCATAAATGGTCTTTGCAACCTTGTCAATTATCATATGTTTGTGCTTATTTCTGTATGAGTTCTATTTCATTAGTCTTTATATCTGTCTTTATGCCATTACCCACAGTTTTGGTTATAGTAGCTTTGTAGTTAAATATGAAAGCTCAAATTGTGAGAAACCAGATTCTGTTCTCTGTTTTTTCTTTACTTTCCACTTTCTAAGATTTATTTCTTCCTTTTCAAAATTGTTTTGTAATTCCAGATGCATTTTAGGGTTAGTTTTTCTACTTCCCCTTCCTCCAAATAATGTTGGCATATATAAAGTTCAATTAAATGTGTAGATCACTTTGATTATTTTTGTCATCTTAATATTAAGTCTTTCATTCATGAAACATAGCTGCCATCTTTACTTCCTTCAAACAAATTTTATATTACTAATCATTCTTTTTTTTTTTGTTTTTTTCCTTTTTGATCTTTTTTTTTTTGGTTTTTTGTTTTTTTTTTTTTTTCTTTTTTTTTTTAGTTTTCCCCTCCTTTTTCACTGTTTTTTTTTTTTTTTTTTCCCTGCACTATACAGCTTTCAAAACTTCCCTGACCAGGGATCAAACCCGTGTGCCCTGCAGTGGAAGTTTGGCGTCTTAACCACT
The DNA here is from genome assembly GCA_006410635.1 of Cephalophus harveyi. Classification (NCBI taxonomy): domain Eukaryota; kingdom Metazoa; phylum Chordata; class Mammalia; order Artiodactyla; family Bovidae; genus Cephalophus; species Cephalophus harveyi. Next base: position 32,030 of record SJYT01042699.1, read on the forward strand.
GGACTACTGGCGAAGTCCCTCCATTTCTTTTGAATATCTCTCTACTGATATTCTCCATGTGATGTAACATGGTCGTCATATCCTCATTTACTTTTTAACCTGATTGTTCATTCTTAGTGTATAGAAATGTAACTGACTTTTCTGTTTGATATTACATCCTACACCTCTGCTAAAATTATTTATTAGCTGTAACAGTTTTTTGTTTTTTTATGGTTTTCTACATACATGATCATGTCATCTCAGAACAGAGATAATTTTACTACTTTTGAATGCATTTTTTTTTAATTACTGTAGCTGAAACTAATGATTGCATGTTTACCATGAGTGGTGAAAATTGGTAAAAGTTTTATATTATTGATCTTAACCAAAAATGCTTTCAGTCTTTTATCACTAAATCTGATGTTGTGGTTTTTCATGTATAGGCTTCATTATGTTGAGAAAGCTTCTTTCTATTTCTGGTTTATTGAATTTTTCTTTATTATAAAAGGATATTGAGTTGTGTCACAGTCTTCTTTCCACATCACTTGTTATTATCATGTGATTCCCCCCTTCTTTTTGTTAATATGGTGTACTGCCTTTACTAAAATAAATATGTACACAGTTGTTGCCCAGATAAGAATCTCATTTGGTCATGATGTATAATTTTTAGTATGCTCCTGAATTCAATTTTTGAGTATTTTATTGAGAATTTTTGTAGCAATCATCTGAAACATCTGTCTGTAGTTGATTTTTCTGTAGTATCTTTGTCTGCGATTGGTCTCTGGCTAATGCTGGCCTGATAGAATGTGTTGGAAAGTATTGCTTCCTCTTCAATATTTTTTGGAGAATTTAAGAATGATTGCTGTTAATTCTGCTATAAATGCTCGGCAGAATTTACTAGTGTGTTCATCTGGCCCTGGGCTTCTCTTTCTTGAGATTCTCCTAATTACTGATTCAATCTGCTTGAATAAGTAGGAATAAGTCTACTCAGGCTTTTTGTTCCTTCAGGATTTTGTCTTCATAGACTGTGTGTCTCTAGAAATTTTCCATTTCAACTAGATTATTCAGTGTGTTGGCATACTGAATAAGAGATGTTCATAGCATCTCTTTCTATTTCCTCATGGTCTTCTGTCTAGTTGTTTTATCAATTATTGAAAGTAGATATTAATGTCTCTAACTAGTTCTATAGTGCTGTCTATTTTTCCCTTCAATTCTATCTATCTTGGCTTCATGTATTTTGGAACTCTGATGTTTGGCCCACCTATGTTTGTAATTTCTCTATATTCTTGGTGGATTGATCATTTATCAGTATAGAATATCCTTCTTTGTCTTGTCTTCCCTGGTGGCTCAGAGGTTAAAGTGTCTGCCTCCAATGCAGGAAACCTGGGTTTGATCCCTGGGTGGGGAATATCCCCTGAAGAAGGAAATAGTAACCCACTCTAGTATTCTTACCTGGAGAATCCCATGGATGGAGAAGCCTGGTAGGCTACAGTCCATTGGGTTGCAAAGAGTCGGACACGACTGAGCAACTTCACTTTCTTTGTCTTGTCACAAATTCTATTTTAAAACCTTTAAATTTTGTCTGTTATACACAGGAGAATTATACAAAGAAAGATCTTCATGGCCCAGATAACCATGATGGTATGATTCCTCACCTAGATCCAGACAACATGGAATGTGAAGTCAAGTAGACCTTAGGAAGCATCACTATGAACAAAGCTAGTGGAGGTGATGAAATTCCACTTGAGCTATTTCAAATCCTAAAAGATAATGTTGTTAAAAGTGCTTCACTCAATACGCCAGCAAATTTGGAAAACTCAGCAGTGGCCACAAACTGACTGGAAAAGGTCAGTTTTCATTCCAGTCCCAAAGAAGGGCAATGCCGAAGAATGTTCAAACTACCACACAAGTGCACTCATCTCACCTGCTAGCAAAGTAACGCTCAAAATTCTCCAAGCCAAGCTTCAACAGTGCATGAAATGTGAACTTCCAGATCTTCAAGCTGGATTTAGAAAAGGCAGAGGAACCAGAGATCAAATTGCCAACATCCAATTTGCTCATCAGAAAAACAGGAGAATTCCAGAAAAACATCTACTTCTACTTTATTGATAACACCAAACTTTGAGTGTGAAGATAACAACAAACTGTGGAAAATTCTTCAAGAGATATGAATACAAGACCACCTTACCTGCCACCTGAAAAATCTGTATACAGGTCAAGAAACAACAGTTAGAAATGGATATGGAACAGTGGACTGTTTCTATTATGCCCAAGTCACAAAATCTCCCAATGACCACCAGGGAGCCGGCATCCGATGCAAAAGCAAGAGAGTTTTCATTACCAAACTTGAGCTGGGGCTCCCACTGTTACCGACACAGCTGCTAAGGAGAGGAGCCACGAACTCTGGGTTTCATTGCTTATATAGGGTATTCTAGCACAAAAAATGTTACATTCTGTGGAAGGGTTAGGTTTCGGGTTCTGATTGGTTCCCATTTCCCGGGCTTAATTTGAATTTCCTGGGCAGGTCATAAGTTCTGAACATAAAGTCAGGAGATCCTGATCTGGGATCTGATTGGCTTGCAGGTGGTGGGGTGAGGTCATGGGATTTCCAAAGACTCTTTCCTCAGAACTCTAAAATGGAGTCTTTTTTTAACAAAATGGGATGGCTTAGGTTCTTCATTCCCCTCTTCTCAAGGTCCCAAGACAGACCCAATTATGGGTCCAGCTCTATATTTTCTTCCGCTAAGGGGGCCGCTAGCAGAGCTGTATATTGGGGCCTGAGCACCATAAGCTGCACCGTGTTGATGTGGCTCTTAATGAAGGTCATTAACTTGTTCAATAAACATTGCCCGAAGGTGAGTATTTTTGTTGTCTTCGTAGTTTTAGCTTGAGCGGGTTAGTTTTGTCCAATGTGGCCTTCCACTGGGGGAGGAACTCTTCTTGTAAGGCGAACAGGTCCGCAGGCCATGTGTGGGTGTAGTGGACCCAAGCAGAGATGCCGTCAACTTTGAGAGCAGTTGGTGTCATCAAGATGACAAGGAAGGGTCCCTTCCACCTAGGCTCTAGGGTCTCTTTGCGATGACGGCGCACGTACACCCAGTCTCCTGGCCAGTAACGGTGAGGTTCAGGTGGAGGACCTGATTCATATAGCGCTTTGAGCCTCTTTCATGTATCCCTGTGGGAGTATTGTAAGGACTGGAGACAAAAAAGCAACTTCTGATCATCTATTTCTTTTAACACTTCTGCCTTTAGGTTAGGGATTATTGGGGGAGGAATGAGTGATTTCAAAAGGAGTGAGTCCCAGTTGGTAGGGTGAGTTCTGCGCCTGGTATAAGGCAAAGGGGAGGAGAGCCACCCAGTCCCCGCCAGTCTCAGCAACTAGTTTTGTTAATGTCTCTTTAAGCATCCTATTCATCCTCTCTACTTGTCCTGAGCTCTGGGGCCTATAGGCACAGTGAAGCTTCCATCTAGCCCCCAAGGCCTGGACTACCCCCTGGCTTACCTGAGACACGAAGGCTGGCCCATTATCTGACCCCACCTGTGCCGGAAGCCCAAACCGTGGCAAGATGTCATCAGCTTTTTGGCCGCCACCTGTGCTGTTTCTCTCTTGGTGTGGAAAGCTTCTACCCACCCTGAGAAGGTATCTATGAACACCAACAGGTATTTGTATCCATATTTACCTGGTTTTACCTCAGTGAAGTCCACCTCCCAGTACGCTCCTGGTCTTGTCCCCCGTTCTCTAATTCCTTGGTTGACCGGATGAGGGACAGCGTTCGTGAGCTGGCATGCTTTGCAGTTTGATACGATGTCTTCTATTATTGTCCTGACATTTTTCATGGTAATTTTGGCATGTCTAATGAGGTCTTGCATTTTTCAAGTTCCTAGGTGAGTGGCGCGATGCATTCTTAGCAATACTTGTTTTCCTAGCTCTTCTGGGAGGATTAGAGAGCTGTCTGCTGCTCTCCACCACCCGGCCAGCTGTTGGGCCATAGGCAGGCTTTTTATCCAGTCTAAGTCTCTTGGTGAGTAGTTGGGCAAGTCTGGAAGAACAGGGCTCCCGGGGTCAGGCAGCTGAAGAGTGGCCTCTATCACAGTATTCTGGGCCGCATCTCTGGCTGCTCTGGCTGCCAAGTTGTTTCCCCTTGAGATCGGGGTGTCTGGCTTTTGGTGCCCCGGGCAGTGTATTATGGCTAGTTTCATAGCCATAATGCTGAAAGGAGAGCTTTTATTTCTTCTTTGTTTTTAATCGTCTTACCCTCGGCCGTGTGGAGTCCCCTCTCTCTGTAGATGGCCCCGTGTATATGGGCAAGTTGCAAAGGCATATCGGCTATCAGTGACGATGTTAAGTTTTTTTTCCTTTCCCAACTGAAGGCTTTTGTTAGGGCGATTAGTTCAGCCCTTTGAGCTGATATACCCGGAGGTAGTGCTTCCTCCCACACAATTTGGGTTTCCGTGGTTACGGCCACCCCGGCATACCTGAGCGTCCATCTCCAACAAAACTGCTTCAGTCCGTATACCAGGTGACCTCAGCATCTGCTAGGGGGCGATCTTGCAAGTCCTCTCGCGTCCCATGCACCTGGGCTCGTATGTCGCTACAGTCATGGATCGGGGCTTCCAAGTCCGGGTTAGGAAGCATTGTTGCTGGGTTGAGAGCAATAGGCTGTAGAAAGATGATTCTGGAGGGGTTTAGTAATAGTCCCTGGTAGTGGGTCAACCGAGCGTTGCTGATCCATCTGTCCGGAGGTTGCTTCAGTATGCCCTCAATGGCATGGGGGGCGGTGATGTGTAACTCTTGCCCCAGGGTCAGCTTGTCTGCATCTTTAACCATTAGGGCCACAGCCGCAATCATGCAGAGGCACGGGGGCCAGCCCGAAGCCACAGGGTCTAGGTGTTTAGACAAGTAGGCCACCGGCCGCTTCCAGGGTCCCAAATGTTGCATCAGCACCCCTTTTGTCACCCCTTGCTTTTCATCTATATATAGAAGAAAGGGTTTGGTGACGTCAGGTAGTCCCAGGGCCGGGGGCTGACAGTAAAGCCCTTTTAATGGCCTTGAAAGCGGTTTCCATCTGTTCTGTCCAACTGAAAGGGATGGTATTTTTTGTGGCTTCATATAAGGGTTTAGCCAGTTCCACATAGTTTGGAATCCAAAGACGGCAGAAGCCAGCAGACCCCAGAAATTCTCTCACCTTTCAAGGTGAGTTTGGGGTCACTATTTTGAGTAGTGTCTCTTTCCGTGCCTCTGACAGCCACCTCTGCCCTTCTTTTAATACATACCCCAAGTAGGTGACCTCTGGTTGACATATCTGAGCCTTTTTGGCTGACGCTCGGTACCCTAATTTTCCAAGGGCCTGTAATAGTTCTTGGGTGCCCATGAGGCAAGTCTGCTGGTCCTTTGCTGCAATTAAGAGGTCATCTACGTATTTCAACAAGGTTAGCTGGGGGTGCTGTTGTCTAAACTCACCCAGGTCTTCATGGAGGGCCTCATCGAAGATAGTGGGAGAATTTTTAAATCCCTGTGGCAGTCGCGTCCAGGTCAGCTGGCCGTTGATCCCCTCCTCTGGATCTGACCACTTAAAGGCAAAAAGCTTCTGGCTTCTGGGCGCCAGGGAAAGGCTAAAGAAAGCGTCTTTTAGATCTAGGACCATATTCAGAATGGGGGTCTTTCGTGGTCCTTTCTTTTTCTTAGGGCATTCTTTGGCCCAGTGTCCTTCCTCCTTACAATAGGCGCATTGGTTCTTTCCTAATGCTGGTCGTGTACGGGGGCGGCTCTTACCTTCAGCCGCCAGGCGGCGCAGCTGGTGCTCCCTTTCTCCCGAATTAGGAACTGTTGCCGCTAGCAGCATGCGCGTCATATTGCGGGTCTGGTGATCTGGTGCTTTAGCTTGTTTTTCCTCGGGGGTCTCTCGAGTATTATAGACCCTTTCTGCCACTTATTAAATCCTGGATACTCTTTTCACCCAGGCGTTCTAGTTTTTGTAACTTCTTCCTAATGTCTGGAGCTGCCTGGTTGACAAAATGCATTTTCAAAGCAGCCTGAGTGCCTTCTGCTTCTGGGTCCATGGGGGTGTATTGTCTAAAGGCCTCCATCAGCCTTTCCAGATAAGCGGCTGGGCTCTTGGTGGGGCTCTGTTGAACATCTCCTACTCTAGCTAGGTTAGTGGGTTTCCGTGCAGCTGCCTTGATCCCCCCCAGCAGAGTCTGGCGGTAGACCCGGAGCCTCTCCTTACCTTGTGCCGTATTGTAATCCCAGTCAGGTCGCGACAAAGGGAAGGAGGTGTTAATTTCATCTATATTAGTGGTGGGTTCTCCATTTGCCCCTGGGACCCTTTTACGGGCCTTATTCTATATTCTCTCTCTCTCTTCCGTGGTGAAGAGAATCTGGAACCGCTGTTGACAGTCATTCCAGGTGGGCTGATGAGTAAAAAGCACAGTCTCTAGAAGGTTAGTTAGATCTCTAGGGTTATCTGAAAACTTAGCATTCTGGGACCTCCAATTATATAGATCACTGGTAGAGAAGGGCCATTATTGACGAGGTTGGTTCCCTTCCTCATCGGGGGGACCGGCCACTCGTAAAGGGAGGGCAACAGTTGAGTCTACCGGCCCTGCCGGAGACATGGCTCGCCTATGGCGAGTATTTCGTGTGGGCCCCCCTTCTGATGCGTTGGCCCTAGGTGGAGGGATAGCAGGGGCCTGTGGTGGCTCGAGAGGTTGGGAAGGGGGTGGGAAGAGAAGTTCTTCCTCTGTTCCTCCTTGTAAAATGGGGCACAGCGGTGCTGTTGGTTCAGGTTCCTTGGAATCTTTCAGGTTCTTTCCTACATGTGTCACCAGCACCTGTGCGGTGGAAAATTCCTGTTGAGGCAAGAAAGGTTTTACCCATGGAGGGGAGCACAATATGAGATCTTCCCACACTATGACATAGGGAACTTGGTCAGGGTGTCTGCTCTGCGGTTGAAAGATGATGTCTCAGACTCGGTGCACTGTTTCCAAAGCAAAGGTGCCCTCTGGGGGCCATCCCAGAGGAAGGTTGGCCATTCCGCACTGCAAAAAGTGATTAATTTATCTTTCTTAATTTCCACACTGAGGTCACGTGCACGCATCTTGACTTCCTTAAAATGGCCAGTGATCAGGGATAGAGGGGTGGGGTTAGATTGACTTTGCCCCATCGTTCCTAGATCAGTCAGATGTTGGTAAATTAACACAGACAGTACAGATAGCCACACAGACAGACAGAGAGACAGAAGATACAGACCTCCGGAAGTCCGGAGGCAAAACTGAAAATAAGACAATGGCCTCTGGCCATTCAGCGGGAGCGACCCGCTATCGTCTACAGAGAACAGGTGCACTCCGGCTCCTCCTAGGGGGTCGGGGACGTCTCCCAACGACCCGCACCAGTGACCCGCTGGCGCGTCCACCTGAGTCATATACCGGCTTCAGAAAATAGGCCTTATCAGAAACAAAGAGACAGAGAAGAGCTTACCAGCCACAGATAACTCTCCGGATTGATTTCCCTGCAGGGCCGATGGGCAATCCCGGATGAGCCCCCAAATGTTATGCCCAAGTCGCAAAATCTCCCAATGGCCACCAGGGAGCTGGCATCCCATGCAAAAGCAAGAGAATTTTTATTACCAAGCTCGAGCTGGGGCTCCCACCGTTACTGACATAGCGGCTAAGGAGAGGAGCCACGAACTCTGGGTTTCATTGCTTATATAGGGTATTCTCGCGGGAAAAATGTTACCTTCTGTGGAAGGGTTAGGTGTTGGGTTCTGATTGGTTCCCATTTCCTGGGCTTAATTCGAATTTCCTGGGCAGGTCATAAGTTCTGAACATAAAGTCAGGAGATCCTGATCTGGGATCTGATTGGCTCGCAGGTGGTGGGGTGAGGTCAGGGGATTTCCAAAGACTCTTTCCTCAGAACTCTAAAATGGAGTTGTTTTTTTTTTTTTTTTAACAAAATGGGGTGGCTTAGGTTCTTCAGTTCCAAATTGGGAAAGGAGTACGTCAAGGCTGTATATTGTCACCCTGCTTATTTGACTTATATGTAGAGTATATCATGCAAAATGCCAGGCTGGATGAAACACAAGCTGGAAACAAGGCTGCCAGGAGAAATATCAATAATCTCAGATATGCAGATGACACCACCCTTATGGCAGAAAGTGAAGAAGACCTAAAGAGCCTCTTGATGAAAGTGAAAGAGAAGAGTGAAAAAGCTGGCTTAAAACTCAACATTCAAAAAGCTAAGATCATGGCATCTGTTCCATCACTTCATGGCAAATAGATGGGGAAAGAATGGAAACAGTGAGAGACTTAATTTTCTCTTGCTCCCAAATCACCACAGATGGTGACTGCAGCCATGAAATTAAGACACTTACTCCTTGGAAGAAAAGCTATGGTCAACCTAAGTATCATATTAAAAAGCAGAGACATTACTTTGCCAACAAAGATCTGTCTAGTCAAAGCTCTGATTTTTCCAATAATCATGTATAGATGTGAGAGTTGGAATATAAAGAAAGCTGAGGGCCAAAGAATTGATGCTTTTGAGCTGTGATGTTGGAGAAGACTCTTGAGAGTCCCTTGAACTGCAAGGAGATCCAACCAGGCCATCCTAAACAGTCCTGAATATTCATTGGAAGGACTGATGCTGAAGCTGAAACTCCAATACTTTGGCCACCTGATGCAAAGAACTGACTCACTGGAAAAGACCCTGATGCTGGGAAAGATTGAAGGCAGGAGGAGAAGGGGACTACAGAAGAAGAGATCATCGTTCAATGGCATCATCGATCAATGGGCTTGAGTTTGAGAAAGCTCTGGGAGTTGGTGGTGGACAGGGAAGCCTGGCATGCTGCAGTTCATGGGGTTGCAAAGAGTTAGACACGACTGAGCAACTGAACTAAACTGAGTGTGGACACACCAGCTCTCTTTCAGTTACTGTTTACATAGAATGTCTTTTGTCACTTTTTCCTTTCAAAGAATTTGTGTCCTTAGATTTACAGTGAATTGCTTATAATGACAGAAATTTGATATATTTTTTAAAAATCTATTCTGACAATATATACTATTTGAATGTGGAGTTTATTTACATTAAAAGTAATAACTGATAGGAAAATACTTTTGTCTTTTTATATTTTTTGGTGTGACTTAGTTCCTTATTTGCTCCATTACCACTTGCCTTAATGTTCATATGATTTTTCACAGTGACATCTTTAATTCTCATCTCTTGTATTTATGTTCCATATACTCTATTTTATTTTCTTTGTTGTTATCATAGAAATTACATATAACCTGTCTCTTATACACATCTCTACTACTTAGTTCCTTATTTGCTCCATTACCACTTGCCTTAATGTTCATATGATTTTTCACAGTGACATCTTTAATTCTCATCTCTTGTATTTATGTTCCATATACTCTATTTTATTTTCTTTGTTGTTATCATAGGAATTACATATAACATTGTTAAGTTATAATAATATATTTTGAAAAAAATAGAGAAACACAGTGAGAATTTCAACAAAGAGCCAGAAAATATAAAAAAAAGACTCAATGAGAGCTGAATAACACAATAAATTAAATAAAAAGTACATTAGCAGGAGTTAACAACAGGTTAGCCAATACAGAATAATGCATAAGCAACCTAGAAGACAGAATAATGGAACTCACTCAATCAGAACAGTGAAAAGAAAAATCAATTTTTCACAAGTGTGGTCTCCTGGGACAACATCAGCTGTAGTAACATTCACAGAGTAGTAGTCCTAGGAGAAGAGTGAGAGAAAGGCACAGAAAAATGCATTTGATGAAATTATGACAGAGAATTTCCCAAACCTAAAGAAAGGAAAAGACATCCAAGTGCCAGAAGTACAGAGTCCCAAACAAATGAAACCAAGGAGACCCACACCAAGACTTAAAACTGTCAAATATTAAAGAGAAAATTTCAAAGGGAACAAGAGAAAAACAGAGTCTCATATAAGGGAATCCCCACAAGGCTCTCAATTGATTTGCAGCTGAAATATTATAGGCCAGAATGGAGTTACATAATATATTTAAAATACTGAAAGGATAAAAATATCTACAACCAAGGACCTTCTACCCAGTAATATTGTCATGTAGAACTGAAGAAGAGATAAAGAGCTTCCTAGAGAAGCACAGCTGAGATCCTCATTAAAATGACCCTACAGTAAATGGGAAGTGTCAGTCTCTCAGTCCGACTCTTTTCAACCCACCCCATGGACTGTAGCCCGCCAGGCTCCTCTGTCCATGGGATTTCCCAGGCAAGAATACTGGAGTGGGTTGCCATTTGCTTTTCCAGGGAATTTTCCCAACTCAGGTATCAAACCCAGGCCTCCTTCATTGCAGGCAGATTCTTTACCATCTGAGCCACCATGGAAGCCTGTTTTTTTCTTTGAAAATAAAAGGCTATTTCCTTATAGAAATAAAGAAACACAGAAAGGGAAAAAACCCCATAGCAAAAGCAAATATATAGCAAAGGAAGTGCATGCACCACTGAAATGAACTAGTAAAAACCATAGTAAACAGTTAAGGGATAGACTTGAAGATATAAAGCAAGACATCCAAAACACAAAACACTTGGAAGTGATGTAGATCTTTCGGTGTGTGTGTGTTAGTCGCTCAGTCTCTTTGCGACCTCATGGACTGCAGCCCACCAGGCTTCTCTGTCCATGAGATTTTCCAGACAAGGATACCGGAGTGGGTTGCCATTTCCTTCTCCAGGGGGTCTTCCTGACCCAGGGATCAAAGCCAGGTCTCCTGCACTGCAGGCAGATTCTTTACCAACTGAGCTACAAGGGAAACCCAGATCTTTCAGAGTGTGCATGAACTTAAATGACATCTGTTTTAAATAGATAGATACAGTTATAAAGGACAGTGTTTTCAACTATCAGTGGTGGGAAAGCTAGCTATCCACATGCAAAAAGAAGTTGGGAGTTGACCTTATAGAAAAAACAACTCCAAATGCTTCTGAGATCTAGACACTCAAAATATAAATATGAAACTCGCAGAAGAAAACTTCTGGAAAAAGTTTCTCATCATTGGGTATGGTCACAATTTGGGGGATTTGACACCAAAGGTACAGGCAATAAAAGAAAAAATTATTATTAGTCTTTATCCAAACTCAAAACTATTTTGCACTGAAACAAATTACGAGGGTGGGGGGAAGACAAACCACGGGATGGAAAAAAAAATCTTTCAAATCATATTTGTGATAAAGCTGAATAGAATAAAATTTTCTGTCAACACTTTGCTACACATTGTCTTTGCTCAACTGACAGACATTGCATGGTATCCCTTAGTCGTTTTTGTTTCAGTTCAGTTCAGTCGCTCAGTCGTGTCCAACTCTTTGCGACCCCATGAATCGCAGCACGCCAGGCCTCCCTGTCCATCACCATCTCCCGGAGTTCACTCAGACTCATGTTCATCAAGTCCGTGATGCCATCCAGCCATCTTATCCTCTGTCGTCCCCTTCTCCTCCTGCCCCCAATCCCTCTCAGCATCAGAGTCTTTTCCAATGGGTCAACTCTTCGCATGAGGTGGCCAAAGTACTGGAGTTTCAGCTTTAGCATCATTCCTTCCAAAGAAATCCCAGGGCTGATCTCCTTCAGAATGGACTGCCTGGATCTCCTTGCAGTCCAAGGGACTCTCAAGAGTCTCCAACACCACAGTTCAAAAGCATCAATTCTTCAGCGCTCAGCCGTTTTTGTTTACTATTTCCATAATATTATTCTTGGTTATATTATTCTGGGTACTTGAAACAACAGGCAACTACTCACTCTTGGTTGATTTCCTCCCTATTGATACAACATTGGGATTTTTTATATTTAATCACTTTACTTGAGTTTATCTTGAATACCACCTCTTCTCTCCTAAACTCAGAATGTTTTCTATAGTGTTTGGATTTATGCCTTGAAATAATCCTTGAAGTAATCTTTGGCCATCCAGGGTTTGGAGTTGAGGTTCTTGCAGATCTCCTGCAGGTCCCCCTGGGTTCACAGCAGCTATGGGGCTGTGACTTCGTGGGGTCATCCCAGGGCTGCAGTGCCCGGTGCGTGGTGTGCACGGGTCTCTCCAGGGAGGACCTCTGAGCCCCTGTCCCCACTCCTCGTCTGGGGCCCTCCCAGGGACTCAGTCCTGATCCCTTCTCTTCCCTTCCCACCCAGCTCCGTGTGGACAGTTCGTCACAGACTTGGTGTGGACGAGGCTTCCTGCTAGTGTCATGTATTTTCAGGAGATGGGACCCTGATGTGCTCCTGGGGGAGCTGAGCTCAGCATCCCCTTGCCCACCTGGAGCTCCTCCCCAGGACAGTGTGTGACACTCACTGTTCACTAAGTGTGGCTCCTGTGACTGTTCAGGAAGAGTTGGTGCCGATTTATTTTCTTCCTTTCCTGGACCATGGTTTCCTTTTTCTTTTTTTCTTTCTTTCTCCTTCCTTCCTTCTTTTCTTTCTGTCATGTGTGTGTGCGTTCCTGTGTATGTGTGTGTGTGTATGTGTTCCTGAGTGTGTATGCATTCATCACTGGGTACTTGAAACAACAGGCAACTACTCACTCTTGGTTGATTTCCTCCACGTCATGACTGGCCTTCACTAGTTAACTTGGCATGCTCCTTGTCCTGGGATCAGTCCAAAGGAAAGCTAAGGGCTGCTCAGTTTATTTCTGCGTCAACATCTTGCTTGGCCCATGGGTGGGTGTTTTATTCCCATGAATATATGGCTGTTTTTGAATGCCCTATGTCCCCCAAATCCACATGCCAGTTCTACTCAGGGTTTTACATAGTCTAGTCTAGGTCTCCACCCTTAATCCTTTGTCCCTGGTCCCACATATGTATAATCCCCCTGCAGCTGTAATGAGACACTCCAGCTGCTCTTCAGTTTATGTTTTTTTAGGTAAAGCAGACATTCATCTTCAGGCTGTCCCCAGGTAGGTTGGAACATTGCAGTAAGGTTTTCTGTGATCACTCTGGTTTGAGGGAGCTGAGCCACTGCTCTTTGCAGATCAAGACTGCACTGCCCCAAGCAGGAGGAGGGTACAGGTGAGTAAAAACACCACGAAATGCCCTTCCATCCTCTTCTGGATTTTTCATAATTGTGTGTTCACTTTGTTGCCATAGATTTTGTTTGACTGTTTTCTGGAGCTCATATGACATTTTTCATCTGGGATCTGATTGTTTTCTCATGTTTCTAAGGGAGAATTCAATACATCCTAGCCCACCATTTTGCTCAGGTCACTCTGTTAAATTTTATTTGGTTTCACAACATTTCACTATATCAGTGCCTCACAATTTTCCTTACTTATCCCAAAGTTGTTACAATTTAACTTGCTTACAAGTTTTTCTTTCACAGGTAAGGCTGAGCAAAATAGCAAAGTATGTAATATATGTATAATTTACATTATGATAGCTTTCTAAAAGTTATATAACTGAATTCAAGGTATAAACCCTCTAAGAGTCAGTTTTCACACTGCATATGGTATCCAAAAACCAGCCAGAATGTGTTGTTTTGGTGTCCTTTTCAGGATTTCACCACCGTCAGGTCTCTAAAGCAAAATAATTTTGCTGCTGGTAAAACTAAAAGGCAAATTTATTTTCATTTGAAGTTTTTATTCTTTATGAAGGGGTATGAGTCTGAGTGAATTCCGGGAGTTGGTGATGGACAGGGAGGCCTGGTGTGCTGCGATTCATGGGGTCGCAAAGAGTCGGACACGACTGAGTGACTGAACTGAACTGAAGATTTTTTAAAATGCTTATCAATCACTCCTTTAAATTGTGTGATTCTCTGTATGTATGTATTTGTACTTTAAGATTCAGCTTCATAATTAGAAAAATGAAAAAAGATTGCTATGTGGAAGTTTCTAGTCTAACATACAGTTAACACTTCTTCAGCCAACCTCATCAAAATGTATCTTAAGATTATACTGATTAAAAAAAAAAAACAAGCAAGTTAACTGGCTTTAATTCTCTTCTTACTCCATGGGAACTAATTTAATCATGTTCCTCCTACAATGTATCTGCTAACATTGGACAGTGCAGCTGGGGCGTTACCTTCCTATTATATATAACCTGTGAAGGTAGAAGGAAAAAAAATCAGTCCTCTGAGTACAGAGGAGCAACAGGCAATGGAAACCCAATGCCAGAGGGTGAAGCTTAATGATGGCCACTTCATCCCTATCCTGGGATTTGGAACCTATGCACCTGAGGAGGTAAGAGTAGTGGTTTGGGGTTAAGATATAAATAGTAGTGGATATAACATGGGAGGAAGGGAACTTAGGTTGTCAAGCATTGAGTTCCAATGTGACTCTGGGAGGATCACATGGTTCCAGTAACCAGGCTAGAACCGTGCCCTGTGAAAGGGGAGAGAGCATCCAGTCTCCACTCTGCATCAGGGTTTGAGGCTGTGCTCACCTGCAGATTAATCTGGTGAAGGTGAAGGTGGTGAAGTCGCTCAGTCGTGTCCGACTCTTTGCGACCCCGTGGACTGTAGCCTACTAGACTTCTCCGTCCATGGGATTCTCCAGGCAAGAATACTGGAGTGGATTGCCATTTCCTTCTCCAGGGGATCTTCCCGACCCAGGGATCGAACCCGGGTCTCCCGCATTGGAGGCAGACGCTTTAACCTCTGAGCCATCAGGGGTTCCCCTGCAATTTCCGTCTCTTTCCCAGCTTGGCAGAAGAGGTGAGACTCGGTTGTCAAGAACACTGACTGTCAGCTGCTTTGCTTTGAGGGACATTGTAATGGAGGGGTTTCTCTGTATGTTTCATTAATTCCAGAACCCTTGCCTTCTTCCAAAAACACATGACCCAGAGAAGTATTTGAGGTAGAGACCAAGGATCTACCTCCTTGAAAAAGGAAAGATTCTAAATCACATAAAAACAAATGGAATATTGTAAAGTAATTAGCCTCCAATTAAAATAAATAAATTTAAATTAAAAAAAAAACAAATGGAATATTATTCAGTCTTTATAAAAGAAGTTATCCTTTTGCCATTTGCAACAATGTGGAGGAACTTGGAGAATATTAAACTAAGTGAAATAAGCCAGAAGTAGGAAGACAAATACTGCCTGATCTCTTTGTTGGTGGAATCTAAAACAGTGAAACTCAGAAGCAGAGAGTAGAGGAATGGTGACTAGAAACTGAGTACATGCTGGGGAAAATGGAAAGATAATGGTCAAGGATACAGACCTTCAGTTATAAGATAAGCTGTGAGATGTAACGTAGAGCATGGTAACTATAGTTTAAAAAATGGACTGTATTCATATTTGCTAAGAGACTAGATATTAAGTATTCTCCCCACAGCCAAAAGTTATCCATGTGAGGTGATAGATCTGTTATTAGCTTGATTGTGTTAATCATTAACAATGGATGCTTATATGAAACCATCGGTTTGTACAACTTTAATAGATGCAGATTTTATTTGGTGTATTCTCTGTGGCTTCACTGGTAGACAGAGGTCCCAGAAGCTTTCACCTGGTTTCTTGATGCTTTTCAGCTCAGTTCAGTTGCTCAGTCGTGTCCAACTCTTTGTGAACCAATGGACTGCAGCATACCTGGCTTCCCTGTCCATCACCAACTCCTAGAGCTTACTCAAACTCATGTCCATCAAGCCAGTGATCCCATCCAACTTTCTCATCCTCTGTGGTCCCCTTCTCCTTCTACCTTCAGTCTTTCCCAGCATCAGGGTCTTTTCCAATGAGTCTGTTCTTCACATCAGGTGGCCAAAGTATTGGAGTTTCAGCTTCAACATCAGTCCTTCCAATGAATATTCAGGACTGATTTTCTTTAGGATGGACTGGTTTGATCTCCTTGCAGTCCAAGAGACTCAAGAGTCTTCTCCAACATCACAGTTCAAAATCATCAATTCTTCTGCACTCAGCTTTCTTTATAGTTCAACTCTCACATCCATACATGACTACTGGAAAAACCAGAGCTTTGATTAGATAGAACTTTGCTGGCAAAGTAATGTCTCTGCTTTTTAATATGCTATGTACATTGGTCATAGCTTTTCTTCCAAGAAGCAAGCTTTTTTTTTTTTTTTTTTTTAATTTCATGGCTGCAGTCACCATCTGCAGTGATTTTGGAGCCCAAGAAAATAAAATCTCTGACTGTTTCCATTGTTTCTCCTTCTATTTGCCAGGCAGTGATGGGATCGGATGCCATGATCTTAACTTTTTGAATGTTGAGTTTTAAGCCAGCTTTTTCACTCTTCTCATTCACTTTCATCAAGAGGTTCTTTAGTTCCTCTTCACTTTCTGCCTTAAGGGTGGTGTCATCTGCATATCTGAGGTTATTGATATTTCTCCCTGGCAATCTTGATTCCAGCTTGTGCTTCATGCAGGCCAGCATTTTGCATGATATACTTAGCATATGTTACATAAACAGGGTGACAATATACAGCCTTAACATACTCCTTTCTTGATGCTTTTACCAGGTACTTTATACCTTTGTGGATTTTGCTTCAAGCATCTCACAGTATAAATTGTATCCATGACTACAACTTTATGCTAAGTCTTACAATTTTTTCCAGAAAATCACTGAATCTGGAGTTTTTCTTGGGGTCATCTGATACCTGTGATCAACCACTGATCGCCTGGGATTGAAGGGTTCCTGGTCGTCCATTTAATCACTAACCAGGAAAGTTCAGGAAAACTGTCATGGGTTCATCACCACACATGCGGAATGAACCAAAAGCACAAAGAAAAGTTGATTATTGGAAAGATCAAAGCTTGTGGCTCAGCAATTTCTTAATCATGGGGATGTTCTATTCCTACCTTTGTTGCTTATGTAGGTTCCTAAGAGTGAAGCTCTGGAGGTCACCAAATTCGCTATAGAGGTTGGGTTCCGCCACATTGACTCTGCTCATGCGTACAGAAATGAAGAGCAGGTTGGCCAGGCCATTCGAAGCAAGATTGCTGATGGTACTGTGAAGAGAGAAGATATATTCTACACTTCAAAGGTGATTTGTGTGTTGTGTGTGTGCACATGTGCACAACTAGTTGTATGCAGGTGACAATTATGTAATAGGATCAGTAATTAGGTGAATGTTGTTTACTGATACAGCTTTCTTTCCACACATGCTTATATGTTAAATGTAGTTTCCGCCTCCCCTGCCCCAAAATAGAAAGTGATACCAACTTTTTCTTCACTGCTCTGTTCAAATTTTAAAGCCACTTTCCTTCTCTGAGCCTAGATCAGAGGAGTGTGATTTAGTATAGTCTAAGGATTCATACAGAAGTGTGAATAGATTATAGGTTTCCTTATCATCTGGGTGAGTTTCTCAAATTTCTTCACATTCTGAATTTCAACTCTAAGAGAGAACATTAGGAGAGGCATTTTGTATATGCCACAAGATCTAGCCAAAGTGTCTTGAATTATGTTCTTCTCAGGTTAATATGTTCAAAATACTTTTTTTCTACAGTTATGTAAACAAAATGCTAATTAATTCTGAGAGGACTGATTGATTGAATTAGACTAAGTTTGTGCTTTTACGCTCTATTAAACACAATTCAGATGATAGGCATGGTAATTATTTTATAATGTTATTTATCTTGATAAATTTTATTCTGTTATGAATGATGTACTGATGATAAATTCAGTCAAATAATAAGGTTTGCATGGGTGGGTTAAATTAAAAAATGGAACTCAAGAAAAAAAAGGACCATTTTTCCCAGTGGTCATCCATTTCTAAACAATAAAAATGTTTTATCATTAAACGAAACAAGACAAACAAAATGACCTACTGCTTTCATTTAATATAACTTCTATTATTTAACCTCTGCAGCTTTGGTCCACATGCCTTCAACCAGAGTTGGTCCAATCAGCCTTGGAAAAGTCACTGAAAAGCCTTCAACTGGACTATGTTGATCTCTATCTTATTCATACTCCAGTGCCTCTGAAGGTTGGCAATTTGTGTGATCACCTCTATCTTATTTAATATGTCACAATGTCTATCAGCTTCCATGGATGGTTGGCTTAAGATTTTTCATAGTACTTTTTTTCATTATACTTAAGTATTTTTCATAGTACAGTGTAGGATGTACTCTACACTGAGGAAAGTTGAGTTGCAGTATTCTTAGAAATGGGTCCATTTTTCTATCTCTTATCATGGCATTACACTTGGTTTGCTTTATTTTCACTGAACATTTTCGATCAGTGGCAAATATGGCCTTGGGGGCCTCAAGGCTCATGGTCATGAACAACTGAGAGCATGTCTAGATCTTCCACATTCCATATCAACCTTAGGAGAGCCTTGCTGGCTCATATGCCTGCCCTAGGGCACCTGATGCTCAAAGGGAAAAGGAAGTCTGATATTTAGCCCAGGTCAAGTTTGCAATTTTAATGCCAGAAGTAAGGCATAACTTACAGTCACTCCCAGCGCAATGGAGGTATTTTGCAAGAGGAAAGTAAAAGAGGCCGAAAAAAATTCAAATAAGTCATTGACAGTCCCCATTAGAATGTAGGAAAATTGTACTTATCAAAACGTTAAATGTAAGAGACTAGTGGAAAATTGCCTTCTAAACACATTGCTCAAAACTCCATATGTAAAGCACTTTGCAAATATTAGTATCTAGAATGCTGTAAACCTACCTCATAGAGGTTTGATGCCCTGGTCCTAGATGTGCCTGGCTGTTTGGCTAAGTGTGGGGAAACTGTTTTGTAACATCTCTAAAATGACTGCTTCCATTCCAGCCAGGGGAGGAAATTTTGCCAACAGACAAAGATGGAAAACTGATACTTGACTCAGTGGATCTCCGTCACACATGGGAAGTGAGTCCAGGGAAGAGAGAACCAGGGGAGGAGCCAGGAGATAGGGAACCTCCTTCATTTCTTCCACCTGTGAGAATGGGCTGTGGACCATCAGACTCAGCAGTTCATGAATCTAAGGGCTGGGATGCTGGGGTTGTAGAGAGGAAACTTTTGCTGAAATGTTCACAGAGAAGAACAGTGGAGAACTTGGGATGGTAACATAGGCATCTATATTTTTCCATGTATTATGTATTCTCCAGGGTTTTTCTAACTATAATTCTTCCTGTGTCACGAACTTCTTCCATTTTTTTCTTCCTTATAATCAATGCTAATTTTTTACAAGAGACACTTTTAACAATTTTTTTTTTTCAGCCATTAATCTTGTTTTATTGCCCATTCCAAGTGACGGTTCATGACTGTTCACCACCCCTCCCTCCCAGGCCCTGGAGAAGTGTAAGGATGCAGGGCTGACCAAGTCCATCGGGGTGTCCAATTTCAACCACAAGCAGCTGGAGAAGATCCTGAACAAGCCCGGGCTCAAGTATAAGCCCGTCTGCAACCAGGTGAGCAGCCTTGACTCCTCTCCCTCCTGCTCTTCACAACCTCCCTCTTGCACTGGAGCCAGATGTCTGTCTGGCCTTCGCTCCTGTTCATCTGACCTTTGTGGACAGAGGATTCTAGAGAGCAGAGCCTCTGTCTGGACAGTGTGAATAGAATCCATAACAATATCTCTGACTGATAAAGTCTGGGTGGAAAAGGCGGGGAGGGCTTCCTGCTAAATTGTGGGTAGGAACTGAGGGAAGTGAAAGGGGGTTAGACTCAACACTCAGAACTTAGAGGAAGGGGTTTTCCCCCTGAGCTTAAAACATGACCAGAAATCAGATGTCAAAATGTCTTGGAGGGAACTGTGTACATTAAGGAAACACGGAACAGGAAGTAAACAAAGAGAAAAATCAGCTGAGACGGGTGTTAAGAGTTTGTGTGAAGTTTGAATGCCTGAATCCTTTGTCTTGGTTTCTCTGCCTCTATGGGTCTTCAGCCAAGTTTGCTGGAGGCTATGAAAGTTCATCAAGTTTGATGGATGAAGTTAAAGGCTTATGGTGATAGTTCAGTTCAGTTCAGTCGCTCAGTGGTGTCCGACTCCTTGCGACCCCATGAATCACAGCACACCAGGCCTCCCTGTCCATCACCAGCTCCCGGAGTTTACTCAGACTCACGTCCATCAAGTCAGTGATGCCATCCAGCCATCTCATCCTCTGTCGTTCCCTTCTCCTCCTGCTCCCAATCTCTCCCAGCAACAAAGTCTTTTCCAATGAGTCAACTCTTCGCATGAGGTGGCCAAAGTACTGGAGTTTCAGCTTCAGCATCATTCCCTCCAAAGAAATCCCAGGGCTGATCTCCTTTAGAATGGACTGGTTGGATCTCCTTGCAGTCCAAGGGACTCTCAAGAGTCTTCTCCGACACCACAGTTCAAAAGCATCAATTCTTTGGCACTCAGCTTTGTTCACAGTCCAGCTCTCACATCCATACATGACCCCTGGAAAAACCATAGCCTTGACTAGACGGACCTTTGTTGGCAAAGTAATGTCTCTGCTTTTGAATATGCTATCTAGGTTGGTCATAACTTACACTGATGAAATATTTATTCAGTAATACTTAATCGTGGAGCACACCTTGTGATTTACTCAAGCTTGGACTGGTTCTCCCATCAATGTCCATCACAAAATTAACTGATTAAACACCCTTTTCTATGTCTGTTTCTGTTCTCGTACTTTTTTTGGTTCTATTTTTTACCTTATTGTAGTAAAAGAAGACCGTGAGACCTAACCTCATGGCAAGTTTTAAAGTATTCATATAATACAATACAGTGTTGTTTATTATAGGGACAGTGTTGAAAGCAGGTCTAAAATTCATTCATCTTGTATAATTGAGACTTCACATCATGCTTATCAATTCCAGATTCCTCCCTCCTCCCAGCCCCTGGTGACCATCTCTCTGCTGTTTAATTCTAAGTTTGACGGATCTAGATATGCCATATAACTGAGATGTGATACATATGTCATGTAATCTTCACCCTTCTGCAACAGTCTTATTTCGTATGTATCTTAATGTCTTTAAGTTACAAGTTGGAGTCAAAGAAAAAGAATCTTACATGGAAAGTGTAGCTTACACATTCAAGAAATATATATATATATATATATATAAGCTATAAAATTTAAGAAATTAATGTGATTCTGGTATCAGTTTTACTTCCATGTCTTTATTGTGAAAAATTTCAGATATTAGAACAGTTAAGGATACAGTAGTGCTGTCTCTTATACACATCTAGATGTGTATAAGAGACAGGAAATGAAGAGCAGGTTGGCCAGGCCATTCGAAGCAAGATTGCTGATGGTACTGTGAAGAGAGAAGATATATTCTACACTTCAAAGGTGATTTGTGTGTTGTGTGTGTGCACATGTGCACAACTAGTTGTATGCAGGTGACAATTATGTAATAGGATCAGTAATTAGGTGAATGTTGTTTACTGATACAGCTTTCTTGTCACTTTGAGTCATATTTTTCATGGTTTTTAACCTAGAATGGTCACTCAGTCATTTTGTCACAAAGATAGCGAGACAAGTTCTCAACAAATACACTGTATTTATCATCATTACTTTGTGACATTGATTAACTTGTTTGTCTGGTTCTAGTTTATGTAAATTAGTAGTTAAATCTGAATTCCTTACTACATTTGACAAGAAAACGTCCTTTTATTTTTCCCCTTCTTCTGATGGGCAGTGCCATTCTCCGTAAATCTTTATTTTTTTTTAATTTAATTGGAGGCTGATTACTGTACAGTATTGTGGTGGTTTTTGCCATACATTCACGTGAATCAGCTGTGGGTGTCCTTTGTGTGCTGTGCCTCTCACATACACCCGAGTAGGAAGCATGTGATGGCAAGTTGTCCTTCTGTGAGTAGTGGTATTTTGTTCTCCTGGTAAAACTACTGGTAGCTAGACTTTTTTATTTGGAAGTGTGTAATAATTTCCTGTTGGAATTATCTAGTCATCTGTCAGATAATAGCTTTCATCAGGGGAATTTCGATTTCCCCCAAATTTTCACAAAACGGTTGAGAATCCTTCAATGACTCCCACGTGCATTAATTATTTCATTGGGATATTTTTCAATATTTTCAATTTTAAGCAACATTTTTAATCTCCTGACCTAACATTTTATTGTAAAGACAAAATTCCCTCATTAAGTCAACATAAAATACACTTATTTTTGTAAGACAGGGTAAAAACTTAACTCCTTCCCATTAATTGTCAGTTTCTGAGAAAGGATTTATTGTAATACTCACCATCCATGGAGGAAAATAGCTTTGTTCTTTCTCCCGCTCTCATCACTAGAGCCTCAGGGATTTTTATTCACTCTGTGTGCTACTTTTATTTTCACTCATAATTCTTTCTGATGCTCAAGTTTACCCAAATGCCACCACTGGGACCTCCCCCTGCCATCACACTAGGTCCTATAGTCCCAAGACTCTAACAGCTCTTTTTCTGTCTCCAATCTGGAATTAGACATATGTCTTGGTGGTGTTCAGTGGTATTTAGTAACCAAGATCTGGTTCCTAGAGTTGCTTGTTCTCAGGAATTATTATTATTATTATTTAATCTTTTCAGGGAACAGAGATAAAATTTGTTTTGTTTTTTTTTTAATCATTATTGAGGTTGACGTTTCCAGCTGTAATTTGATTTACAGTTGTTTTTTTTTTTTCTTTAGCATATGTAATTTTTACTTTTAAGCTTCCTCTGGCATATTGCCTTTTCATATAACTTGACAATTCTTCTCTTTTGGCATTCTACAGGTGGAATGTCACCCTTATCTCAACCAGAGCAAACTGCTGGAGTTCTGCAAGTCACATGATATTGTCCTAGTTGCCTATGGTGCTCTGGGATCCCAACGGTTATCAAAATGGTATGAACATTACTGAAGGCCACAGGGAGTTACTCTGAAACTCAATTTTTTTAAGTCTTTACTGAATTTGTTACAATACTGTTTCTGTTTTATGTTTGGTTCTTGGGCTTCAAGGCATGTGGGATCTTAGCTCCCTGACCAAAGATCAAACCCTCAACCCCTGAACTGGAAAATGAAGTCTTAACCACTGGACAACCAGGGAAGTCCATAAAACTCAAATTTTGATAAAATATTTTTATAATAATGTACACAGTGTTTTTTTCATACTGTTCATGGGGTTCCACAGGACTGGAAAAGGTCAGTTTTCAGATTCATTCCAATCTCAAAGAAAGGCAATGCCAAAGAATGCTCAAACTACCTCACAACTGCACTCATTTCACATACTAGCAAAGTGATGTTCAAAATTCTCCAAGCTAGGCTTCAACAGTACATGAACTTCCAGATGTTCAAGCTGGATTTAGAAAAGACAGAGGAACCAGTGATCAAATTGCCAACATATGCTGGATCATCAAAAAACCAAGAGAATTCCAGAAAAACATCTACTTCTGCTTTATTGATTACACCAAAGCCTTTGACTGTGTGGATCACAACACTTGGAAAATTCTTAAAGAGATGGGAATACCAGACCACAAGAGCTGCCTACTGAGAAATTTGTAAGCAGGTCAAGAAGCAACAGTTAGAGCTGTACATGGAACAAAAGAATGGTTCCAAATCAGTAAAGGAGTACATCAAGCCTGTATATTGTCACCCTGCTTATTTAACTTATATGCAAGGTACATTACGCGGAATGCTGGGTTGGATGAAGCACAAGCTGGAATCAAGATTGCCGGGGAAAATATCAATAACCTCAGATACGCAGATGATACCACTCTTATGGCAGAAAGTGAAGAAGAACTAAAGAGTCTCTTGATGAAAGTGAAAGAGGAGAGTAAAAAGGTTGGCTTAAAGCACAACATTCAGGAAACTAAGATCATGTCATCTGGTCCCATCATATCATGGCAAATAGATGGGGAAACAATAGAAACATGAAAAGTCTTTATTTTGAGGGGCTCCAAAATCACTGCAGATGGTGACTGCAGCCATGAAATTAAAAGACCCTTGCTCCTTGGAAGAAAAGCTATGACCAACCTAGACAGAATGTTAAAAAGCAGAGACATTACTTCTCCAACAAAGGTCCATCTAGTCAAAGCTCTGGTTTTTCCAGTGGTGATGTACGGATGTGAGAGTTGGACTGTAAAGAAAGCTGAGCACCAAAGAATTGATGCTTTTGAATTGTGGTGTTGGAGAAGACTCCTGAGAGTCCCTTGGACTGCATGGAGATCCAACCAGTAAATCCTAAAGGAAATCAGTCCTGAATATTCATTGGAAGGACTGATGTTGAAGCTGAAACTCCAATCCTTTGACCACCTAATTCGAAGAACTGACTCACAGGAAAAAACCCTGATGCTGGGAAAGATTGAAGGCAGGAGGAGAAGGGGATGACAGAAGATGAGATGGGTGGATGGCATCACTAACTCAGTAGACATGAATTTGAGTAAACTCCAGGAGTTGGTGATGGACAAGGAGGAATGGCATGCTGCAGTCCATGGGGTCGCAAAGAGTCGGACATGACTGAGTGACTGAACTGAACTGAGCTGAATGCAGTGCTCTGGAGATAACGTTTAACTGACAGGAAGAGAAGAGAGATGGGACATAATCCTTCTGTTTTGTCTTACGATCACAAGCCAAATTGATTTTTTTTTACATTTCATGTGTCTTGTTGTATGTAGATTTTAATGCAAGTGTCTCTGCATTGAACACTTAAGAGATAAACTTAAGTCATGACTTACTTATTTTTTAACAAATGAACATGGTGCTAGTAATAAAAGTTTCAAGTCTCCCTCACCTTATATCTAAAATCAGGAATAAGAAATGTACCTCCTAGGGACTGAAAGGAGATCAAACCAGTCAATCCTAAAGGAACTCAGTCCTGAATATTCGTTAGAAGGACTGATGCTGACTGAAGCTCCAATACTTTGGCCACATGATGTGAAGAACCAACTCATTAGAAAAGACCTTGATTCTGAGAAAGATTGAAAGCAGGAGGCAAATGGGATGACAGAGGACAAGATGGTGGGATGGATAACTGACTCAATGGACATGAGTTTGAGCAAGCTCCAGGAGATAGTGAAGGACAGATAAGCCCGGCGTGCTGCAATCCATGGGGTCGCAAATAGTCAGACATGACTGAGTGACTGAACAACAACCCAGATCTATGATGATCAAAAGAAATCACAAATTGAATCACTTTAGTGAAAATTTGTTTGTAGGAGTATTGCACTATGCAAATAATGATGAAATCTCATTTTTGGACTACTCAATTTTTATCAACACTTCAGAAAAGTGAAAATTAAAAACAAAAACATTTCCCTGTCTCCATCTCTTTTTTATTTTCTTGTCCTTGTACTTATTTTAGAGCTATGATTATTAAGAAAAATAACCACTGAGAAGTAAAACAGAAAAAAGAAAAAATCCACAAGTCTGGCAGTACTGGTCTCAGCTCAAGCATACATCCAAATGACCGGGAGAACTTTGTAAATGCAAATTGGGAAATGACACAGTTGAGATTCTGATTCAGTTTGTCTTCAGCTAGGCCATGGAATTTGTATTTCTAACAAGATTCCAGGTGATACTGATGCTTCTGGTCCCTGGACCACACTTTGGAAAACACTGGTCTAGAGTAGACCTATTTTATCTGTTTGAAAAGCCTCCTTAGAAACTGAGTATTCAGTTTCAACTCCTCAGCATTTCTGAATTTCCTTCCAGGGTGAACCCGAACTACCCTGTTCTTTTGGAGGACCCAGTTCTTTGTGCCATTGCCAAAAAGCACAAGCAGACTCCAGCTCTGGTTGCCCTTCGCTACCAGATACAACGTGGGGTTGTGGTTCTGGCCAAGAGTTACAACAGGAAGCGGATCAAAGAGAACATACAGGTGATGAGTGGGGCTGTGGGCAGAGGGCTCCTAAGCAATATCCTTCACAAGGGTCATTCTTTGTCCAGTTCTCAGACTATCCTTGAGTCAAGACAAGTTACCTGTCTTTCTTGGTGCATGAATGCCTTGTGTGTGTTTCTAATGGTTTTCTCCTCCTGCTGTGGCAACAGGAGAGGTGGCATGGCTGGAGAGGGTTCAGGTTGGACCAAAAATAGAGATTTTATTTCCAGCACTGTGTCAATTTATTCTGTCACCTCATACAAATGACATCTTATTTTCTTCATTCTCAATTGACAAAATTATATTTGATTTTCGTAGACCATTTAGGCTGCTCTAACAAAATACTTAAGATTGGGTGGCCTAGAAACAACTGAAATTTGTTTCTCACAGTTCTAAAGCTGGAATTCTGAGGTCAGGGTGCCTGTGTGATCAAGTGAGGGCTCTCCTCCAGGTCACAGGCTTTCCCTTGTATCTTAACATGGTGGAGGGGGCAACAGAGCTCTCCCAAGTCTTTTATATGAATATGATATTGTTTAAATCTCATTCTTGGGGGCTCCACCATCATGACCTAATCACCCTCAAAGGCTCTAATTTGTAATACCATCTCAGTGGGGTGAGGCCCCAACATGTGAATTTGGGGGCATACAAATTATAGCAGTGATCCTTAACTTAACAAATCATTGTGGTTTTGTTTTGCATTTTCCTAAATATTAATGTTTCACTTTCATGCATTTAATCTCCTTGAGTTTCTGCTTTTGCAAATTTCCTGTTCAATACTGTGCCCATTTTTGCAGAGTTGTCTTTTGATTTGTGTGTAGGAGACCATTATCGTACCCTTAGCCATATCTGTACACGAAACTCTCCCCAGTTTCAAGATTTAATGCAGAAATCAGTTATGTGTGTCTCTTGATTCTGTGCTTTGGCAAACAGCCTGCACTCAGCTCAGCTGTGGTCCTCTTGGCTGGGCTCTCGTGCATTTGCAGTTCAGTGCTGAGCAGCTCGGCAGTCCTGCTTTAGCAGCTGGATGTGGCTCTTGTCAGAGGAGCCTGAACACTTCTCTGTATATATTTTCATATATATTTGGCTTAACTGTGGCAACTAACCTGTACTTCATCTCAGCACAGCACTATGCCCCCTCATCAGTGAATGAGGAAAAATCTTCCTCATATCTGGGCTCAGAATGGACTCACCACTTTTTCTGGGAGCAGGTTCTCAGTCTGGAGTGTCCAAAGACTGTGTGTTTGGAAAAAGAGGATTTTAGTTTGTTTTCTGTCTCAAGTGATTCACTTAGAAAGACTGATGCACTGTAATGTTTGTGAGGTGGACAGAGAAGGAGAAGGTGTGGGAAGGAGAGATGAGAACTCAGCAGAGGCTCCCAGGCTTGTTCACCTGAAAGCTGAGGACAGGGCTTCCCTATTCTCTCTTCTTGTCTCCTCCATGGAAACTCCTCCAGTCCCTAGGGAGAGGACGACTCCTTGGAGGAAAGGTTAATGTTATTCTTCCTTCCTTCCAGGTGTTTGACTTTGAACTGACTCCAGAAGACATGAAAACAATCGATGGCATCAATAGAAATATGAGATATTATGAATTTCTAACGTAAGTAACTTGCTGATGTTTCACACATACACTGTTTACTATAATAGGCAGGTCGGCAGGGGAATGAGGATTTTTAAAAGCTTAATTCTAGGAAGACAGTTCTAATTTCCAGTGTAGGAGTAAACCAGATGCTTCCTGTAGACCTCAGACCAGAGGTTTCCTCCAGCGTTCTGTCTCTGACCAATAGAAATGTAATTGCGGCCCATGACAGCCCATCAGTAAAATCACCAGAGTTGATATTGTGGTGAATTCACTACCTTGTGCTCCTAATTACTGTGCCTGGTGTACCACCTCACAGGTCTGAGGAACCAGTAGACACATGGCGCACAGTGCCTAGTACTTTAAAGCTCTATGAAAAAATGTTCATATTTAATTCTTTTTAAAATCAGGTGAAATGATCAGATTAATAGTGACTCTGTAATGATGAATCTTTCCTGGATTAAATTCATGTTTAAAATTGAAAATGAAAGTGTTAGCTGTTCAGTTGTATACGACTCTTTTATGATCCTATGGACCGTAGCCCCACCAGGTTCCTCTGTTCATGGAATTCTCCAAGCAAGAATATTGGAGTGGGTTGCCATTCCCTCCTCCAGGGGATCTTTCCAACCTAGGGACTGAACCCTGGTGTCCCATATTGCAGGCAGATTCTTTACAGTCTGAGATACCAGAGAAGCCCATATTCATTTTTAGCATAAGAATATTGTAAAATGTCAATGTTTTTATGGAGGGGAGTCCATGAAGGGCAACATGCATCAGTGCTGAGAACTCACAGTGGACCTGCCTCCACCACTTCCTTATAGTATCTGGTGGATTTTCTCCCTAAAGGGCATTTCTTTTCCATGACACCATCCATTTATGTCATGTTTATCTCTTCATTGGGCTTTTTCCCCTATTACAACTCCCATGTCCTCATGCCTGTTATTTCGCAAAGCTGAATTACCAGTAGATCGTGAGCTTAACTGACCCTCTAGTGAGTGACTGCTGTGTCCTTAGCAGGACACACGCAGGTAAGATCGTCTGGGTCTCTGGTTTCCAGTCAAGACTCAACCCATTGTAGCCTTTGTCCATCGCCGATCCATCCCCTGGGAGCCTCTACCTCCTGGACTAAGACTTATTTACTAATGCAGAATTCCAGCTAAAACTGCAGAAGGATGCCAGGATTGAAGAGACAGAAGACTAATAAGAGAGAAGTTGGAGGGGAATTTAGAGAGAAGGGGACACAAATTAGTGATAAAATGAACACAGTTTCAAATGAAAGATCTCGAAACTCCCCTTCTTGTTTGCAAAGCTATATCAGAAGGCAATGGCAACCCACTCCAGTGTTCCTGCCTGGAGAATCCCAGGGACGGGGGAGCCTGGTGGGCTGCCGTCTACGGGGTCGCACAGAGTCGGACACGACTGAGGCGACTCAGCAGCAGCAGCATCATAATTCTAAGAAAACACATGATAAATGAATAAGATGTGTAAAGCTACTTTTCTGTACTCAAAAGAGTTTAAGTATAAATCTATGTTCCCCTCATTAGTCTTGAATGCCTAGACTTATTTATCTCTGTGACTTTATGTCAACAACACAGCTCTTGGCACATGGATTTTCTCAGAATACATTTTTTAGTGAACTGAATAGAAAAGAACAAATTTAGGGAAAAAAATCAAGACATGAGAAAAAACAGAAAATAGCAGTAATACTAACAAATGAATAATAAGTGTTCTCATAAATTGGAGAAGGAAATGGTAACCCACTCCAGTACTCTTGCCTGGAGAATCCCCTGGAGGGAGGAGCCTGGTAGGCTACAGTCCATGGGGTCGCAAAGAGTCGGACACGACTGAGCAACTTCACTTTCACTTTCACTTTCTCATAAATTATAAATTAAGAAAGTAGTAATCATATTCGGTAGTTAAGATTATTTAGGTGTACTTAGTATCTCTTCAATAAATTGGAGATTCTTTAATGGAAGCATCCTGCATTTAGGGGGTGATGCTTGATATTTTTTTGATGGAAGTATGAAAACAAGAGCAACTAATTCTTTAACTGTGATTATTCTCATCATTTTGGGTCAAAAGTTACACCCAGGACGGAAATGACCTCCACAGTTAGCCATAGGTCTTGTGCTATCATATAAATTGTAACCTGAATCAAATTACCTGTCACTGTGGAGTGAATATTACATGTGAAGATTGGGACTGGACGTACAGGGGCCGTGTGCACATGGAGCAGACACCTGCATGTGTGCTTGTCGGGGGAGAAGGAGGGATGTGATCTGAAGATTTCAAGTTTTAGCCCATCGTGACCACATCACAGAGTAATACTCGCTATGACAACATGACTGATTTAATAAATTAGTACTCCTCTCTCTCTTCCAGTATTATTGATCACCCTGAGTATCCATATTCTGAAGAATATTAACTATGAGATATCTACCATGCATTCTACTAGAATTTCTTGCTTCTGGGCTGTGAAGAGCATTTCTGAACTTGGTGGAGGTGTTTAAAAGAAGTGTCTGAACTTTTGAAAGCTTGTTTTTATTAAAAAAAACATTTTGTGAAATAATAAAGACTTCAAATAAGGATATTAGTTTTGCCTGATAACAAAATATTTGGAAAATAAAAGGAAAATGATAAAAAATAAAGATAACATCTGATTAACCCATTTAATAACTTTGGTGTGTTTTCCTCTGTGGAAAAATACAGCAGTCGACCTAAGAAAGAAATGGAAAATTTTATTCAAGTCAAATTTGAGAACTGTAACCCAGGAAGCTCTGAGAACTGGTCTATCCTCTAGAAGTCAGGCACAGATATGGAAGGTTTTGAGACAGAGGGCTCTGCATGAAAAGATGTTATTAACAGTATACATAATCCAGATCTAAGCATCATCATGGTGGGTCATATGAGGCCTTACAAGGTCAAGAAGGAATTAAATTTTTTTTTAATTTCTCTACTATTTATTGCAAGTTCTTACAGCCCAAACTGCCAAAATAAATGCCAAGCAATTAAGTACAGAATCTTAAATTGAACCCAAATCTCCTAACTGCGATGTCTATGTTATTTGCACTATACCCAGCTACTTCCTAGAAATAATTCCATTTTACTTTACTTCAGCTTCACCTAGTGTTTTCATTATTTTAAAGTGAACTCTGAGATGCAAAGCGCAGGTACTTATACTCTACAAATAAGTAAAGCTAGGTTAAGAGAAGTTTAAATGACACACCAAAGATCACAGAGCTAGTAAAAGCTTACTTTCAAAAACACCCAGTATTCTTAAGACATTTTATTCACATGACATTATATATTTAAAAAATCAGAGCAGATTTAAACTCAGATAGAATCTTTTTTCATTCCAACACAAGGAGCAGCTTTATTTCAAATCTTTTGTTTAATGAAGCCAAATTTCTCGTTCCTCCTCCACTCCTCTATGCTGGTGTCCATTGCAAACAATGGCATAGAAATCAGAAGAGGAGTCTGTCAGTGGGGATGTACCCCCAGGGGCTCAGGCAGCTCTTTGACAGTGATTTTCAGCAAAAATTTTCTACATTCTGGGCCTGGATTCTCTTCATTTCTTTTTTTAAATATAAATTTATTTTTTTTAATTGGAGGCTAATTACTTTACAATATTGTATTGGTTTTGCCATACATCAACATGAATCCGCCATGGGTGTACACATGTTCCCCATCCTGAACTCCCCTTCCACTTCCTTCCATACCATCCCTCTGGGTCATCCCAGTGCACCAACCCCGAGCATCCTGTATCATGCATCAAACCTGGACTGGCGATTCGTTTCACATATGATATTATACATGTTTCAATGCCATTCTCCCAAATCATCCCACCCTTGCCCTCTCCCAGAGTCCAAAAGACTATTCTATAGTGTCTTTTTTGCTGTCTCGCATACAGTGTTATCGTTACCATCTTTCTAAATTCCATATATATGCATTAGTATACTATATTGGTGATTTTCTTTCTGACTTACTTCACTCTGTATAATAGTCTCCAGTTTGGTACATATACGCAATGGAGTATTATTCAGCCATTAAAAAGAATACATTTGAATCAGTTCTAATGAGGTGGATGAAACAGGAATTTACCTTTTTTGGAGCTGTCTTACTGATGCTGGGAGAAAGTTGCTCTTCATGGTTGAGCAGATGTTCCCACTGATGGGGAAGGTCTGGTCCATGCATAATGTAGACACACAACTCACAGTGAGAAAGAGATGAGGCCAAAGGACAGAGAATAATTTTTTATGCTTAAAATTTTTTGTCATGAAATAAATACATTTCATTTCATACTTTCATGACTTACCTATACAAATGTGTGTGTGCTTATTTAAATTTGAAATCATCTTCAATATACAGGTTGTATACTTATTTTTATGACTATACAGTGGAAGTGAGAAATAGATTTAAGGGACTAAATCTGATAGACAGAGTGCCTGATGAGCTATGGACAGAGGTTCGTGACATTGTACAGGAGACAGGAATCAAGACCATCCCCAAGAAAAAGAAATGCAAAATAGCAAAATGGCTGTCTGAGGAGGACTTACAAATAGCTGTGAAAAGAAGGGAAGCAAAAAGCAAAGGAAAAAAGGAAAGATATACCCATTTGAATGCAGAGTTCCAAAGAATAGCAAGGAGAGATAAGAAAGACTTCCTATAAAGAAAGCTGAGCACTGAAGAATTGATGCTTTTGAACTGTGGTGTTGGAGAAGAGTCTTGAGAGTCCCTTGGACAGCTAGGAGATCCAACCAGTCCATCCTAAAGGAGATTGATCAGTCCTAGGTATTCATTGGAAGGACTGATGTTGAAGCTGAAACTCCAATACTTTGGCCACCTGATGCGAAGAGCTGACTCATTTGCAAAGACCCTGTTGCTGGGAAAGACTGAGGGCAGGAGGAGAAGGGGACAACAGAGGATAAGATGGTTGGATGGCATCACTGACTCAATGGACATGGGTTTGGGTGGACTCCAGGAGTTGGCGATGGACAGCGAGGACTGGCGTGCTGAGGTTCATGAGGTCACAAAGAGTCGGACATGACTGAGTGACTAAACTATAACTATACTTATTTTTTACTTAACATAAGTATTTTTCTAAGCTATCAAGTATTGCCTCATGTTTCCAAGGGGGAAGTGGGTGGGAGAGGGTTGGAGTGGGAATTTGGGGTGAGCGGATGCAAATTGGTATATATAGAATGGATAAACAACATAGTCCTACGGTTGTAGGAGCTATTATAATCACATAGGGAGCTATTACATATTCAATGTCCTATGGTAAATACAAAGGAAAAGAATATGAAAAAGAATATATATATTTGTATGTGTAACTGAATCACTTTGCTGCGCAGCAGAAATTAACACAACATTGTAATTCAACTCTCACAAGCTACAACTGAAGATCCTGCATGCCCTAATGAAGACCCAGTGCAGCCAAATAAATATTAAAAAACAAAACCCCAGAACTATTAGTAGTTCTTTATTTATTAAAAAAAATTATTGAAGTATAGTTGACTTACAATGTTGTGTTAATTTCTGCTGTACAGTAAAGTGATTCAGACATATGTATACATATATATATTTTTTTTTTTGCTCAGTATTTTAGTTAGTTCTTACATGTGTTGCCATTCATTGATTTAATCAGCAAACTTTATTGAACATTCTTTAGTAGGACATTGTTTTATCATTAAATATCAATAATTAAAGTAAGAAACATCTTTAGTTGATGGTCTAGTGGAGGATGAGACTATGGATGAAATCAGGAGTATTCAGCTGTTAGAGATGGGTAAGTGCTTGTTGGAGATAACTGTGCATAATCTCTCACATTTCTGTACATCTGTTAGGCACCAACTACCCTTCATCCCACACAGCTTTTCAGAAACAGCCTTGAAACAGAAATAGTGGCTCTCTTCACTTCTCTGGAACAGAAAATGCTAAGTTCAGGAAGAAAGAGTATTATGTAACATTTAAGGGCCAGCAAGTCAGCTGATGTGGGTGGAGTTTAGTGAGGTGGGGAGATAGGAGTTGAAGATAAGGCCAGAGGACCAGTGGGGCTAGGGAGCATATGTCATTAGGCTTTAGAAAGGAGTTTGCTGCTGCTGCTACTGCTGCTAAGTCGCTTCAGTCGTGTCCGACTCTGTGCGACCCCCGAGACGGCAGCCCCCCAGGCTCCCCCGTCCCTGGGATTCTCCAGGCAAGAACACTGGAGTGGGTTGCCATTTCCTTCTCCAGTGTATGAAAGTGAAAAGTGAAAGTGAAGTCGCTCAGTCCTGTCCGACTCTTAGCGACCCCATGGACTGCAGCCCACCAGGCTCCTCCGTCCACGGGATTTGCCAGACAAGAGTACTGGAGTGGGTTGCCATTGCCTTCTCCAAAATGCAAGCTAACATTGTACAAATGTGCTTTGAACCCCAATTCTGACTACATCATTTCCTTTTAGCAGTCTCTGTAACAATTCTGAGATAAGAAAAGTAGCAGTGTTCTAACAAGCTCTTTTTGGATGATTCAACCATACATATTTGGATCAAAACCTTTTCTTCCTAGTGTTTCACTTATTTCAACCTGTCTGAAGAACTGTATGACAAATCTTTAATTCTAAATCAAAACAAGCTGACTCTGCTCCCAAAGGCTTCTCAATCTGAGTGACCCATTCATGTGATAAATATAAAATGTTTAATAATTGAAGTCATAAGAAGTAAATATCTCAAGGCTTTAAGCACTGTTAGTTACATGACTGACTAATAAAAGTCGAGCAAATGGTCCAACATGACTATGATAATAAAATTTTTAATGATTCTGGATGAAAAAAGTAAAAATTGAAAAAAATTTAAATGAAGAAAATTCAGAGCTGATCTATTTATGAATTTATTCAAGCACAGGAAGTACAAATTAACAGTACAGTCTGTCAAGAGAAAAGAAGAAATGTTTTTAAACTAGAATAAGATTACTTTTTTTATGGCAATTTTTCAAAACCAAATTAGTCCTTGAGAAAATTCACAGAATTACTCTTTAAAAATAAAGGAAGATAACCGGAAGAAGATCAAGTATTCATCTCAAAAAGCAATGAATTTATTTCAAAGAAGATCAAACAACAATAATACCTGTGAACAATGTACTTACTTATTATTTGTTAATATATAAGCAAGTTTCACAAGAGAAAAACACTGCACTTAATGAGAAAATAATGAAAGTACACATGATTTTTATTAAGTATTCTACTACTAACTAGGGGAAGAAATATAAATGTAGATAGATCTACATATAAATACCAAGTCAAATAAGAGTCCAGGCCACAATTTAACTAGAAGTCTTTCAAAAATTATAGGTCCTTCCCAGATTTCTCAGAACCACCC
This sequence comes from Cephalophus harveyi, assembly GCA_006410635.1. Lineage (NCBI taxonomy): Eukaryota > Metazoa > Chordata > Mammalia > Artiodactyla > Bovidae > Cephalophus > Cephalophus harveyi. The sequence continues at coordinate 66,616 of SJYT01042699.1, forward strand.
AATTTAAAAGATTTTAATAACTATTTGAGCTCAAAGATTTTCTGAAAAGAAAAAATGCTAATAAGGGTCACAATTTTCCAAGTGTATATTTCAAAATCACTGAAAATATCTCTGGAATGTAAATATTTGGGGCTTAATAAAATTCAGGTCAAAAAAGCACGGTCCTATTGGCTTCAGAAAGCTGTCAGAAGATAAATAAATTCTAGTTTATTCAAACAATGGATTGCAACTCAGGAATCCAAAAAATGAAGTACTGATACATGCAATAACATGGATGAATCTCAAAAAAATTAGGCTGAGAGAAAGAATCTTTACATAAATGTGTACTCTGTATGACTCCATTTATATGACATTCTAGAACAGGCAAAACTGATTTGTGGTATGAATGAATGAATGAACAAAATCACAACAGTTACCACTGAGGGTAAGACAGATATGGGGACTGACTAGAAAGAAAGATGAGGGAATTTTCTGGGTAATGGAAAGTTCTATATCTTAACAGGAGTTGGGGCTATACAGATGTATTATACATTTGTCAAAACTCATGAAATAATATAATTAAGATCTGTGCAAAATTTACATAAATTTTACCTTAATAAATGAACTTTTAGAAATATTAACAACTCTAGTTATCATATACCACGCTAAAGTATTTGGGGTGACTACAACCTATTTTGAAATGCACATAAAAATGAGATAATGAACAGATTATAATAAAGCAAATATAGCAAAACACTAACAATTGTATAATCTAGAATATGAGTAAGAGTATGTTGGGGTTCACTGTTTCGTTCTTTCAGCTTTTCTGTATATCTGAAATTTTAGTCTCAGATAAATGGAAAATAATACAGGTTTTGAGCAGAATAGCTACATGAGCTAACAGGTTAGAAGGACTTTAAGATAAAGAGTTAATTATCTTTATCTTATAGAGATAAAGAAATTATCTGTAAAGATAATTAAAATAAAGAGATTGGAATGTTCCTGGATTACCTGGGTAAGCCTAGTGTCATCATGAATCTCTCATAGATGGGACCTGGGAGGGTTACAGTCACAGTTCAGTTCAGTCGCTCAGTCGTGTCCGACTCTTTGCGACCCCATGAATCGCAGCACGCCAGGCCTCCCTGTTCATCACCATCTCTCGGAGTTCACTCAGACTCACATCCATTGAGTCAGTGATGCCATCCAGCCATCTCATCCTCGGTCGTCCCCTTCTTCTCCTGCCCCCAATCCCTCCCAGCATCAGAGTCTTTTCCAATGAGTCAACTCTTCTCATGAGGTGGCCAAAGTACTGGAGTTTCAGCTTTAGCATCATTCCTTCCAAAGAAATCCCAGGGTTGATCTCCTTCAGAATGGACTGGTTGGATCTCCTTGCAGTCCAAGGGACTCTCAAGAGTCTTAAGTGTGTCTAGTCAAGGTGCTGGTTTTTCCAGTGGTCATTTATGGATGTGAGAGCTGGACTCTAAAGAAAGCTGAGCACTGAAGAATTGATGCTTTTGAACTGTGGTGTTGGAGAAGAGTCTTGAGAGTCCCTTGGACAGCTAGGAGATCCAACCAGTCCATCCTAAAGGAGATTGATCAGTCCTAGGTATTCATTGGAAGGACTGATGTTGAAGCTGAAACTCCAATACTTTGGCCACCTGATGCGAAGAGCTGACTCATTTGCAAAGACCCTGTTGCTGGGAAAGACTGAGGGCAGGAGGAGAAGGGGACAACAGAGGATAAGATGGTTGGATGGCATCACTGACTCAATGGACATGGGTTTGGGTGGACTCCAGGAGTTGGCGATGGACAGCGAGGACTGGCGTGCTGAGGTTCATGAGGTCACAAAGAGTCGGACATGACTGAGTGACTAAACTATAACTATACTTATTTTTTACTTAACATAAGTATTTTTCTAAGCTATCAAGTATTGCCTCATGGTTTCCAAGGGGGAAGTGGGTGGGAGAGGGTTGGAGTGGGAATTTGGGGTGAGCGGATGCAAATTGGTATATATAGAATGGATAAACAACATAGTCCTACGGTTGTAGGAGCTATTATAATCACATAGGGAGCTATTACATATTCAATGTCCTATGGTAAATACAAAGGAAAAGAATATGAAAAAGAATATATATATTTGTATGTGTAACTGAATCACTTTGCTGCGCAGCAGAAATTAACACAACATTGTAATTCAACTCTCACAAGCTACAACTGAAGATCCTGCATGCCCTAATGAAGACCCAGTGCAGCCAAATAAATATTAAAAAACAAAACCCCAGAACTATTAGTAGTTCTTTATTTATTAAAAAAAATTATTGAAGTATAGTTGACTTACAATGTTGTGTTAATTTCTGCTGTACAGTAAAGTGATTCAGACATATGTATACATATATATATTTTTTTTTTTGCTCAGTATTTTAGTTAGTTCTTACATGTGTTGCCATTCATTGATTTAATCAGCAAACTTTATTGAACATTCTTTAGTAGGACATTGTTTTATCATTAAATATCAATAATTAAAGTAAGAAACATCTTTAGTTGATGGTCTAGTGGAGGATGAGACTATGGATGAAATCAGGAGTATTCAGCTGTTAGAGATGGGTAAGTGCTTGTTGGAGATAACTGTGCATAATCTCTCACATTTCTGTACATCTATTATTGAACATTCTTTAGTAGGACATTGTTTTATCATTAAATATCAATAATTAAAGTAAGAAACATCTTTAGTTGATGGTCTAGTGGAGGATGAGACTATGGATGAAATCAGGAGTATTCAGCTGTTAGAGATGGGTAAGTGCTTGTTGGAGATAACTGTGCATAATCTCTCACATTTCTGTACATCTGTTAGGCACCAACTACCCTTCATCCCACACAGCTTTTCAGAAACAGCCTTGAAACAGAAATAGTGGCTCTCTTCACTTCTCTGGAACAGAAAATGCTAAGTTCAGGAAGAAAGAGTATTATGTAACATTTAAGGGCCAGCAAGTCAGCTGATGTGGGTGGAGTTTAGTGAGGTGGGGAGATAGGAGTTGAAGATAAGGCCAGAGGACCAGTGGGGCTAGGGAGCATATGTCATTAGGCTTTAGAAAGGAGTTTGCTGCTGCTGCTACTGCTGCTAAGTCGCTTCAGTCGTGTCCGACTCTGTGCGACCCCCGAGACGGCAGCCCCCCAGGCTCCCCCGTCCCTGGGATTCTCCAGGCAAGAACACTGGAGTGGGTTGCCATTTCCTTCTCCAGTGTATGAAAGTGAAAAGTGAAAGCGAAGTCGCTCAGTCCTGTCCGACTCTTAGCGACCAGCAATCTTGATTCCAGCTTGTGTTTCTTCCAGTCCAGCGTTTCTCATGATGTACTCTGCATATAAGTTAAATAAGCAGGGTGACAATATACAGCCTTGACGCACTCCTTTTCCTATTTGGAACCAGTCTGTTGTTCCATGTCCAGTCCTAACTGTTGCTTCCTGACCTGCATACAGATTTCTCAAGAGGCAGGTTAGGTGGTCTGGTATTCCCATCTCTTTCAGAATTTTCCACAGTTTATTGTGATCCACACAGTCAAAGGCTTTGGCATAGTCGATAAAGCAGAAGTAGATGTTTTTCTGGAACTCTCTTGCTTTTTCCATGATCCAGTGGATGTTGGCAATTTGATCTCTGGTTCCTCTGCCTTTTCTAAAGCCAGCTTGAACATCAGGGAGTTCACGATTCACGTATTGCTGAAGCCTGGCTTGGAGGATTTTGAGCATTACTTTACTAGCATGTGAGACAGAGGAGGTGGTAATATAGGAGCTTTAGATGAGAGATTCAAAGAGGCTATCAGTTCATTTCAGTTACTCAGTCATGTCCGACTCTTTGCGACCCCATGGACTGCAGCATGCCAGGCTTCCCTATCCATCACCAACTTCCAGAGTTTACCCGAACTCATGTCCATTGAGTTGGTGATGCCATCCAACCATCTCATCCTCCTCTGTCAATACCTTCTCCTCCTGCCTTCAATCTTTCCCAACATCAGGGTCTTTTCTAATGAGTCAGCTCTTTGCATCAGGTGGCCAAAGGATTGGATTTTCAGCTTCAGAATCAGTCCTTCCATTGAACACTCAGGACTGATCTCCTTTAGGATGGACTGGTTGGATCTCCTTGCAGTCCAAGGGACTCTCAAGTGTCTTCTCCAAGACCACAGTTCAAAAGCATCAAATCTTCGGTGCTCAGCTTTCTTTATAGTCCAACTCTCACACCCTTACATGAATACTGGAAAAATCATAGCCTTAACTAGATGGTTTGTTGGTAAAGTGATGTCTCTGATTTTTAATATGTTGTCTAGATTGGTCACAACTTTCCTTCCAAGGAGCAAGTGTCTTTTAATTTCATGGCTGCAGTCACCATCTACAGTGATTTTGGAGCACCCCCCCCCAAAAGTCAGCAGATATTTACTCATCAAATATTTACTGTTTCCACTGTTTCCCCATCTATTTGCCATAAAATGATGGGACCAGATGCCATGATTTTAGTTTTCTGAATGTTGAGCTTTAAGCCAACTAAGCCAAAGAGGCTATGCAGATGACTTTGAAGATGGTGAAATAGTCCCCTAGGCAATAGATGAAGGAGTTCTCTAGGAGCTGGAAAAGGCAACCAATTAGATTTTTCCCTAAAAACTCAAGAAGAAATGCAGACCTGCTAGCCCATTGAACAGATTGTTGAATTTTTGACCTCCAAAAATGTAACAGTATTGTTGTTTCAGGCCACAAAGCTTTTGGTCATTTGTTGGAGCAACAACAGTAATGAATACGGATGTGGTTCAAGTCAGTCCACCTCTGTCTGCTGCATCATAGGTTTTCCCCTCTCTGGGGACTATTCCTCTGATCTCAGAGGCAGGTAGTCATCTCCTCCAATAGGAACCTCATCTCTTGATTCCACTTTCTTCTTCAGCAACTGCCAACACAGTATCAGCCTACTCACACCACTGACAAGACCACCTCCTAGAAACAAATAATACTGGCCTCAAATTTTTATTTTTTAAAAAAATCCACATCAATATACCATTTGATGAGTAAATATTTGCTGTTCTATGTACACTGATGAGTCTCTTCAAGGGAGTGACTGAGGAGAAATAAAAGTAATTATTTACTTGTGGCGCAGGAGAATTCTTGTGTATAATTCAAGATTCCTCTTTTCTCCCTGCCTTCCTCTTGTCCTCTTTCTTCACTCTGAAAAGTATTTCTTGTTAAGATGAATAATATGAAAATTTACTTGCATGTGCTTAGTCTAGTCAGCATAGAATCTGTCTCTTATACACATCTAGATGTGTATAAGAGACATCTTCTCATGAGGTGGCCAAAGTACTGGAGTTTCAGCTTTAGCATCATTCCTTCTTATTCAGTGAGTTGAGTGACAGGAAAAAAATAACCTTGAGTCTAGAGATCCTGGGTCAATGACGGTATGCTCTCAGCATCCCTCCTTTTCTTAGGAGGGAGAGATTTTCTTTACATTACTGCACAGCAAACATGCCTTCCATGTCTCTGCAGGGAGTCACTGTCTCTATATTGCAAGGATGTTCACTGGACAAATGTCTTGAAAACTTAGTGTGGGATGAAGCGTGGTCAGAGTCTCCACTTATCAGGTGCACAGAAATGTGAGAAACTGCAGGGTTATCTCTCAAGGGGAACTCTCCCACTTCTAACAGTTACATACTTTTCATTTTATCTATAGTCTTTATCCTCCACTAGACTATCAACTCAAGTCATTTAAAAATTTTATTTCCTGTTTTTGTTACTTGTGGATAAAAGTGTCTGGCACATAAAATATTTTCAACAAAGTTTTGCTGTATGAATCTATGAATGAGTGGCAAAATATGCAAGAACTAGTCAAAATGCTAAAGCAAACCCAAATGATGAAAGAATAAAGTACATTAAGACAATACACTACTCAAAACAAACAAAATATAATACCTGTCTCTTATACACATCTCCATGTTCATGAATATTAAAATGACAATACTAACCAAAGAGATCTATACATTTGATAGAACTTTATATATACCCCAACAAGTCTTGGAAAAGAAAAAATAAAAAGAGAGCACATTTAGGTTTCTCACAATTACAGATTTCATAACTTACAACAAAGCTATTATCATCAAAATAATGTGAATAATGGCAAATATAAAGTCAGATATAAAGACCAGTGAAATAGAACAGAATACAAAAATTAACACAAATTAATGTTGTTTGACAAGATTGCCTAGACCATTTATGGGAAAAGTGCAGTCTTTTCAACAAACAATGCTGATAAAACTATACATCAATCTACAAAAGCATAAAGTTAGACCTATCTTAAATACAGACACACGTACACATAGAAACCTCACAACATGTCCAAGACCCAGACTTGCAAGATACAAGTATGAAAGCCTTAGAAGAAAACATTGAGGAATGGTTTCATTACATTGGATTTGGCTATGATTTCTTGGGTATGTCACCAAAGGAAAAACTAAATAAATTAGCATTTGTCAAAATTCAAATATTTTTCATGTCAAAGGAAATGATAAAGAAAGTGAGAAGTCAATCCACAGAATGAGATGAAAAATCTTTGCAAATTGTATTTCTGATAGAGCTGAATGGAGTGGAACTTCCTGGAAACACACCCTAAAACCTTTATCTCAAATTCCTTGGCTCAGTTGCCAAGGTCACCTGGTGATCTTTGTTCATCAATACTTAATATTTCCAAAATTAATCTTTTGATTATCCCTCCTGGTGGTGCAAAATTTAAAGTTTTTTATATTTCCTCACTCTGAGTTTGTCTTGACTACCACCTTTTCCCTTCCCTACTGAATTCAAAGTGTTTTGCAAGAGCATTTGGATTTATATCTTGAACTGGCAGACTTGGACATGGTAGAAATTTGAACAGCCGACACACAGGAATGGAAACACATTGTTCCACAAACATCAACCAAGCACTCTAGTGTATTCTCTCCACACCCTCCAGTAGGCACTTTTGTTTCTCTTTGACTCCAGTTTTCTACACAGTGCATCCCAAACCACAGTAACTGTGGGGACAGAATGATGATAAGCTCCAGGTGACGGTGGCCCAGGTGCTTTGGTCACAGTCCCCCAATCCTGCTTCCATTCCTCCCCTCCACGTCTCAGAAGAACCACCTGTTCTCCTTCATCTTTTTATTCGTGCACTTACCAGATCTCAGTGTTTGAGGGAACTTGAAGGCCAGTCACAGTCACAGAATAATTGTGATCAGATCACAGCAGGAATAAAGTGTTACATCAATAAACATCATATTTGTTATAGAAAGTGAAAGTGAAAATTGCTCAGTCATGTCTGACTCTTTGTATCCCCATGGACTGTATAGTCCATGGAATTCTCCATGCCAGAATACTGGAGTGGGTAGCCTTTCCCTTCTCCATGGGATATTCCCAACCCAGGGATCGAACCCAGGTCTCCCACATTGCAGGCAGATTCTTTACCAGCTGAGCCACAAGGGAAACCCAAGAATACTAGAATGGGTAGCCTACCCCTTCTTCAGCAGATCTTCCTGACCCAGGATTCAAACTGGGGTCTCTCGCCTTGCAGGCAGATTCTTTACCAACTGAGCTAGAAGAGGTTGATAATAATGTATAAGAAATGCTCAGATTCGCAAGCTTTCAAGGAGCTCCTCTTAGGTAACGTGCATTCTAACATCTGCTGGATGTTCATCCACTCCATTTTCAATCAGAACAATTTCTTCCAGTTCTGGAGCAAGTACACCTACTGTTCTGATAACTAGGAAAGTCTTCTCAATATAGTGTTCATGATTTTCACCTACAAATTCAGATGAATAAGAAGAAAACACAGTTATTCGTTCTTCTTCAAATTGATCTTTCTTGGAAAATTGTAGCTGAAGAACATACTCTAGTCTAGATACAGAACCAAGACTTGAGAGTACCCTCATCATCAGGGACTAGCTCCACAGAGACAGCCATTGTCCCAAGTCCTTTTGCGTATTCAGGTCCAGCTGCCTGCATGGTGATCAGCTCAGCTCCAGAGGGAAAAGAGAGGGTTACTGCTTTGAGGTCTCAATGTCTAATTGTTGATACAAAACAGAAACAAGAAAAAAGCTTACCATAATGGCCTATTGTGGATGGAGGACATCTTGGATCTGTGCTGGGAGAAAAGAACTCCACTTCATAAGACCTATTTTCTTATTCTCCAGACCACAGAGAGTCTCTTTCAGACAGTATCTGGAAAATTTCACGTGTGAATTTTGGCATTCACAGTAGAAACAGATATCAAGGACTATTGCTTAAATGTACAGAAATTCAGGGTCATTTATCTTACTTATTATTTGGTTGCAAACTTTTGAAATTGCTTCTAATCAAGTCAATGTTCCTTATCTCTAAAACGTCTTTAGTTCTCTCTTCCAAGGAAGAACACTGACCTCATGGTTACACAACATGTCTAAGGTACCCAACACAACTGGTGGATCCTAGAAAGACAGCTCATTCATTACTCACCACCCAGCAAACACCAGATTTACTGTCACACGTATGCAACATAATAAAAAAGAGATGTCCCAAGGACTTGGGACAGTGGTTGTCTCTGTGGAGCTAGTCCCCAATGATGGGGTACTCCCAAGTCTTGGTTCTGTAGCAAGATTAGAGTATGTTTTTCAGCTACCATTTTCCAAGAAAGATCAGTTCCAAGAAGTATGAATAACTGTGTTTTTCTTTTCTACACCTCAGCATTTATTTGCCACAAAAACTGAATATTCTACAGAGAATGAGAAGCAGATGTTTTGGTTTTCTATCTCTTTAGAAATTAATTAAAATTGCAACCACTTCCCCTTCCCAAAGCATGGAAAACTGCTCTGCTCATGCCTTAGATCCGTGAAGTAGGGGAAAAAAAAAATAATAATAATTTAAATCACAGACACACTGGAGCAGAAATGTTGTGTTGATGGAGCAACAACATCAATTATATTACCCAATAGTTTGAGAGATTGTTGTTTTCCAGGCAGCAGCCTTAATGATTCAAACACCCTATGAAGTAAGTTCAACTATTAGCACATTTTAAACCACAGAGGTTATGGACTTGTCCAAGGCCACATGGAAGATGATTGTTTTCGTTATTTTTATAAGCCTAAAGAGGCACTGTATTATATAAATGGTTATAAATTTTGCCTCCTTTTCTACTTCTTGCTTTCCCCCTTATCTGATAACAGTGTGGGTAAGGTGGATAATTTTGAGAAGGGGCAAGGGAACATTGGCAGAAATTTTCTTGCCTTACATTTGAACTTTATAGAAAATGGGCAGCTACTTGGAAGAAAGGAGATGGCTTGAGCTCTGATTTTCCAAGTTTTCCCAAGGGCACCTCATGATTAAGGTGTGCACACCTGTTCCAGCAGCACACCTGGACAGATACTGAAAGTTGAGCAAGATGGGCTTGGCATTTGACACATATGTGCGTCATGCCAGATATAACTCCACTCTTCTCCCAATGGACCACCTGCACTAGCATTTAATGATCCTATGGAGAGTCACCATGTCCAGCGAGGAAGTTATACAGAACTAGGTGGTCCTAGTGTCTTCCTCCTATGGAGGACGGTCAGAATTTGTCCCATGACCTCAGTTATAGAGGCCACAAATGGATGTGAGTAGGGTGAAAAATGCACTAGTTGGTGTCCCTTCCCTGTGTGCTCTCCGATCTTGGATGTTGTTTGGATTTCAGCTGATGACTTTTCTTCTCTGGTCAGTCCTCTGAGTATTCAGCTCCCCTGCCTCTGTATCACTGAAGTCACTCATTCAAATGGCAGGTGTCTGGTCGGAATGTTGTGGAATTTTAATATCCAGACACACTCAAGAGCCATTGCAGTGTTGCTGGTGGCGGTTTGGGGCTGCCCCGTTCTTTCTTTGTAAGGAAGTTAACATTCCCTGATGTAACGCTATTTTCTAACCTTTGTCCTGTTCTAACTTTTGGCTCAGTCATGTTGTGTTCTGTCAAGAATCATGAAGAATATCAGATTTCAACCTAATTTGTGAGCTAACAAATCAGCTTGCCCTGGTTTCACAGATGCTGGTAAAGGAAAAAAAAAAGTTTATTCATAACAAATGCTGTAGCCAAATAAGAGTATCATTTTTCAGCTTTGCTGAGCCATAATTGACATAGAATATTGTATAGGATTAAGGTTTACAGGGTAATGAGTTAATGCACAGAGTATATTACGGAAATGTTCTCCACAACAAGGTGTGTTGTGCTAGTTCCTTGGGTTCCCATTTCTAAAGTTGGAGTGAAGGTCCCAGGTGATGCCTGAATATTCAGTGAGTTGAGTGACAGGAAAAAAATAACCTTGAGTCTAGAGATCCTGGGTCAATGACGGTATGCTCTCAGCATCCCTCCTTTTCTTAGGAGGGAGAGATTTTCTTTACATTACTGCACAGCAAACATGCCTTCCATGTCTCTGCAGGGAGTCACTGTCTCTATATTGCAAGGATGTTCACTGGACAAATGTCTTGAAAACTTAGTGTGGGATGAAGCGTGGTCAGAGTCTCCACTTATCAGGTGCACAGAAATGTGAGAAACTGCAGGGTTATCTCTCAAGGGGAACTCTCCCACTTCTAACAGTTACATACTTTTCATTTTATCTATAGTCTTTATCCTCCACTAGACTATCAACTCAAGTCATTTAAAAATTTTATTTCCTGTTTTTGTTACTTGTGGATAAAAGTGTCTGGCACATAAAATATTTTCAACAAAGTTTTGCTGTATGAATCTATGAATGAGTGGCAAAATATGCAAGAACTAGTCAAAATGCTAAAGCAAACCCAAATGATGAAAGAATAAAGTACATTAAGACAATACACTACTCAAAACAAACAAAATATAATACCTGTCTCTTATACACATCTCCATGTTCATGAATATTAAAATGACAATACTAACCAAAGAGATCTATACATTTGATAGAACTTTATATATACCCCAACAAGTCTTGGAAAAGAAAAAATAAAAAGAGAGCACATTTAGGTTTCTCACAATTACAGATTTCATAACTTACAACAAAGCTATTATCATCAAAATAATGTGAATAATGGCAAATATAAAGTCAGATATAAAGACCAGTGAAATAGAACAGAATACAAAAATTAACACAAATTAATGTTGTTTGACAAGATTGCCTAGACCATTTATGGGAAAAGTGCAGTCTTTTCAACAAACAATGCTGATAAAACTATACATCAATCTACAAAAGCATAAAGTTAGACCTATCTTAAATACAGACACACGTACACATAGAAACCTCACAACATGTCCAAGACCCAGACTTGCAAGATACAAGTATGAAAGCCTTAGAAGAAAACATTGAGGAATGGTTTCATTACATTGGATTTGGCTATGATTTCTTGGGTATGTCACCAAAGGAAAAACTAAATAAATTAGCATTTGTCAAAATTCAAATATTTTTCATGTCAAAGGAAATGATAAAGAAAGTGAGAAGTCAATCCACAGAATGAGATGAAAAATCTTTGCAAATTGTATTTCTGATAGAGCTGAATGGAGTGGAACTTCCTGGAAACACACCCTAAAACCTTTATCTCAAATTCCTTGGCTCAGTTGCCAAGGTCACCTGGTGATCTTTGTTCATCAATACTTAATATTTCCAAAATTAATCTTTTGATTATCCCTCCTGGTGGTGCAAAATTTAAAGTTTTTTATATTTCCTCACTCTGAGTTTGTCTTGACTACCACCTTTTCCCTTCCCTACTGAATTCAAAGTGTTTTGCAAGAGCATTTGGATTTATATCTTGAACTGGCAGACTTGGACATGGTAGAAATTTGAACAGCCGACACACAGGAATGGAAACACATTGTTCCACAAACATCAACCAAGCACTCTAGTGTATTCTCTCCACACCCTCCAGTAGGCACTTTTGTTTCTCTTTGACTCCAGTTTTCTACACAGTGCATCCCAAACCACAGTAACTGTGGGGACAGAATGATGATAAGCTCCAGGTGACGGTGGCCCAGGTGCTTTGGTCACAGTCCCCCAATCCTGCTTCCATTCCTCCCCTCCACGTCTCAGAAGAACCACCTGTTCTCCTTCATCTTTTTATTCGTGCACTTACCAGATCTCAGTGTTTGAGGGAACTTGAAGGCCAGTCACAGTCACAGAATAATTGTGATCAGATCACAGCAGGAATAAAGTGTTACATCAATAAACATCATATTTGTTATAGAAAGTGAAAGTGAAAATTGCTCAGTCATGTCTGACTCTTTGTATCCCCATGGACTGTATGAGGTGAGGTGAGGTGAAGTCGCTCAGTCGTGTCCGACTCTTTGCGACCCCATGGACTGTAACCTACTAGGCTTCTCCGTCCATGGAATTCTCCAGGCAAGAACACTGGAGTGGATTGCCATTTCCTTCTCCAGGGGATCTTCCCGACCCAGGGATCGAACCCGGGTCTCCCACATTGGAGGCAGACAGTTTAACCTCTGAGCCACCAGGGAAGCCCCCATGGACTGTATAGTCCATGGAATTCTCCATGCCAGAATACTGGAGTGGGTAGCCTTTCCCTTCTCCATGGGATATTCCCAACCCAGGGATCGAACCCAGGTCTCCCACATTGCAGGCAGATTCTTTACCAGCTGAGCCACAAGGGAAACCCAAGAATACTAGAATGGGTAGCCTACCCCTTCTTCAGCAGATCTTCCTGACCCAGGATTCAAACTGGGGTCTCTCGCCTTGCAGGCAGATTCTTTACCAACTGAGCTAGAAGAGGTTGATAATAATGTATAAGAAATGCTCAGATTCGCAAGCTTTCAAGGAGCTCCTCTTAGGTAACGTGCATTCTAACATCTGCTGGATGTTCATCCACTCCATTTTCAATCAGAACAATTTCTTCCAGTTCTGGAGCAAGTACACCTATTGTTCTGATAACTAGGAAAGTCTTCTCAATATAGTGTTCATGATTTTCACCTACAAATTCAGATGAATAAGAAGAAAACACAGTTATTCGTTCTTCTTCAAATTGATCTTTCTTGGAAAATTGTAGCTGAAGAACATACTCTAGTCTAGATACAGAACCAAGACTTGAGAGTACCCTCATCATCAGGGACTAGCTCCACAGAGACAGCCATTGTCCCAAGTCCTTTTGCGTATTCAGGTCCAGCTGCCTGCATGGTGATCAGCTCAGCTCCAGAGGGAAAAGAGAGGGTTACTGCTTTGAGGTCTCAATGTCTAATTGTTGATACAAAACAGAAACAAGAAAAAAGCTTACCATAATGGCCTATTGTGGATGGAGGACATCTTGGATCTGTGCTGGGAGAAAAGAACTCCACTTCATAAGACCTATTTTCTTATTCTCCAGACCACAGAGAGTCTCTTTCAGACAGTATCTGGAAAATTTCACGTGTGAATTTTGGCATTCACAGTAGAAACAGATATCAAGGACTATTGCTTAAATGTACAGAAATTCAGGGTCATTTATCTTACTTATTATTTGGTTGCAAACTTTTGAAATTGCTTCTAATCAAGTCTATGTTCCTTATCTCTAAAACGTCTTTAGTTCTCTCTTCCAAGGAAGAACACTGACCTCATGGTTACACAACATGTCTAAGGTACCCAACACAACTGGTGGATCCTAGAAAGACAGCTCATTCTTTACTCACCACCCAGCAAACACCAGATTTACTGTCACACGTATGCAACATAATAAAAAAGAGATGTCCCAAGGACTTGGGACAGTGGTTGTCTCTGTGGAGCTAGTCCCCAATGATGGGGTACTCCCAAGTCTTGGTTCTGTAGCAAGATTAGAGTATGTTTTTCAGCTACCATTTTCCAAGAAAGATCAGTTCCAAGAAGTATGAATAACTGTGTTTTTCTTTTCTACACCTCAGCATTTATTTGCCACAAAAACTGAATATTCTACAGAGAATGAGAAGCAGATGTTTTGGTTTTCTATCTCTTTAGAAATTAATTAAAATTGCAACCACTTCCCCTTCCCAAAGCATGGAAAACTGCTCTGCTCATGCCTTAGATCCGTGAAGTAGGGGAAAAAAAAAATAATAATAATTTAAATCACAGACACACTGGAGCAGAAATGTTGTGTTGATGGAGCAACAACATCAATTATATTACCCAATAGTTTGAGAGATTGTTGTTTTCCAGGCAGCAGCCTTAATGATTCAAACACCCTATGAAGTAAGTTCAACTATTAGCACATTTTAAACCACAGAGGTTATGGACTTGTCCAAGGCCACATGGAAGATGATTGTTTTCGTTATTTTTATAAGCCTAAAGAGGCACTGTATTATATAAATGGTTATAAATTTTGCCTCCTTTTCTACTTCTTGCTTTCCCCCTTATCTGATAACAGTGTGGGTAAGGTGGATAATTTTGAGAAGGGGCAAGGGAACATTGGCAGAAATTTTCTTGCCTTACATTTGAACTTTATAGAAAATGGGCAGCTACTTGGAAGAAAGGAGATGGCTTGAGCTCTGATTTTCCAAGTTTTCCCAAGGGCACCTCATGATTAAGGTGTGCACACCTGTTCCAGCAGCACACCTGGACAGATACTGAAAGTTGAGCAAGATGGGCTTGGCATTTGACACATATGTGCGTCATGCCAGATATAACTCCACTCTTCTCCCAATGGACCACCTGCACTAGCATTTAATGATCCTATGGAGAGTCACCATGTCCAGCGAGGAAGTTATACAGAACTAGGTGGTCCTAGTGTCTTCCTCCTATGGAGGACGGTCAGAATTTGTCCCATGACCTCAGTTATAGAGGCCACAAATGGATGTGAGTAGGGTGAAAAATGCACTAGCTGGTGTCCCTTCCCTGTGTGCTCTCCGATCTTGGATGTTGTTTGGATTTCAGCTGATGACTTTTCTTCTCTGGTCAGTCCTCTGAGTATTCAGCTCCCCTGCCTCTGTATCACTGAAGTCACTCATTCAAATGGCAGGTGTCTGGTCGGAATGTTGTGGAATTTTAATATCCAGACACACTCAAGAGCCATTGCAGTGTTGCTGGTGGCGGTTTGGGGCTGCCCCGTTCTTTCTTTGTAGGGAAGTTAACATTCCCTGATGTAACGCTATTTTCTAACCTTTGTCCTGTTCTAACTTTTGGCTCAGTCATGTTGTGTTCTGTCAAGAATCATGAAGAATATCAGATTTCAACCTAATTTGTGAGCTAACAAATCAGCTTGCCCTGGTTTCACAGATGCTGGTAAAGGAAAAAAAAAAGTTTATTCATAACAAATGCTGTAGCCAAATAAGAGTATCATTTTTCAGCTTTGCTGAGCCATAATTGACATAGAATATTGTATAGGATTAAGGTTTACAGGGTAATGAGTTAATGCACAGAGTATATTACGGAAATGTTCTCCACAACAAGGTGTGTTGTGCTAGTTCCTTGGGTTCCCATTTCTAAAGTTGGAGTGAAGGTCCCAGGTGATGCCTGAATATTCAGTGAGTTGAGTGACAGGAAAAAAATAACCTTGAGTCTAGAGATCCTGGGTCAATGACGGTATGCTCTCAGCATCCCTCCTTTTCTTAGGAGGGAGAGATTTTCTTTACATTACTGCACAGCAAACATGCCTTCCATGTCTCTGCAGGGAGTCACTGTCTCTATATTGCAAGGATGTTCACTGGACAAATGTCTTGAAAACTTAGTGTGGGATGAAGCGTGGTCAGAGTCTCCACTTATCAGGTGCACAGAAATGTGAGAAACTGCAGGGTTATCTCTCAAGGGGAACTCTCCCACTTCTAACAGTTACATACTTTTCATTTTATCTATAGTCTTTATCCTCCACTAGACCATCAACTCAAGTCATTTAAAAATTTTATTTCCTGTTTTTGTTACTTGTGGATAAAAGTGTCTGGCACATAAAATATTTTCAACAAAGTTTTGCTGTATGAATCTATGAATGAGTGGCAAAATATGCAAGAACTAGTCAAAATGCTAAAGCAAACCCAAATGATGAAAGAATAAAGTACATTAAGACAATACACTACTCAAAACAAACAAAATATAATACTGGATTTTGAAAATAATATTTGAGAGCTTCAGAAGATACTTAAGTCAAAAGGAAAGCATACAATTAGCATGTTGCAGATTATCTGATTTGTAAATAAAATACAAATTCACACATTTGTCAAGGCTGATTGGGCTTCCCTTGTGGCTCAGATGGTAAGGAATATGTCTGCAATGCAGGAGACCCAGGTTTTATCCCTGGGTTGGGAAGATAGATACCCTGGAGAGGGGTATGGCAACCCATTCCAGTATTCTTGCCTGGAGAATCCCAAGAACAGAGGAGCCTGGCAGGCTATAGTCCATGGGGTCGCAAAGAGTTGGGCACGACTGAATGACTAATCACAACAGGCTAATTATAGGTTATATTTATTCTCTAACTTCTCCCATAAATTCTGTAATTTGTATGTATGATTTTAATGATCAGGAAAGCAAACATTCTTGTCTTTTTCATTGAAATATAGTTGACAAAATATTCTGTTATTACAGATGTACAACTGAGGGATTCATTATTTTATAGATTATACTCCATTTAGAGTTATTATACATTATTCAATCTATTTCCTAGTATCCTATGTTGCAGATTTTTTCCTTCCAGTACTTTAGAAACATCATGCCACACTGTTGTGCCTAATTTCTGCAGAATAATCAGCCGACAGCCCGGTGTCTTTTTCCTTGTATGTGACTCATCATTTTTCTCCTGCTGCCTTTAGACTCCTCTCTTTATCTTTAACTTCTGCCTTTCTAATTTTGATGTGTCTTGGTGTGGGCTTCTTTGGTTTTATCTTATTTGGGGCTCTCTGTGCATCTTGCACTTGGATAGCTTTTCCCTTCTGTAGGTTCAGGATATTTTTAGCCATAATTTCATCAAATGCCTTTTCTACCCCCTTCTCTCTCTGTCTTCTAGGACTCTAATCATGAGGATGTTAGTACACTTGATGTTGTCCCAGAGGCTTTTTAAACTATTCTCTTTTTTAAAGTTTGTTTCCCTTTTTGCTATTTTTAATGCTAACGCATGATTCACATAAATCTCTCTTCCAGGTCACTTATAAATTTTTCTGTATTACCTAGTCTGCTATTAATTCCTTCTAGAGTGTTTTTTTAATCTGGGTTATTTCATTACTCAGCTCTGACTGGTTATTTTTTAAAATATTTTTTAGTTACTTGTTAACAGTCTCACGGTATTCATTTACTCTTTTCCCTAGTTCAGTTAGCATTCTTATTACTGACACTTTCAATTCTGGTAAGTTGCTTTGGTAAGCAATACATCTGTTTCATTAGCTGATTTTGCAGGTGTTATTTTCTTATTGTTTCATTTGAGACGAGTTCTTCTGTCTTTTCAATTTGTTTAACTTTCTCCATTTCTATGAAACTAGTTATCCATCCGTGTCTTGCAGGTGTGTCCTTGTATGGGCACTGCCCACTCTGCCCAGCATGGGTTGCCCTCGCTCCAGGGCGGGTGAACTGGATCCAGAGGTGCTGAGGGGGCATCTGTGGGCTGGGGGCACACAGGCTGCCCAGTAAACCAGCCCAAGCCTGAGCAGTGTCCTGCCGCCCCTTCAGCCTGTTCCAGGAGCAGGAGCAGGTGCGTGTCTCAGGAGAGGAGTCAGGTTCCCAGGCCTCCTGCGGGTCCCCCTGGGTTCACAGCAGCTGTGGGGCTGCAACCTCCCGGGGTCATCCCAGGGCTGTGGTGCCCAGTGTGTGGTGTTCACAGGTCTCTCCAGGGAGGACCTCTGAGCCCCTGTTCCTCCTCCTTGTCTGGGGCCCTCCCAGGGGCTCAGTCCTGATCTGATGGCTTCTCTTCCCTTCCCACCCAGCTCCGTGGGGACAGTTCTTTACAGCCCTGGTGTGGACAAGGCTTTCTGCTGATGTCGTGTGTTTTCAGACGATGGGATCCTGATGTGCTCCTGGGGGAGCTGAGCTCAGCATCCTACCTGGAGCTCCTCCCCAGGACAGTGTGTGACACTCACTGTGTGCCAAGTGTGGCTCCTGTGACTGTTCAGGAAGAGTCGGTGCCAATTTATTTTCTTCCTTTCCTGGACTATGGTTTCCTTTTTCTTTTTTTCTTTCTTTCTCCTTCTCTCTTTCTCTCTTTATGTCACGTGTGTGTGTGTGTGTGTGTGTTCCTGTGTGTGTTCACAGTTGGGTACTTGAAACAACAGGCAAACACTCACTGCTGGTAGATTTGTTTATGTCCTGACAGTCCTTCACTAGTTTGCTTGGAATACTCCTAGTCCTGGGATCAGCCCAAAGGAAAACTGAGGACAACTTGGCTCATTTCTGAGTCATAATCTTGCCTGGCATATGTGAACCTTTTTGATTCTCCTGAATTTATGATTGTTTTTGAAATGCCCTACTGTCCCCCAAATCCACACTCCAGTACCACTCAGGGTTTTACACGGTCTAGTCTATGTATCCACCCTTATCCTTTGTCCCTGGCCCCACATATGTATAGTCCCCCTGTAGCTGTAATGAGATACCCCAGCTGCTCTTCAGTTTAAGCTTAAAACATAGAGTGAAACAGTCACCAGTCTTCAGGCAGCCCCTAAGTAGGTTGGAACATTGCAGATAAGGTTTTCTGTGATCATTCTGGTTTGAGGGAGGCAACTGGGTGCTGAACAAGACTGCATTGCCCCAAGCAGATGAGTAAATACATGATGAAATTTCCTGCCATTCTGTTCTGAATTTTTCTTAATTCAGAGTGCTCGTTTGTTGTTGTTTAGTCACTGAGTTGTGTCTGACTCTTTTGAGACCCTATGGAACTATAGCCTGCCAGGCTCCACTGTCCATGGAATTCCCCAGGCAAGAATCCTGGAATGGGTTTTCATTTCCTTCTCCAGGATATCTTCCTAACCCAGGGATTGAGCCTGTGACTCCTGCATTGCAGGTGAATTCTTTACCACTCCATCACCTGGGAAGCTGGTGCATTTGTCACTCTAGGTGTTCCTCTGACTGTTTCCCAGGGCTCCTATGAGGTTCTATAGCTAGTTTATAGCTAGTTTCTTTAATTTTCCTTATGCTTCCAGGGGAAAATCCAGCAGTTCATAGCTCACTCTTTAGCTAACTTTAATTTCCATGTTAAATTTTAATTGGCTTCACAACATTCCATTGTAGCAATGCTTGATGATTTTCCTCACTCTTCCAGATATATTATAATTTAATTTGTTTACAGGTCTTCCTTTTATGAATAATGTTGAGCAAGATAACAAATTATATAAAATATCATTTACGTCATGGCAATTTTAAAGGTTCTCTAACTAGCCTACTCATTAGAAAAGACCCTGATGTTGGGAAATATTGAAGGCAGGAGGAGAACAGGATGACAAAGGAAGAGATGGTTGAATGGCATCAATGACTCAATGGACATGAGTTTGAGCAAGCTCCGGGAGATGGTGAAGGACAGGGAAGCCTGACGTGCTACAGTCCATGGGGTCAGAGAGTCAGACATGACTGAACAATTGAACAACAAAACTAGCTAAAAGATTTGAACAGTCTGTTAACATATTGTACACAGTAAAAACCATTAATAACTAGCCTCTAATAAGATCTTTGCCAGAATGTCTGATTTTCACATCATTTTCAGGATTTCACCCTCATCTATAAGCAAAATAATTTTGCTGGTGGGATATATAAAAAGGCAAATTTATATTCATTTGATGTTTTCATTCTTTATTAAGTGTTAGCATTTTGAGAAATCCTTATTAGTCATTACTTTAAATTCTGTGATTGTGTGTATAAGTACGTGTGTGTATGCACTGTAATATAGATAATTGTTTCAATTGATGTTTGCTCAAGTTGGGCTTCATAATTAGAAAATTTAAAAAATTGGTACATGTGGTTTCTAGTCTAACATATGGTCAATAATTATTCAGCAAATCCCATGAAATAATTTACAATAATGTAAATGGATCCAGAATTTAAAATTTACTTATTAAAAAAATAAAGTAAAGATGGTATGGGGAGGGAGGTGAGAGGGGGGTTCAGGATTGGGAACTCATGTACACCCGTGGCAGTTTCATGTTGATGTATGGCAAAACCAATACAGTATTGTAAAGTAAAATAAAGTAAAATTTAAAAAAATAAAAAATAAAAAAATAAAGTAAAAATTTCCAAGAAATTAAGTATTTATATCATTGTATAATAGGAATATTATTCTGATAAAAAAGCAAACGAGTTAACACCCTTTGTTTATTTCTTACTCCGTGGGTATTGGTTTAATCATTCTCCTCCTACAATGTATCTGCTAGCATTGGCATGTGCAGCTGGGGTGTTACCTTTGTATTATTTATAACCTGTGAAGGCAGAAGAAAAAAATCAGAGTCTGCTTACTCAGAAGAGCAACAGGCAATGGATCCCAATTACCAGAGGGTGAAGCTTAATGATGGCCACTTCATTCCTATCCTGGGATTTGGAACCTATGTACCTGAGGAGGTAAGAATAGTGGTTGTGGGTTGACATAAATTGTAGTGGATGTGACATGAGTGGAAAGGACTTGGGTTGTCAAGCACTGAGCTCCTGTGTGACTCTGGGAGGGTCACGAGGTTCCACTAACCAGGCTAGAACCATGCCCTGTGAAAGAGGAAAGAGCATCCAGTCTCCACTCTGCCTCAGGGTCTGAGGCTGTGCTCACCTGCAGATTACTCTGGATTCCCCTCCAGTTTCCATCTCTTTCCCAGCTTGGCAGGAGAGGTGAGACTCAGCTGTCAAGAACACTGACTGTCAGCTGCTTTGCTTTGAGGGTGATTGTAATGGCTAGGTTTCTCTGTATATTTCATTAATTCCAGAACCATTTCCTCCTTCCAAAAAGACATGACCCAGAGAAGTATTTGAGGTAAAAATTCCTAAAGATGAGGTGACTGAAAACTAATGGGAGAGAATTGCTTTTCTACTGTGGAATACCTAGTAGGTCACAGGGAAGAAACACTTCAACTGTGTTTTGCCCTATACTTCTGTTTCTGCGTGGAAACTTCTTCTAATGGAAAGTTCAGTGCCGTTTGAGGAGACAAGCTATAGTCTTACAGGAAAAGGTTTCAATTCTTGGCTTTTGTAATATATTTTTATCTAACTATGGTCTTCAGTGCTTGAGTGTAAGAGGGACAAAGAGGATAATTTACTAGACTGGAATCCAGGAATTTTGCTACCCATCTTGTCTTTAAAGTATGTACTGAATAGTTGTATGACAAGGTTCTGGTCCTTAAACTTTGAATATCACTTATTTTATGTATGAAACAGAAGGAAATATTCAGAAAAATTTTGAAGACAGAAGACAGGACTTTGTGGTGCAAACTGGAATGAAGAGAGGGAAGGGTTCAGCTATTAATGAAGCTCACTAATTCACTCCTCAGCACATCCCTGAATGCCCCTGCATTTAAGGAAAGGCAGAACTAGACCCAACAGATAGAAGTTAGACAAGCACCTCCTTTAAAAAGAAAAGATTACAAGTCACATAAAAAGAAGCAAAATATTATTCAGGTTTATAAAAGAAATTATCCATAATTTGCAACAACATGGATGAACTTGAATAACATTAAGCTGAGTAAAATAAGTCAGACATAAAGAACAAACACTGCATGATCTCTCTCTGAGTAGGATCTATAAAAAAAGTTGAACTCATAGAAGCAGAGAGTAAAATCACAGTGATCAGGAGCTGGGGATAAAAGTTGGGGAAAATGGAAAGATGCTGGTCAAATGGTAAAGGCCTTCAGTTGTAAGATAAATAAGTCTGGAGACCTGATGTAAAGCACAGTGGCTACTGTTAATAATAATGGGTTATATTCTCGAGATTTGCCAGGAGAGTAGACCTTAAAGGTCTCACAAACACCTATAAAAGTTAACTATGTGAGGTGATGGAACTGTTAGCTAGCTTGGTTGTGATATCATTACTCAGGGAAAGAAAGCAAAAGTGGTAGTCCATCAGTTGTGTCCTACTCTTTGCGAACCCAAGGACTGTAACCTGCTAGGCTCCTCTTTCCATGGGATTTTCCAGACATGAATACTGGAGTGGGTTGCCATTCCCTTCTCTAAGGGATGTTCCTGACCCAGAGATCAAGCCCACATCTCCTGCATTGCAGGCGGATTCTTTACCATCTGAGCCACTAGGATAGGCATTAAAAAAATCACTTAGCACACTTCGAATAGGTATAGTTTTTATTTTGTGTATTCTGCATGACTACATTGGTAGATAGAGCACTCTTAGAAGATTTCACCTTGTTTCTTGGTGCTTTGTATCATGAACCTTTACCCTTGTTGACATTGCTTAAAATATTTCACTGTATAAATCATATCCATGGCTCAGATGGTAAAGAATCACTTGCAACTCAGGAGACACAGGTTTGATACCTGGAGAAGGGGATCTTCCTTTCTTGCCTGGAGAATTCCATGGACAGAGGAGCCTAGCGGACTACAGTCCATGAAGTCGCAAAGAATCGGACACAACTGAATAACTAACATGTTCAACTTTTTTCACTTTTATGAGTTCCTCCAGCACATCACTGAAACTGGAGGTGGCCTTTGGGGTCCTCTGATGCCTTTGATCAACCACTGATCACCTGGGAAGACTTCCTGGGTGTTCATTTAATAACTTTACAGGAAATCTCAGGTAACTTATCATGGGTTCAACACCACACATGCAGAACTAACCAAAGGCACAAAGAAACATTAAAGCTTTTGTTTGTTTATTTTTCTTGGGAAAAATCAAAACTTGTGCATCAGCAGTTTCTTTATCATGTGAATATTCAACTACCACATTTGTTGCTTATGTAGGTTCCTAAGAGTGAAGCTCTGGAGGTCACCCAATTGGCTATAGAGGTTGGGTTCCGCCATATTGACTGTGCTCATTTGTATCAAAATGAAGGGCAAGTTGGACAAGCCATTCGGAGCAAGATTGCAGATGGCACTGTGAAGAGAGAAGACATATTCTACACTTCAAAGGTGTTGTGTGTGTTGTGTGTGCACATATATGCAAGTCATTGTGTGCAGGTGATAATTATGTAGTCAGATCAATAGCTGTTTGGTGAACACTGCTTATTGGTACAACTTTTTTCACACATATTTGTGTATTAAATCTGGTATCCTAAAAGAAAGTGAGAGTGATGATGGCTTTCTCATCATTGGTTCAAATTTTAATTTTAAATTAAAGTCAATTTGTTTTTCTGAGCCTAGACCAGAGTAGTGTGATTTAGGATGGGCTAATGAATCAGACAGAAATAATTAGATTATAGCTTTCCTTATCATCTAGGGAACTTTCTAAATTTTCTTCAAATTCTAAATCTCAGTTCTTACTTCCATCTAAGAGGTGGAAATAGGAGGAGCTGTTTTTTATTACATAAGATCTAACCAAATGTCTTGAATTATGTTCTGTACATAATAATATGTTCAAAACACTTCCTACAGTTATGTAAACAAAAATGTTCTAATTTCTCCTAAGAGGATTGATTCTTTGATAGAATTAGATTGACTTTGTGAACTGCTTTTAAACTTTATTAAACATAATTCAGATGATGGGTATATTAGTTATTTGATAATACTTCATTTTTATTTCTTGGATCATTTTCTTCCTTTGTGAAAGATGTACTAATGATAAATTCAATCAAATAACAAAGTTTACATGGGTTGGTTAGATAAAAAATGGAACCGAAAAAGAAATAGGGTGGTTTTCGTCTGTGATCATCCATTTCTAATCAGGAAAAATCTCTGATTTTTAGATGAAAGCATAAAAACAAAATTACCTACAATGTTAATTTCATGCAACTTCCTTTCTTTAAT
The DNA here is from genome assembly GCA_006410635.1 of Cephalophus harveyi. Taxonomy (NCBI): domain Eukaryota; kingdom Metazoa; phylum Chordata; class Mammalia; order Artiodactyla; family Bovidae; genus Cephalophus; species Cephalophus harveyi. Next base: position 90,366 of record SJYT01042699.1, read on the forward strand.
CTCTGCAGCTTTGGTCCACTTTCCTTCGACCAGAGTTGGTCCAACCAGCCTTGGAAAAGTCACTGAAAAATGTTCAACTGGACTATGTAGATCTCTACATTATTCATCTTCCACTGGCTCTGAAGGTTGGCAATTTGTATGATTACAACTATTTTATTTCTTGTGTCAGAATGTCTATCAACCTGCATGGATGATTGACTTCAGATTTTTCATCGTAGGATATACTCTTCACTAGAGTAGAATTCCCAAATAATCATTTATTATTATCTTTTTACTGAGGGTTTTTTTTTTTTAATTTTTAATTTCTTCATCATTCCTCCCAGAGAAAAAAGCTCAACAATCTCATGTTCTCTACTCAAAAACTTGAGGGAATAGAAATAGGTGAGTTCTGCACACAGTACTAAGTATGACTCTTGAGTTCCTTGGGGATTTTAAGAACATAGAGTTTGGTGTAGCCGTGGTGAGCATGACGTTGCCTTACACTTGAACAAGATGAGTTTATCTCATCTTTCACCCTTTCAAGTTGAGCAGATTTGATGGTGCTCTCTCTAGGTGAGTCTAAACCTTTATTGGGACTTAGGAGACCTTGCTTACACTGATGCCTGTCTTCATAATGAGGTCTGTGGACTGCACTTAGCCATTAAGAACTGTATTACTTAGAACTGGGTTTTTTTTTTATTATTTATTTATTTTAATTGGAGGTTAATTACTTTACAATATTGTGATTGCTTTGCCATACATAAACATGAATAGGCCATAGGTATACATGTGTCCCTGCCATCCTGAACCCCCCCTCCCACCGCTCTCCCAAACCTATCCCTCTAGATTGTCCCAGAGTTCTAGGTTGATTTTAAGTTGCAGAAATAAACTCAAGCCAAGCCATCCTATGGAGAAGAGTTTATTGGTTTATGTAGATGGCAAGGCCCAGCTACGGAAGATTTAAGGATTTGCAGTACTCTTCAGAAGTGTCTCCTTTCCCCTCCCCGCACCCCCCCCCACTTAACTTTCCATTACTCTTGGTTGGCTTTATTTTTATATCAACATTTTCCATCAGTGGTAAATTAACCTTGATTAGTTCAAGGCTCATGGTCATGAACATTTGAGAACATGTCTGGATCTTTCACATCCCGTATCAACCTAAGGAGAGTCTTGTTGGTTCATGTGTCTGCCCTAGGGCTATCAGATGATCAGAGAGAAAAGAAACTGTATCACATCTAAGTCAAGATTGTAATTTTTATTCTGGAAATAAAGCCATGTAACATTGCCATTTTTTACATCAGTCGCAATGAGTACCCTTTAGGACCTAGAAAGTTCTATTTATTAAAATATGTGGTAAGTGTAAGAGATCTGGAATGTAGTAAACCTATCTTATGGACATTAATGTCCTGGTCCTAGATGTGCCTGGCAGGCTGACTAAATGGAGAAATTATTTTATGACATCTCTAAAATGACTGCTTCTATTCCAGCCAGGAGAGGAACTTTTGCCAAAAGATGAAAATGGAAAAATGATATATGACTCAGTAGATCTATGTCGCACGTGGGAGGTGAGTCCAGGGAGGAGAAAACCAGGGGAGGAGTCAGGAGACGGGGAACCTCCTTCATTTCTTCCACCTGTGAGAATGGGTTGTGAACCGTCAGACTCAGTGGTTCATGAATCTGAGGACTGGAATGCTGGGGTCGTGGGGAGGAAACCATTGCTGAAATGTTCACAGAAAAGGACAGAATCTGGGACAGTGAAGCTGTCTATCTATTTCCTTCCATGTGATATGTCTTCTCCAGGGTTTTCTAAGGAGGAGACGGTTAATTCTTCTTCTTGTGTCATGACCTTCTTCTCCTTTTTTCTTTCTTAAAATCAATGTGAATTCTTGACGTGAGACACTTTTTACAGATTTTTTCCAGCATTTATTCTTCATCTATCACTCATTTCAAATGACTGCTCTCCACCCTTCCCTCCCAAGGCCCTGGAGACATGTAAAGATGCAGGGCTGGCCAAGTCCATCGGGGTGTCCAATTTCAATCACAAGCAGCTGGAGAAGATCCTGAACAAGCCAGGGCTCAAGTACAAGCCCGTCTGCAACCAGGTGAGGATCCTCTCCCTCCTGCTATTCACAACCTCCTTCTTGGACTTCAGCCTAATGTCTATCTGTCCTCCCCTCCTGTTCATCCAACCTTTGTGGACAGATGATTCTAGAGATCAGAGCCCCTGTCTGGATGGTGTAAATAGAACCAAAAAATGTATCTCTGTCTGATAAAGTCTGGGTGGAAAATCTGGGGATGGCTCCCTGCTAAACTGTGGTGAGGACTGAGGGAAGGTAATGGAGGTGAAGGGAGTTAGGCTAGTCCCCCAGAACTTAGAGGAAGGAGGTTTTTCCCTGAGCTGAAAGGATCTCAAGAAATCAGATGGTAAAAGTGCCTCAGAGGGAACTATGTACCGGAAGAAAGACCATTAAAGCATGGAATAGGAAGTAAATAGAGATAAATCAGCTGAGACAAGTGTTAAGAGTTTGTGTGGGGTTTGGATACCAAAATCCTTAGTCTTGGTGTCTCTGTGTTTATAGGGTCTTCAACAGGAAGCGTAGTACAAAAAAATTTACTGGAGGCTATGAAAATCATTCAGGTTATAGAATGAAATCAACATCTTACAGCGACACTAACAGCAGATGAAATAGGAATTAGAGCACACCCTGTGATTTACTCAGTCTTAATCTTTTTCTCCCATTGATGTCTATCATAAAATTAACTGTTTAAATACATTTTTATTTGTTTCATTCTGTACTTTTATATTTTTTAAATTTTTACTTTATTGCTGTAAGAAAAGTTAAAATGATTCATTTAAAAACATATTAAGTATATAACACTGCACAATACAATGTACTTTAAGTTCATTGTATTGTATTATATAATACAATAACTTTAAGCATAGGGACAATGCTGTACAGTAATTCTCTAGAATTTTTTCACCTTGTATAATTGAGACTTTGTACCTATGAATAGGAAAAACTGATTTCTCCCTACTCCTCCCCACCCCGTGGTAACCATCACATTACTCTTTAATTCTGTGAGTTTGACCAATTTAGGTATTAACATCGGTCTTTCTGCAACTGTTGTATTTCATATAACATAATATCCACAAGCTTCCCTGGTGGTGCAGTGTAAAGAATCTGCCTGCCAATGCAGGAGACTCTGGTTCAATCCCTGGGTTGATAAGATGCCCTAGAGAAGGAAATGGCAACCCACTCCAGTATTCTTGCCTGGGAAGCCTGTTGGGCCACTAAAGAATCAAACATGACTTAATAAGTAAGCAACAACAACAATGTCTATAAGGTACAACCTGAAGTCAAGGAGTAAGAGTCTTCTACAGAAAATGTAGCTTGTAAAATTCAGGATAAATATATATATCAGTTCAGTTCAGTCACTCATTCACGTCCTACTCTTTGTGACCCCATGAATCACAGCACGCCAGGCTTCCCTGTGCATCACCAACTCCCAGAGTTCACTCAAACTCATGTCCATCAAGTCAGTGATGCCATCCAGCCATCTCATCCTCTGTCATCCAGTTCTCCTCCTGCCCCCAATCCTTCCCAGCATCAGGATCTTTTCCAATGAGTCAACTCTTCGCAAGAGGTGGACAAAGTATTGGAGTTTCAGCTTTAGCATCAGTCCTTCCAATGAACACCCAGGACTGATCTCCTTTAGGATGGACTGGTTGGACCTCCTTGCAGTCCAAGGGACTTTCAAGAGTCTTCTCCAACACCACAGTTCAAAAGCATCAATTCTTTGGCGTTCAGTTTTGTTCACAGTCTAACTCTCACATCCATACATGACCACTGGAAAAACCATAGCCTTGACTAGACGGACCTTTGTTGGCAAAGTAACGTCTCTGCTGTCTAGAGACATTTTAATGTCTAGCACATTTTAATATGCTATCTAGATTGGTCATAACTTTCCTTCCAAGGAGTAAGCATCTTGTAATTTCATGGCTGCAATCATCATCTGCGGTGATTTTGGAGCCCCAAAAAATAAAGTCTGATACTGTTTCCACTGTTTCCCGCTCTGTTTCCCATGAAGTGATTGGACCAGATGCCATGATCTTTGTTTTCTGAATGTTGAACTTTAAGCCAACTTTTTCACTCTTCTCTTTCACTTTCATAAAGAGGCTTTTTAGTTCCTCTTCACTTTCTGCCATAAGGGTGGTATCATCTGCATATCTGAGGTTATTGATATTTCTCCCAGCAATCTTGATTCCAGCTTGTGCTTCCTCCATCCCAGAGTTTCTCACGATGTACTCTGCATGTAAGTTAAATAAGCAGGGTGACAATATTCAGCCTTGATGTGCTCCTTTTCCTATTTGGAACCAGTCTGTTGTTCCATGTCCAGTTCTAATTGTTGCTTCCTGACCTGCATACAGATTTCTCAAGAGGCAGGTCAGGCGGTCTGGTATTCCCATCTCTTTCAGAATCTTCCACAGTTGATTGTGATCCACACAGTCAAAGGCTTTGGCATAGTCAATAAATCAGAAATAGATGTTTTTCTGAAACTCTCTTGCTTTTTTGATGATCCAGCAGATGTTGGCAATTTGATCTCTAGTTTCTCTGCCTTTTCTAAAACCAGCTTGGACATCTGGAAGTTCACAGTTCACGTACTGCTAAAGCCTGGCTTGGAGAATTTTGAACATTACTAACATGTGAGATGAGTGCAACTGTGCGGTAGTTTGATCATTCTTTGGCATTGCCTTTCTTTGAGATTAGAATGAAAACTGACCTTTTCCAGTCCTGTGGCCACTGCTGAGTTTTCCAGATTTGCTGGCATATTGAGTGCAGCACTTTCACAGCATCATCTTTCAGGATTTGAAATAGCTCAACTGGAATTCCATCACCTCCACTAGCTTTGTTCGTAGTGATGCTTTCTAAGGCCCACTTGACTTCACATTCCAGGATGTCTGGCTCTAGGTGAGTGATCACACCATCGTGACTATCTGGGTCAGAAGCTCTTTTTTTTGTACAGTTCTTCTGTGTATTCTTGCCACCTCTTCTTAAAATCTTCTGCTTCTGTGAGGTCCATATCATTTCTGTCCTTTATCGAGCCCATCTTTGCATGAAATGTTCCCTTGGTATCTCTAATTTTCTTGAAGTGATCTCTAGTCTTTCCCATTCTCTTGTTTTCCTCTATTTCTTTGCACTGATCGCTGAGGAAGGCTTTCTTATCTCTCCTTGCTATTCTTTGGAACTCTGCATTCAGATGCTTATATGTTTCCTTTTCTCCTTTGCTTTTCACTTTTCTTTTTCACAGTTATTTGTAAGGCCTCCTCAGACAACCATTTTGCTTTTTCACATTTCTTTTCCATGGGGATGGTCTTGATCTCTGTCTCCTGTACAATGTCACAAACCTCTCTCTATAGTTCATCAGGCACTCTGTCTGTCAGATCTAGTCCCTTAAATCTATTTCTCACTTCCACTGTATAATCATAAGGGATTTGATTTAGCTCATACCTGAATGGTCTTGTCTAACAGTGAAACTAAGCCATGATGTGTGGGGCCACCCAGGATGGGCGGGTCATGGTGGAGAGGTCTGACAGAATGTGGTCCACTGGAGGAGGGAATGGCAAACTACTTCAGTATTCTTGCCTTGAGAAGAGTATGAAAAGGCAAAATGATAGGATACTTAAAGAGCAACTTCCCGGGTTGGTAGGTGCCAATATTCTACTGGACATCAGTGGAAAAATAACTGCAGAAAGAATGAAGGGATGGAGCCAAAGCAAAAACAATACCCAGTTGTGGGTGTGACTGGTGATAGAAGCAAGGTCCCTGGAGAAAGGATAGGCTACCCACTCCAATATTCTTGGGCTTCCCTGCTGGCTCAGATGGTAAAGAATCTGCCCGCAATGCAGGAGACCTGGGTTTGATTCCTTGGTTGGAAAGATCCCCTGGAGGAGGGCATGGCAATCCACTCCAGTATTCTTGTCTGGAGAATCCCCATGGACAGGGGATCCTGACAAGTTACAGTCCATGGGGTCACAAGGGGTTGGACATGACTGCACAACTTAGCACAGCACAGCATATATGTATAATCAATATTCTAAATTAAAAAGGCTTCAAAACTACTGTGATTTTAGCATTAATTTTGCTTCTAAGTTTTCACTGTGAAAATTTTCAGATATTAGAAAAGTTAAGGGTACGGTCAAGGATACCCATATTTTCCCTCTTGTATGCAAAATGTTTCACATTTTGCCACATTGGCAGATGTGTATGAGTGTGTGTGTGTGTATATATATATATATGTATGTGTGTATATTTACATGTGTAATATTAGGTTGAACTGATCGCATTGTGGCTCACATGTCACTTTGAATCATGTATCTCGAGCTCTTTTAATCTGTCATGGTCACTCAATTATAATTTTTAACCGTGATATCCAAACAGTTTTTCAACAAATATAATAGATTTATTATCTTGTATTGTTAATTTGTTTCTCAATTCCTGTAAATTAACAGATAGACCTGAACCCCTTACTCATGCTCATAAATTTATACATTTTGGGGATATGTCCTCTGTGTGCTGTGCCCCTCACATGGCACCCAGCAGGAAGCATGTGATGACCAGCTATCCCACTGTGATGATGGTATTTTTGTTCTCCTAGTAAAGCTACTGGTAGCTAGATTTTTAATTTGGAAATGTGTATTTCCCATGTTGAAATTGCCTAGTCATCTACTGGATAATAATTGTCATCAGAGGAATTTCAATTTCCCCCAAGTTTTCATATAATGGTTGAGAATTCATCAATGATGTTCACCTGAATTAATTATTTCATTGGGACAGTTTTCAATATTTTCAATGTAAGCACTTTTTAATCTTCTTACCTGACATTTTATTGTAAAAATAAAATTCCCTCATTAAGTCAGGATAAAATACACCTATTCCTATAAGACAGAAGGCAATGGCACCCCACTCCAGTACTCTTGCCTGGAAAATCCCGTGGACAGCGGAGCCTGGTGGGCTGCCGTCTATGGGGTCGCATACTGTCGGATATGACTGAAGCGACTTGGCAGCAGCAGCAGCAGCATTCCTATAAGACAAATCAAAAACGTCCCTTCTGCCCTTTAATTGTCAGTTTCTGAGAAAGGAGTTTTCACGATAATCATCCGTAGAGGGAAACGTTTTTGCTCTTTCTCTCTCTCTCAGGGATTTTTGTTGACTCTGTGTGCTACATTTGCTCTCCCTCATGATTCCCTTTGGTGTTAAAATCTACTCAGATTTTACCAGTGGGAACCCATTAATCTGGTTCTTTTGTCCTGCAGACATTTATTCATGTATCTTGGAGCAAATTCTTGCTTTTTGCAGGAATTGATGTCCAAGACTCAAACAGTTGTTTTCTTGTCCCAGATCTAGAGTTAGGGATGTCCCCTGGTAATGCATTTAGTAACTGAGTTCTGGTCCCTAGGTTTGCTTGTTCTCAGGAATGTTATTACTTTTTCTGTTTTCAGGAATAGAGATATAACATGTATTTCTTAAAAAAATTACTTGATATTGATATTTTCAGTTCCAATTTAGTGTTCCATAGTTTATTTTTTCTTTAGATGTTTTAAACTTTTTGCCTTTCTCTGTCATATTGATATCACCTTCCTATATAACCTGACAGTCTTCTATGTTGGCATTCTACAGGTGGAATGTCACCCTTATCTCAATCAGAACAGACTGTTGGAGTTCTGCAAGTCACATGATATTGTTCTTGTTGCCTATGGTGCTCTGGGATCCCAACGATTGAAAAATTGGTAATGAACGCTAATGAAGACAACAGAGAGTTTACCTAAAATTCAGTTTTTCATGGAATATGTTTTGTTATGTTGTACTCAGTGCTCTCAACTGGCAGGGGGTAGAGAGGGGACATGGAAGAGCCTTCTCTTTTGTCTTCTCATCACCCAGCCAATTATTTTTTTACATTATATGTGTCTTGTTGTAGATTAATCAATAACAAGTGACTGCATTAAAATCCATACATAATCCCCCAGTTGAGATCTAAGACATAAGCTTAAGTCATGATTTACTTACTTAGTAACTAATGAACACATTGCTAGTAGAAGACTCTCTGAGATTCCCTTACCTTATGCTGAAAGTCAGGATAATAAACCTCCCAGGTCAATGATGATTGAAAAAAAAAATGACAATTTGAATCATTTTTGTAAACATCTGTCCAGTGCTGCACACTGTAAATAGTGATGAAAAGAATAGTTACTATGAGACTACTCAATTTTTATCAATACTGAGAAAGTTAAACTAAAAAGTATCCCAGTCTTTTCCTTCTCCTTTTATGCTCTTGTGCTTACTTTGGGGCTATGATTGGAGAGGAAAAACAACCCCTGAAATGTACAAGAACAAAACCACAGCTGTGGAAGCATTGATCTCAATTCAGCATACACCCAGGTGATCAGGAGAGCTTCGTAAACACAGATTGGGAGGTGACAGAGTCGAGTTTCTGATTCAGTTCGTCTTCAGCTAAGCCATGGGATTTGTATTTCTAACAAGACTCCAGGTGAAACCGATGCTGCTGGTCCCTGCACCACACTTTGAGAAGCACTGGTCTAGAGTGGACCTACTTTGTCTGTTTGAGAAGCCTCTTTGAAACTGAGTACTCACTCAGCTCCTCAGCATTTCTGAATTTCCTTCCAGGGTGAACCCGAACCACCCTATTCTTTTGGAGGACCCGGTTCTTTGTGCCATTGCGAAAAAGCACAAGCAGACCCCAGCTCTGGTTGCCCTTCGCTACCAGATACAACGTGGGGTTGTGGTTCTGGCCAAGAGTTACAACAGGAAGCGGATCAAAGAGAACATACAGGTGATGAGTGGGGCTGTAGGCAGAGGGCTCCTAAGGAATATCCTTCATGAGGGTCATTTTTGTCCAGCTCTCAGATTATTTTTGAGTCAAAATGAGTTACCTGTTTTTTCCTGTGCACGAATGCCTTCTGTCTATTTTCAGTGGTTTTCTCCTCCTGATGTGGCAACAGGAGAGGTGACATGGCTGGAGAGGGTTAAGGTTGGACAGAAAATAGAGCTTTTAGATTCAGCATTACATCTGCAACTTATTCTGTCACCTTGTACAAAGGACATCTTATTTTCTTTGTTTTCAATTGACAAAATTGCATTATGTGATTTTCTTAAACTGTTTAGGCTGCTCTAACAAAATACCACAGATTGAGTGGCTTAGAAAAAAAATTGAAATTTATTCCTCACAGTTCTAAAGCTGAAAGACTGGAGCCAGGGTGCCTGGGTGATCAGGTGAGGGCTCTCCTCCAGGTCACAGGCTTCTCCTTGTATCTTAACATGGTGGAGGGGGCAACAGAGCTCTCTGGGGTCTCTTATATGAATATGATACTGTTCAAGTCTCATTCACAAAAGCTCCGCTGTCATGATCTAATCACCCCTCAGAAGCTCCCTTTCCAGCACCATCACGGTGGGGGTAAGGTTAACAACATATGAACTTGGGGACGCATGAGTGAGAGCAGCCATCCTGAACCAATTCATCATGGTTTTATTTTACATTTCTCTGAATATTAATGTAGTTTCATTTTCATGCATTTCAGTTTCTGCCTTTGTGACGTTCCTATTTATGACTTTGTACATTTTTATTAGATTGTATGTCTTTTTATTTTTATATTATACCATTAGCCATAGCTGTACAGGAAATCTCCCCCATTTAGGGGTTTAAGGCAGAGATCGTTTATGCATCTCTAGATTCTGTGGTTTCACAATCAACTTGCACTCAGCTAAGCTGTTGTCTTCTTGGCTGAGCTCTTTTGGGCATTTGTAGTTCAGTGCAGAGCTGCTCGGCACTTCTGCTTTAGCAGGTGGATGAGGCTATTGTAAGAGGAGACTGCATGCTTCTCTGTGTATATTTTCATATATATTTGGCTAGACTGTTGTCAACCTACTTGGTCTTTATCTCATCACAGCGCTATTAACCCCAGTCAGTGAGTGGGGAAAAATCCTCTCATGTCAATGTATGGCAAAACCAATACGATATTGTAAAGTAAAATTAAGTAAAAATAAAATAAAAAAAAAATCCTCTTCCTGTCTGGGCTCAGATCTGACTCACCACTTCAGGGAAATATCACTGTTCAGTGGAAGTTACAGGTCAAACTAAGTCAAGGGTAAGGGAAATGTTCCCTAATAAACTGGTTTTTTGTTTTCACTCAAATCTCGATCTGTGATATACTTAAACTGACTTTTGAATATGACATGAAAAGGTATATACATATAGTTAAATAGAAATCTATGTGTCAGTATTTTCCCAGATTTTCACTGTCAACTCTGTCATGTATCAAATGTCCATAAGTACATTTCTGGCCTCTCTCTGTTCTATTTAACTATTTGCTTCTCTGTACTACTTTATTATAGTGGAAAATAATCTTGTTTTAAATAACATTCTTTTCTTCCCTTTAAGTATGTTGTCACTACTCTTGACTAGCTGTTCTTTTATATAAAATTTAGTATCAATCTACCAACTTCCACAAAAGAATAACTGTTTAAGACTTTGGTTCACATTGCATTTCTCACTTTGGAGAAAATTGATTTCTATACGAAATTGACATTTCCATTTTGTGACTATGATATGCATTTTTAATTATTTAAGTATTCTTTAATATTTTAAATGCATTTCATAACTTTCTCATAGAGACATGTGCATAATCAATGTTTTATATTTATTCATAGGTAATGAATAAGTTTGCTATCAGATTCTTGATTAGGTTTTCACAGGGGAATCCTCTTTTCCATACTTGCTTAAGCTCTATGCTGTGTCATATGGTGGCTCAGAGGTTAAAGCGTCTGCCTGGAGTGCAGGAGACCCGGGTTCGATCCCTGGGTTGGGAAGATCCCCTGGAGAAGGAAATGGCAACCCACTCCAGTACTCTTGCCTGGAGAATCCCATGGACGGAGGAGCCTGGTGGGCTATAGTCCATGGGGTCGCAAAGAGTCGGACACGACTGAGCGACTTCACTTCACTTCAGGAATATGTATGGCAAAACCAATACGATATTGTAAAGTAAAATTAAGTAAAAATAAAATAAAAAAAAAATCCTCTTCCTGTCTGGGCTCAGATCTGACTCACCACTTCAGGGAAATATCACTGTTCAGTGGAAGTTACAGGTCAAACTAAGTCAAGGGTAAGGGAAATGTTCCCTAATAAACTGGTTTTTTGTTTTCACTCAAATCTCGATCTGTGATATACTTAAACTGACTTTTGAATATGACATGAAAAGGTATATACATATAGTTAAATAGAAATCTATGTGTCAGTATTTTCCCAGATTTTCACTGTCAACTCTGTCATGTATCAAATGTCCATAAGTACATTTCTGGCCTCTCTCTGTTCTATTTAACTATTTGCTTCTCTGTACTACTTTATTATAGTGGAAAATAATCTTGTTTTAAATAACATTCTTTTCTTCCCTTTAAGTATGTTGTCACTACTCTTGACTAGCTGTTCTTTTATATAAAATTTAGTATCAATCTACCAACTTCCACAAAAGAATAACTGTTTAAGACTTTGGTTCACATTGCATTTCTCACTTTGGAGAAAATTGATTTCTATACGAAATTGACATTTCCATTTTGTGACTATGATATGCATTTTTAATTATTTAAGTATTCTTTAATATTTTAAATGCATTTCATAACTTTCTCATAGAGACATGTGCATAATCAATGTTTTATATTTATTCATAGGTAATGAATAAGTTTGCTATCAGATTCTTGATTAGGTTTTCACAGGGGAATCCTCTTTTCCATACTTGCTTAAGCTCTATGCTGTGTCATATGGTGGCTCAGAGGTTAAAGCGTCTGCCTGGAGTGCAGGAGACCCGGGTTCGATCCCTGGGTTGGGAAGATCCCCTGGAGAAGGAAATGGCAACCCACTCCAGTACTCTTGCCTGGAGAATCCCATGGACGGAGGAGCCTGGTGGGCTATAGTCCATGGGGTCGCAAAGAGTCGGACACGACTGAGCGACTTCACTTCACTTCAGGAAGGAAGAAAACAGTCTAGTGTTCGGTCAAGTGCACGTATTTTGTCCAGGTTGTCCAACAGTGCTTTTGTTTGCAAAAAAGTTGATTTTTGTTTGCTTGTCTTCTGTCAAAAGAAATTCACATGGAAAGATAGGGGATTGATGCCTTGCAACCTGTGTGTGTGTCTGTCTGAGAACTGGAGCAAAAAAGTAGAGGTTGTAGAAAGGAGAAGTGAAAACTCTGCAGAGGGTCCCAGGTTGTTCACCTGGAAGCTGAAGACAGACACGGCTTCTCTGTCCCCTCTTCTTGTCTCCATCCAGCTGGAAAGTCGTCCAGTCCCCAGGGGGAGGCCAGCTTCTTAAGGGAGAAGTCAATGTGATTCTTCCTTTATTCCAGGTCCTCGACTTTGAATTGACTTCAGAAGACATGAAAGCAATCGATGGCCTCAACAGTAACATACGATATTATGATTTAGTCTTGTAAGTGACTTGTGTATATTTCACACATACACTGTTTTTTGTAGCAGGCAGGTCAGTAGGGGAACTAAGCTTTTTAAAAGCTTAATTCTCAGAAGACAGTCCTGGTTTCCAGAGTAGCTGTAAACCTGGGGCTTCATGCAGACCTCAGACCAAAGGTTTCCTCCAGGGCTCCGTCTCTGACCAACAGAAATGTGACTAGGGCCCAGGACCACCCATAAATAAAATCCCCAGATTTGACATGGTGGTGAATTCACTACTTTGTGCCCCTAATCCCTGTGACTGATGTAGCTCCTCTCAGGGTCCAGGAATCCAGTGGACACAGAGGGAACAGTACCTGCAGCCCACTATTCTTTTAGGGAACTGTGAACATATTTTATCTTTAAACTTTTTATAAAATTGGGAGGAAATGATTAATAATGACTATTAATAATGAATCCAGCTTGGACTATATTTGTGTTTATCCTAACACAATTGTAAAATGTATTGTTGATATTTTTTATGGAGGGAAGTCTCATGAAAGGCAAAATGCATCAGTACTGAGAGGTCGCATGGCCCGGCCTCCACTCCCTTCCCTAAGAGTCTGGTGAATTTTCTCCCTAATGGGCCTTTCTTTACCAAGACACCATCCATTTCTTTCAAATAGATCTCTTCTTTGGCCTTTACCCCCTATTAAAAATCCCATGTCCTCATCCTTATAATCTCACAAAACTGAATTACAAGGCAATCATGAGCTTAACTGACCCTCCAGTGAGTGATGGCCGTGTCCTTAGCAAGACACACCCAGGTAAGATCGTCTGGGTCTCTCTGGTTTCTTGAGTAAAGACTCACTTCAATGTTGCCTTTGTTCATCAGGGATCATCCCCTAGGAAACCCCTAACTCCTTGACTTTGATTTAGTCACTAACATGAAATTCCAGCTGCCTAATTACTGCAGGTGGATGTCAGGATTGAAGAGAAAGAAGGGTAATCAAACAGAGAGATATTAGAAGAGAGTTTAGAGAGAAGGTAATACAAATTATTAGTAAAAGGAAGATTTAGTTTTAAATGAAAGACGTCAAAACTTTGTCTCCTGTTTGTAAAGCTATATCATGATTCTGAAAAAGGATATTACAAATGAAAACAAAAAGATGGAAATTTACTTTTCTGTACTCAAAAACTTTTCAGTATACTTCTCTGTTCACCTTCATCAGGCTGTCAGTGCCTGGACTTACTCACGTTTGTGGGTTTAAGTCAACAGCATAACTCTTGGCATATGGAATCACTCAGAATGTACTCTTTAATGAAATAAATGGAAAGGAATGACTTTAGGAAGAAAAGTAAAAACAGGGAAAAAAGGAAAGCAGCAGTAATACTAATTATTAATTAACCACTGTTTTAATCCTTTGTAAATTAAGAAAATAGTCATCTTACTTTATTAGTATTGTTGCTTATGCATCCATGACATCTCAAGAGATCAGAAGTTTCTTAATGGAATGCCTTCTATTTTGGGGGGTTCTCAGTGCTTACTTGTTGAATGGATGTGTTAAAAAGATCTGCACAATTGTTACTGAGATCATCATCATCACCACCCAGGACCAAATGTTCTACCTAGGGCTGAAATGACCTTAATGTTTTAGCTGTAGTTCTCAGAGCTTCTTATAAACTGTAATTCCAATCAAGGTAAATATAACTGTGATCTTTATATTGCTTGTGACTGTGGGAATCACACACGCAGCCACTGTTCACACATGGACCGGGTGCCTGGGGTAGAAGGTGGGATGTGATTGTAGACTGAGATGTTTAGGCTGGCTACATACACAGAGAAGCACTCTCGTTGGCCATGTGATACAGAATTAATAAATTAACATCCCTCCTTCTCTTTCAGCCTTGCTGATCACCCTGACTATCCATTTTCCGAAGAGTACTGATTGTGAGCGATCCATCATGGTTCTATCAGAATTTACTGATTTTCGGGGTGTGGAGAGAGTTGTTATGATTGGCGGAGCTAATTAAAAACTGTGTCTCTAGTTTAAGCCTTCTTGCTTTTTGTGTATGTGAAATAATAAAAACTTCAAAGCGAGGATACTTGGGAGGGGATTAAAAGGCAGAGGTGGAGACTTCCCTGGTGGTCCAATGGTTAAGAATCCATGCTTCTACTGCAAGGGGCATAGGTTTGACCCCTGGTTGGGTAACTAGATTCCCCAAGCTGAGTTGTGCAATAAAAAAAAAGAAAAAAAATACCACTATATATAGAGTAACTCTTCCTGCAAAATATTTGAAGAGAAGCAGAAGAGGAGTGGCTCTTCGACACCTGAGGCCATCGAGAAAGAACTCACAGAGTCTAGCTGGCATGTAGGAGAAGAGATCTAGTTAAGACCCACACCCCTAGCAGGTGACACAGAAGAGAAGTACCAACGGGCTCAGAGACTGTCCTTAAAGATCGAGGGGTACAAGACCCATGTCAGGAACCCCAGGTCTGAGGACTGGCCCTGGGAAGACAAGCCCCCTCGACTCATTTGAAACCCTGTGGGGCTTTACCAGAGGGTGCAAGGAGCCAAGACTCTACTTTGCAAGAGTGTGTGCACATGTGACTACTCTCAAGTCCATGGGGCACTGCTTGATGCTCTGACCAGCCTGCAGGACCACCTCAGTCCAGGCCATCCCCCCTGCACAGGCTCCTCCTCCAGCCACTCTTGCTTGGCACTGATGCCTACTGAGGGGGAGATGGCCATCAGCCATCGCAGGCACTGGGGAAAGTGGGGCCCACTCAGAAGCATGACTATGAACAAAGCTAGTGGAGGTGATGGAATTCCAGTTAAGCTATTTCAAATCCTGAAGGATGATGCTGTGAAAGTGCTGCACTCAATATGCCAGCAAATTTAAAAAACTCAGCAGTGGCCACAGGACTGGAAAAGGTCAGTTTTCCTTCTAATCCCAAAGAAAGGCAATGCCAAAGAATGCTCAAATTACCACACAATTGCACTCATCTCACATGCTAGCAAAGTAATGCTCAAAATTCTCCAAGCCAGGCTTTAGCAGTACGTGAACCGTGAACTTCCTGATGTTCAAGCTGGTCTTCAAAAAGGCAGAGGAACCAGAGATCATCTTGCCAACATCTGCTAGATCATCAAAAAAAGCAAGAGAGTTCCAGAAAAACTTCTAGTTCTGCTTTATTGACTATGCAAAGCCTTTGACTGTGTGGATCCCAATAAACTATGGAAAATTCTGAAAGAGATGGGAATACCAGAACACCTGACCTGCCTCTTGAGAAACCTATATGCAGGTCAGGAAGCAACAGTTAGAACTGGACATGGAACAACAGACTGGTTCCAAATAGGAAAAGGAGTATGTCAAGGCTGTATATTGTCACCCTGCTTATTTAACATATATGCAGAGCACATCATGAGAAACGCTGGACTGGAAGAAGCACAAGCTGGAATCAAGATTGCCAGGAGAAATATCAATAGCCTCAGATATGCAGATGACACCACCCTTATGGCAGAAAGTGAAGAGGAACTAAAAAGCCTCTTGATGAAAGTGAAAGAAGAGAGTGAAAAAGTTGGCTTAAAGCTCAACATTCAGAAAACAAAGATCATGACATCTGGTCCCATCACTTCATGGCAAATAGATGAGAAAACAGTGGAAACAGTGTCAGACTTTATTTTGGGGGGTTCCAAAATCAGTGCAGATAGTGACTGCAGCCATGAAATTAAAAGACACTTACTCCTTGGAAGGAAAGTTATGACCAACCTACATAGTATATTGAAAAGCAGAGATATTACTTTGCCAACAAAGGTCCGTCTAGTCAAGGCTATGGTTTTTCCTGTGGTCATTTATGGATGTGAGAGTTGGACTGTGAACAAAGCTGAGAGCCGAAGAATTGGTGATTTTGAACTGTGGTATTGGAGAAGACTCTTGAGAGTCCCTTGGACTGCAAGGAGATCCAACTAGTCCATTCTAAAGGAAATCAGTCCTGGGTGTTCTTTGGAAGGACTGATGCTAAAGCTGAAACTCCAGTACTTTGGCCACCTCATGCAAAGAGTTGACTCATTGGAAAAGACTGATGCTGTGAGGGATTGGGGGCAGGAGGAGAAGGGGACAACAGAGGATGAGATGGCTCGATGGCATCACCGACTCAATGGACGTAAGTCTGAGTGAACTCCGGGAGTTGGTGATGGACAGGGAGGCCTGGCGTGCTGTGATTCATGGGGTCGCAAAGAGTCGGACACTACTGAGCGACTGAACTGAACTGAACTGAACTTTCCTTCATTTCAGACCCTAAGGAATGTATACAAAAAGAGAAAGAGAGGTGGGCGTTGCTAATGCTCAGGGCTTCTTGGTGCTGATAAATGAGGGTCAGAGGTTCGTGGTCTGAAAGGAAGTCTAAGGCCTGTAGTGTTGATTTTCTATTATAGCTGTCAGGGTCTCCAGCAAAAGAACAATCTTGACTTGGTCTCAGGAAATGGCTCAGATTCGGTCTTGGAGGAATCCCTGGAAAAGATTAAACAAACAAGGTTCAAAGGTGAGTAGGAGGATGATAAAATTAATGATCTGAGAAGGCCTAAAACCCAAGGCATCCAGTTCCAATCTGTTAAGCATGACTGCCAGGAGTTGTTTAATCTCTGGCAGATTCATGAGGCTCGATCTGGAAGGTTTTTTGTACCTCCTTGGGCAATAAAGGACTGGTAGCATAGAAACAGCAGGATTCATCTGGTAAAAGGTACAGACCTCCCTTCTCTATAGTGAGTAGATCTAATCTCCTTCAATTTTGTAAAACTATGGACACCAAGGAATCAAGTTGATTTTGGATAGTTATTAAATGGCAACCCACTTCAGTACTCTTGCCTGGAGAATCCCATGGAGGGAGGAGCCTGGTAGGCTACTAGTCCATGGGTTGCAAAGAGTCGGACAAGACTGAGCGACTTCACTTCACTTCACTATTAGGCCTTGAGCTATTTCCTGGAGGCTGTCTGATAGGTCTTTAGATAGTGTCTGATAGTTTTGGATGGAGGTGATTAAGCCAACGGTTCCTTTTCCAATTCCAGCCACTATTCCTATTCCTACTAAGAAGGGATTGAAATGAATGGCTTGTTTTATTCACTTGTGGATGAGAGGAATAGGCAAGGGCTGATCATTGAAGGCTATTAAAATGTTTGGATTGGAGTATACCAGGGTGCGGTTCCCGGTCCAATTAGTAGGTAGAGAGAGGTATGTAGACGTCCCACACAGGAAAAATAGGCCAGGTGTCATAATACAACAGCTGAAGTCAATGGTGAAAAGGAGTCGGGGGGCAGGGGAGGGAGGGTTTGATCATTCGTTCAAGGATGCTCACAGACCCCACTAAAGTGGCCCCAATAATGGGAGAAGTGGAGGAATATGTTGAGGGAAACCACCCTGAAAAGGTTAAAGAGTGTCCTATAGTACCAGAAACATTATATATAGCCTTTCCAGTGGCAAAGAGGTGGAGGTATGGTTGCACATGGAGTTAGGGATTGTGTCCATGGTCATATGAACTGTTTCGGGAATTTCTGGATATGCACAAAGGAGCTGGTTGTAACAGTGTTACTCTGTGGGCAATAGGGTCTCCTATTGGACATTTTTCATTGAAGGAGAAAAGTTTGGTGAGTAAAGATTTTAAGAGTATGTCTGAATTTCAGATTTGGTCACTAGTGTGAAGATATTTAAGATACGAGACAAATAAAGGCTCTCCAAAGTATGAGTGGGGTAGGGACATGTTACCTGTGGTCCAGTTGAGGATGGATGTGGGCAGGGATGAATCTCACAGAGGAATTACAAATAAACATATCCAGCAGTTTTTAGCCAATTGTGGATTAGAAGCATTGAGAAGCTGCTGCTGTTGCTAAGTCGCTTCAGTCATGTCTGACTCTGTGTGACCCCATAGATGGCAGCCCACCAGGCTCCCCCGTCCCTGAGATTCTCCAGGCAAGAACACTGGAGTGGGTTGCCACTTACTTCTCCAATGCATGGAAGTGAAAAGTGAAAGTGAAGTCGCTCAGTTGTGTTCAACTCTTCGCGACCCCATGGACTGCAGCCTACCAGGCTCCTCCGTCCACGGGATTTTCCAGGCAAGAGTACTGGAGTGGGTTTCCATTGCCTTCTCCGGCATTGAAAAGGGTATAGGTTAAATTAAGGGTCCGGAATAGATAGTTGAGATTAGGATGTTGAAGGAGTTCATGGGTCAGAGGAAGAAGGGAGGATAAGAAGAAGATATTAAACAACATTTGGGGAAGTGAGCATAAGATAGATTACTATGGAAAAGAATTGGATTTCAAAGGGGTAAAAGTTATAAAACATTTCTTATAGCCACAGGGTGGAGGTGTAATCTTCAATGTGTTCAAGCGTGGATCCTTGAGGACTCGAGACCCAGATATCTGCTAGAAGTTGTTCCAGGAATAATTGAAGCTGTGAAACTGAGAGGCTCATCCATCACCAGTTGAGGCTGGTGGAAGCCGTGAGAACTTTAGAGTTGTAGGCCCTGAGTGAGAAACTTGATAAATATTAGTCTGGCAAGCATTTTCATCATTGGGCTGCATAACCTTTTTTAACCTGGTGATGTGTACCCAAGGGGTGATTTATTTTAATTTTGTAGTGGTAGGGGTCAGCAGAATTACCTTGTAGAGTCCTTGCCATTTTGGGGTTAGATCTGAGTAGGACTGAACTGTCATATAGATTTTGTCTCCTGTTTGAAGGGATGGGTATGGAAGATTGGGTTGCTGTCGAGGGAGTAAGTCATCCATATGTTGCCAAAGGGCATCTCCTATCTGGGCAAGTAAAGGAAAAGGAAGGTGGGAAGGCAGTTTGGGACTGTCCTGGGAATGGGGAAGACCTAAAGATATTATAGGCCTCTCATACATGGCCTTGAATGGACTGATATTTAAAGGGTTTTTTGGTAAGGCCCGGATCTTTAGAGGACTAAAGTGAGGAGTTTAGTCTAGTCTTGATGAAGATCAATCATTAATTTGGTCAGAGTTTTTTTTTTAGGACTCGGTTGCCTTACTCAACCTTACCAGAAGACCAGGGATGATAAGGAATGTGAAACCTCCAAGGAACTTGAAGGGCTAGTGCAATATTTTGGGTGATTTGGAATGTGAACTTGGGTCCGTTGTCAGACTGGAGGGAGGAAGGCACTCCAGACCTGGGGAGGATTTCAATAAGAATAAGCTGAGCCACAGTAGGGGCTTGTTTGTCAGTAGATAGGAAAGCTTCAATCTACCAAGGAAATGTATATATGAAGACTAGGAGAAATTTAACCCTTTTTACAGGTGGCATGTGGGTGAAATCTACCTGCCAGTCTTGTGCAGGAAGATGTCCGCAATTTGGTGAGTGGGGAAAGGAGGGGGGCGAATGTTAGAATTAGGATTTGTCTGCTGACAAATGGTACAAGTTTGAGTCAGATTAATTAAATAAGTCACATCGTCCTTAGTTAATTCAATTAAGTTCTGAAGGAAAGTCTTAAGTACTTTTGTAGAGGGGCGGAAAAGGGAATGCAAATATCAAAGTAATGGGCGGATGTTATGCTCATCTATTTGGGCCATAATAAAGACAGAACAAACAGAGGCAGCCTGCTGCTTTGTTTGGGATCTGCTATATTGTTATAAAAGGAGATAGGACTATGTCACTGATGTCCCCGGCAATATATTACAGCAGCTTGTTTTGGGAGCTGAGCCGCATGGAGGAGTTCAGAAATAAAAGAAGCACTGAGAATAGGTGTGCCCTTCTGAGTGAGGAATCCCCTCTCCCTCCAGATTATAATGTTAGAATGTAATGTGTTATAGACATATTTGGAGTCAGTGTAAATGTTTATCTTTTAGTCTTTGGCTAGGGTCAAATCTGTGTAAGAGCTATCAGTTCAGCCTGTTGTGAGGATGTGTGAGCTGGGAGTGTGGCTGACTTGATGAGACAAGGAGGGATAACTTTGTTGGGCTGTCCCTGGACTATAGCGTGAAGTGGAGTGAGTGAAGTCACTCAGTCGTGTCCTACTCTTTGCAACCCCATGGACTGTAGCCTACCAGGTTCCTCCATCCATGGGATTTTCCAGGCAAGAATACTGGAGTGGGTTGCCATTTCCTTCTCCAGGAGATCTTCCCGACCCAGGGATTGAACCCAGGTCTTCCTCACTGTGCTGCTGCTGCTGCTGCTAAGTTGCTTTAGTCGTGTCCAACTCTGTGCGACCCCATAGACGGCAGCCCACCAGGCTCCCACATCCCTGGGATTCTCCAAGCGAGAACACTGGAGTGGGTTGCCATTTCCTTCTCCAATGCATAAAAGTGAAAAGTGAAAGTGAAGTCGCTCAATCATGTCCGACTCTTAGCGACCCCATGGACTGCAGCCTATCAGGTTCCTCCGCCCATGGGATTTGCCAGGCTAGAGTACTGGAGTGGGTTGCCATTGCCTTCTCCGCTCTCACATTGTAGGCAGACGCTTTACCGTCTGAGCCACCAGGGAAGCTCGGGCTATAGTGGATCCAGCCCCAAATAGGGCTTGTTTCTGGACATTGCCGTCTATAAACTAGGATGGGACTGTGGGGTCAGTAAGGGGCTGATCAGTTATATATTCAAATGGATAAGTGTCATATCTAAGGTCTGAACACAGTCATGAGATAGGTGTTCTGCTTCTGGATCTGGTGTAGGGAGTAGTAAGCTAGCAGGATTAAGAGGTTTAAAAGGCATAAAAGAAAGGAATGGGTTGAGGAGGTGTGTGCCTGGAGGCTTTGTAGTTGAGCAGGGGGCAGAGAAAGGAAAGCCAGATAGGAGAATAAATCTTTGAAGGCATGAGGACAGCATATATTTAGAGTAGCATTCAGGTTAGTTTTTGGGCTTCAGGTATTAGGAGGGTGGTTGCAGCTAAGGCCTGGAGACAAGGCGGCCATCTGAGCATGATGAGATTGAGTTGTTTAAATAAAGGGAGGCCTGGCATGCTGCGATTCATGGGGTTGCAAAGAGTCGGACACGACTGAGCGACTGAACTGAACTGAGAGGCCCCCATATGCCTCCCCCTTTTTTGCACAGAATCCCTAAGGCTTGTCCTTGTAGAGAATACAAAAAGGAAAAAACGCTTGATGTAATCGGGTAAGTAAAGAGAAGGGGCCTGTAGTAAATGTTTGATAAGAGTCTGAACTAGGGTGTGGAGAGAGGTGGGGGCTAATAGGGTTCATCTAAGTTTTCTCAAGTAGCTTCGTAGAGAGATTTTGTGTGGAGGGCAAATGTTGGGACACATATTTGGTAGAAGTTTAAGAGACCTAATAGAGGAAGAAGTTCTCTTGCTTTGGGGCCTGGGGGGTCTGTGTCAAGGCTTGAAGTCTCTGAGCTGGGATTATTTTGGATGTGGGCGTGAGAAGTAATCTCATGTAATTGACAGTGTTGGAAGCAATTTGTGCTTTGGAGAGTGAGGCTCTGTAGCCCCAGTTGCCTAGGGCATTTAATACCTTTGCAGTGTGGCCTAGGCAGTTATGGTGAGAGGAACTACATAACAAAAAATCGTCTACATATTGGAGTAAGGTAGTAGAGCCTAGGTCTGAAGTTTGTAGGTCCCTTTGAAGGCCTTGACCGAAAAAAATGAGAGCTATCTCTTAACCCTTGTGGTAAAACAGTCCAAGTTAATTGTTCAGATTGATATGTGTCTGGATCCGTCCAGGTGAAGGCAAATAGGGGCTGTGAGGAATGATGCAGAGGTATAGTAAAGAAAGCATCTTTGAGGTGTCAGGGGGAATATGTGAGAGAAGGGTGTAGGGGTTAGTGACCACGGGGTATATGAGTATAATGGCCCCTGATCTTGTGAAGATCTTGAGCTAGATGTCAGGAGTGGGGTCCCTTTTTGACTGCCAGTATAGGAGTATTATGAGGAGGATAGATAGGCCACAAAAGACCGGCTTTAAGCAGTCAGGAGATTATTGGTTTAAGTCTTTGTTGGGATTCTGTGGTCAGGGTATGTTGAGTTTGGGTTATTTCTTGAGAGGGATTTTTAAGAAAGACCTGTATGGGAGAATGGTGTTGGGCTACTGAGAGGGCTTCAGTGTCCCAGACCTGAGGATCTATCAGGGGAATGTCAGGGGACAGGTTTTGGGAGTGAGGGCTGGCCAGGGGTTTAGGTGCCATTTGGATGTAAAGAATTGATATGGGATCTAAGAATGGGAGGTTTATAACAGTTTGTATCTTAGCCAGAAGATAACATCCCATCAATGCCATTGGGCAATGAGGAACTACTATATAAGAATATGTTAGTGTTGTTTTGTCAAAGGAACAAAGGAGAGGAGGGGTTATTTGGGGATAAAAAAGGGATGCCTGAGACCCCCTTTGATGGCCACTTCTGAAGGTTGGAGAGGGCCCTTAAAGGAAGTTAAAAGTGAAAAGGCCGTTCCAGCATCTATGAGGAATGAGACTTTGTGTCCAGCCACTGTGCCAATTACCAGAAGCTCTGAGTCCATCTGTATGGAGGGATGCCTGAGACCCCCTTTGATGGCCACTTCTGAAGGTTGGAGAAGGCCCTTAAAGGAAGTTAAAAGTGAAAAGGCCGTTCCAGCATCTATGAGGAATGAGACTTTGTGTCCAGCCACTGTGCCAATTACCAGAAGCTCTGAGTCCATCTGTATGGGGTGGACTTGGGGTCTGGAGCTTGGGCTCCATCACTGGAATAACTCAGGCACAATTGTATCATCTCTCACTGTATCCGAGGAACCATGGTCTGGGTTGCCGGCGCTTGCCTGAGTCTCTCTCCTGGCCCATTGTTGTTGGGCCTGGGGTGGACCTCGACATTTGGTGGGTAGTGTCTGAGGACAATCTATTTTCCAGTGGCCCCATTGTTTATAGGTGGGGCAGGGTTTGGTGGGTGGCTGGGGATTTGGGCAAGACCTAGCCCAGTGTCTTGTTTGGTTACATCTAAAGTAGGGGCCTGGAGGGTTAGGTCCCATATGGGTGGGCCGAGATTGATGGGCCAAAAGGGTTGAATTTTTTTCTTGGATAGCTACAACAAATAAAGCATATTTGGCCTTTCTTTCCTTTTCTTTTTCTTTTTTCGCTTCTTCCTCCCTATTGTTGAAAACTTTAAAGGCTATTTCTGGGAGATCTCACTGAGGGATTTCAGGGCCTTCTCTAACTGGCCTAGTTTCAGTGAATATTGGGGGCTGACTGGCTTATGAAATAGATGTGTAGGTACAGCAGTCCAGTGGGGATGGAAATATCTAGATTAGTGTATTTTTGGACTGCCTCAGTAAGCCATGAAAGAAAAAGGGCAGGATTTTGATCTTTTTCTTGAGTCACTTCTCTAATCTTATTGTAGTTAACATGAATGTGAGAGCTTTTTAGCATTCCTTCCAGTAAACAGGTGATCATATGATGCAGGTACTGGATGCCAGCATCACCTGCTTGATATGTCCACCCTGGCTCAGTTAAAGGGACTGCACCATCAGCCACTGGATTAGTCTTATCTTGGTTATGGAGCTGATCAGCGTGAGTCTGGGCTGCCTGCCATACCCATTTCTTTTCATCAGGGGTTAAAGTGGCATTTAGGATGTAATAAAGATCATTCTAGGTTAAATGATATGCTTGTGTAAGGTGGAGGAATTCTTTTTTGTATCTGGTAGGATTTCCTGAAAAGGATCCCAATTTTTCCTCAATTTGGTTCATATCAGAAATTGAGAAAGGCACATGAACCCCTGTAGGGCCCTCTGGTCCCACTACCTCTCTGAGACGAAACATGCGGTTGCTTCAGGTCCTGGCCAGTGGAGGGGGGATGGAAATCTCTTTTGGGGTTTCAGACTGTTTTGGAGGAGGAAGGGCTAGAGGATGGGGTCTCGTCTCTGGAGGCTTTCTCTCTGGGTGGTAGGGAGGAGACTCATCAGCCAAGTCAAAATCGGGAGCTGGTGGTTTAGGGGGCATTTTGGGGGCTTTAGATTTCGATTCTTTTGTAATGGAGGGGGAGAGAGAGCAGAGGAGGATTTGATAGGTACAACAGTCCTTGCAGAGAGAAGGACAGCTTCTAAGGTCCCAGAAGGCTTGAATATATGGGACCTCNAGCCAAGTCAAAATCGGGAGCTGGTGGTTTAGGGGGCATTTTGAGGGCTTTAGATTTCGATTCTTTTGTAATGGAGGGGGAGAGAGAGCAGAGGAGGATTTGATAGGTACAACAGTCCTTGCAGAGAGAAGGACAGCTTCTAAGGTCCCAGAAGGCTTGAATATATGGGACCTCTGACCATTTGCCATTCCATTTGAGGAAGTTAGTGAGATCTGATAAAATACTGAAATCGAAAGTCCCGAAATCAGGCAAGTGATTTTGGTTATCCAGTTTGTATTGAGGCCAAGTTTGAGTGCAAAGTGACTCGAGTTTATGAACCTTGAGATCGGTCAAGAATAGAGGTTTGGGATTTCATTTTACACAGGCCAAGGGAGAGTGGGACGGATTGGCCTGACCCCATAGCAAATGGCTAGCAACTGTCTGGTCGAGAGAAAAGATCGTCATGCAATCTTTTGACCAGGCAAAGAGAGAGAGGCTCTGAAGGAAGGAGGGGCGTCCTCCACATACCTCCCCAGAGGGCCTTTTGGCCAGAGGGTTCTCTGGGAACCCAGAAAGCAGGATAGTCTATGGCACCCTGGAGTACCGTCCGAGCTTACTTGGGCTACTGGCTCAGGCAAGAATTCGTGGTGGATGGAGGGAGGTTAAATGGCAAAAGGCCTCTGTTCTGGAGTTGGTAGGTCTCTTGAAAAAGAAAGTGTAGAGAAAAGAGGGAGAGAGAGAGGGGGAGAGACCAGTATTCCTTGGGTTATGTGGAAAACCAATAAAGCCCTCACACAGGACTTGTACCACTCACGAAGGCACAGGGCGTCCTCTCAAGGAGATCTTGAAAGTCCGGGCGGGAAAGTGAGCTCGGCAGGCTTCCACACTCCAAAGAGCTGGCTGTGGAGAATGAGAAGGACTGATCAGCGTGAGTCTGGGCTGCCTGCCATACCCATTTCTTTTCATCAGGGGTTAAAGTGGCATTTAGGATGTAATAAAGATCATTCTAGGTTAAATGATATGCTTGTGTGAGGTGGAGGAATTCTTTTTTGTATCTGGTAGGATTTTCTGAAAAGGATCCCAATTTTTCCTCAATTTGGTTCATATCAGGAATTGAGAAAGGCACATTAACCCCTGTAGGGCCCTCTGGTCCCACTACCTCTCTGAGAGGAAACATGTGGTTGCTTCAGGTCCTGGCCAGTGGAGGGGGGGGATGTAAATCTCTTTTGGGGTTTCAGACTGTTTTGGAGGAGGAAGGGTTAGAGGATGGGGTCTCGTCTCTGGAAGCTTTCTCTCTGGGCAGTAGAGAGGAGACTTATCAGCCAAGTCAAAATCGGGAGCTGGTGGTTTAGGGGGCATTTTGAGGGCTTTAGATTTCGATTCTTTTGTAATGGAGGGGGAGAGAGAGCAGAGGAGGATTTGATAGGTACAACAGTCTTTGCAGAGAGAAGGACAGCTTCTAAGGTCTCAGAAGGCTTGAATATATGGGACCTCTGACCATTTGCCATTCCATTTGAGGAAGTTAGTGAGATCTGATAAAATACTGAAATCGAAAGTCCCGAACTCAGGCAAGTGGTTTTGGTTATCCAGTTTGTATTGAGGCCAAGTTTGAGTGCAAAGTGACTCGAGTTTATGAACCTTGAGATCGGTCAAGAATAGAGGTTTGAGATTTCATTTTACGCAGGCCAAGGGAGAGTGGGACGGATTGGCTTGACCCCATAGCAAATGGCTAGCAACTGTCTGGTCGAGAGAAAAGATCATCATGTAATCTTTTGACCAGGCAAAGAAAGAGAGAGAGGCTCTGAAGGAAGGAGGGGCATCCTCCACGTACCTCCCCAGAGGGCCTTTTGGCCAGAGGGTTCTCTGGGAACCCAGAAAGGAGGATAGTCTATGGCACCCTGGAGTACCGTCCGAGCTTACTTGGGCTACTGGCTCAGGCGAGAATTCGTGGTGGATGGAGGGAGGTTAAATGGCAAAAGGCCTCTGTTCTGGAGTTGGTCGGTCTCTTGGAAAAGAAAGTGTAGAGAAAAGAGGGAGAGAGAGAGAGAGGGAGAGACCAGTATTCCTTGGGTTATGTGGAAAACCAATAAAGCCCTCACACAGGACTTGTACCACTCACGAAGGCACTGGGCGTACTCTCGAGGAGATCTTGAAAGTCCGGGCGGAAAAGTGAGCTCGGCAGGCTTCCATGCTCCAAAGAGCTGGCTGTGGAGAATGAGAAGGACACAACCTCCGTGGTTTCTGCACCAAAAAATGTAGGGTAAGGGAGTTAGAGAAGGTGAGGTTCAGAAAAAGAACCAGACTGGCACTTTACGGAAACAGATCACCTTTAATGAGGCCAGAAGGGGCAGCAGTCAGATTAGTGAGTTGCTGCACTAACCCAAGAAAAGAGTAAGTATATATAGGCATATATGTGGAAAGCTACTGTCTTAAGGGGGCCTGTTCTTCTCCAAGGTTGTTTGGAGTACTATCTCTTAAATGTCTGGGCAAGGAATTCTGGAGATCAGCCAGAGGCTGGACAGGCTGGGAGCTGGTCACAATCAACCTTTAAGTCCATTTTTTCCCCTTCGGGTGAGAGAGTTCTTTGTTTTGCATAGAATGGTGAGGAGGACCTGGAGGGGAGTTTTAACTCCAGGCGATATTGAGCCGTGTAACTTTCCTTCACAGCTGAGTGCTGGGTGAGAAACACTGCACCTGGGTTTTGCCTCATACTCTTGTTACTGCTTGGAAACTTATCTTGAGTAGAAAATATATTATCATTTGTAGGAATAAGCTGCAATCTTATAGGGCAAGGTCTAAGTTCTTGGTCCTTGTTACTGTATTTTAATGGAAATATAACTTCAATGCTTGGACTTAAGAGGGGCTAGTGGACAAGTCTCTATACTGGAAGCCAGAAAGTTTTCTGTTCATTGTGACTTTAAAGTGTGCAGTTGTATGACCAGGGACTGGTCCTTAATTTTTGAGTCCCACTTTTATCCTCTGGAAATACAGAAAGAAATATTCTTGGACACTTTACCAAAGAAGAAACTCAGCTGGAAAATATGCATATGAAAAGTATGTGTCATTTGGACTTACAAACTGAAAAAAAAAAAAAAAAACAACTGTTAGGTTCTCCTACATACCTATCAGAATGGCTAGACTCAAAGCAGTGACAACATTGAATGTTGCGATAGAATCTCTCCTTCATGAGTCCTGGGAATGCAAAATGGTACTGTTCTTTTTGGTCAATAGTTTGTGGTTTCTTACAAAACTAAACATACTCTTAGTAAGAGATCCAGTGATTGTGCTTTTGGATATTTACACAAATAAGCTGAAAACTTATGTCCACACAAAATCTTGCGCATGAATGGTTATGCTCGTTTTACTAACTGCTGTTTAGTCACTAAGTTGTGTCCAACTCTTTGCGACTCCTTGACTGTAGCCCACCAGGCTCCACTGTTCACAGGATTTCCCAGGCAAGAATACTCGGTGGATTGCCACTTCATTCTCTAGGGAATCTTCCTGACCCAGGGACTGAACCTGAGTCCTGCTTGGCAGGTGAATTCTTTACCACTGAGCCACCCAAGTTATAAATATAGAGATTCATTGGATACAGAGATATAATTTTATCCATCAGTAGAATCTTATTCAGTGATAAGAAATAAACTATCAGGATATGAAAAGCCACAGAGGAAAATTAAATACATATTGCTATGTGAAAAAAGCAACCTTAAAAAGCTACATACTATATATATGATTCCAACTGTATAACATTCTGGAAAAAGCAAAATATAAAAAGAGTAAAAAGATCAATGTTGCCAGGGATTTAGAAGAGGAAAGAAAGGGAAAGATGGATACTGGAGCACACAGAATGTTCAGGGTGGTGAAGCTATTCTATATTATGTATACAGTAATGGTGGATTCTTATGTCAATATGCATTTTTTAGTATGCACAGAGCTGCTGTACAACTAAAAGTTTGAATTGTTTTGCACTCTATGGCCCTTGCTTAATAGTAAAGTATCAATATTAGCTTATCAGTTTTAACAAAAGTTGCACAGCAACGCAAATTGCTAATAGCAGGGCAAAGTGTGGCAGGGGGTGGGGAGGAGAGGAGGGATTTCCTTGTCAATCCAACAACTACTCTAAAAATAGTCTAGTGTTAAGATAAACAATGTAGGGTCCAATTTTTTTTCCTTCGAACAGTTTGAAAGTGAAAGTGTTAGTTGCTCAGGGGTCTGACTCTTTGCTACCCCACAAACTGTAACCCTTCTGGCTCGTCTGTCCATGGGATTGTCCAGGTAAGAATACTGGAGTGGGTTGCCATTCCCTTCTCCAGGGAATCTTCTGACCCAGGGATCAAACCCAGGTCTCCTGCACTGCAGACAGATTTTTTTTTTACTGTTTGAGCCACCAGTTTAGGAATCCCTAAACAGAGAGCAGAGCGCGATTTTGATCCATCAGCTTCTGCGTTATGGGCCCAGCACACCTCTGCTATACCACTCTGTTGAACCCTCTAACAGTTTATTTCTTTTAACTTTTTAAAGAACTTTTTTGAGGATCTGCTAAGAGTCAGATTCTGTGATTATCTCATGACACCACTGTTAAAGAATTCAACATTCAAATTGTCAGTGTTTCTAACAGTTTTCAGGTCTATGAAGGTGAGCTAGAATGGCAAATAGGCTATTTTGTGGTCATTACCTATGTCTTAGCAAAGCAGGTTAGCAGACTTCCAGGTGATCCACATGAAACTGTGTGGAATAGTTTTGGATAAACTAGTTTTCAAAGGGCTATTTCCCTCCTAAGGAGAGTGGAATTTGACTTCAAAGGACCTTCCATGTCTGTGAACTGATTTGCCTACCTCTACAAATTCGTGTCAGTTTTCCTCATCTAGAAGAGAAGGAATAGGCTGGAGAAGGGATAGGCTACCCACTCCAGTACTCTTGGGCTTCCCCTGTGGCTCAGCTGGTAAAGAATCCACATGCAGTGTTGGAGACCTGGGTTTGATCCCTGGCTTGGGAAGATCCCCTGGTGAAAGGAAAGGCTACCCACTCCAGAATTCTGGCCTGGAGAATTCCATGGACTATACAGTCCATGGGGTCACAAAGAGTTGGACACGACTGAGCAACTTTCATTTTCCTCATCTGGTCATTTTCTGCCTGCACAGCAGTTGGAGGTGCCAGATTCTTTCATAACTCACACAGCAAAGTAACTACTTCAATCCATGCTGACCTATAGTACCACAAAGATAAAGAACAGATATCACTGAACTATAGCAAGGTTCAGAGATAAAATCTAAGATGGTACAGCCTCTGAATGTCACCCATGCCCAAGGCAGACTGAGAGAAGAGCCTTGTAGTTGTAGAACTCAGCCAGCTGGGGTAAAATTCCTAATTCGATAATAATTTCTATGTTTTATTCTTTGGAATCAAAGTCACCAAAAATAGTCTTTGCCAACAAGGACCCATGGAAATTGCAGTGCCAAACACTATGGATTTGAAAAACCATGGGATTCATTCAGAAATTCAGCTAAGATTCTCCCAGGAAAATACTAAAAGGTCATAGTAATACTGGCCTGTTTGGAATTGATGTTATGAAACCTGGCATTCAGACTGAATAATCCTGAAGCTTAACCTAAGATCTGAAACCACAAGAGTTACCATCAAACCCCATGACAAGCAGTCACAGGGTTTTTTCTCAAATTAAAAATAATGGATGCAAATGAGGAAATCTAATACTTCTCCTTTTAACATTTATGCTATAATAAAGTGTTTTTATTTATTTATTTGGCTGCACCCTATGGCAGCATGTGAGACCTTAGTTTCCGGACCAGAGATCAAACCTGCACCTCCTACGTTGGAGACTTAACCAGTGGACTCCCAGGGAAGTCTCTATAATAAAGTGTTTTTCTTCAAAAACCTATTTTGATATAAATCTTTAACTTCCTTATTATGTCTGTCATTATCTAATCAAAGTTTTGCCTTTTGTTTCTAGTAGAGGAGGTTCTTTTGACATTTCATATAATGCAGGAAAAGTTACTGAAACTTGATGAACTTCCTCAACTTTTGTTTGTCTGAGAAAACTCCCTATTTTGCCTTTATATCCGAATGATAATTTTGCTGGGTAGGGTATTCTTGGCTGACAGCTTTTACCTTTCAGCATCTTGGTACTTTCATCCTGCTCCCCTCCTCCATGCCTATTAAGTTTCTGTTGAGAAATCTGCTGTTAGTCTAATGGAGGTTCCTTGGAAGATGTCATCCGTTGTTCCCTGGCAGCCTTTAAAATTCTTTCTTTGCCATTGGCTTTTGAAAGTGTTTTCAAATGTGTTTTGGAGAAAGTCTTTCTGCAAATATAATGTGGGTCAAGTCACTGATTCTTCCATTTATTTTCCCTGGTGAATCCAGTAGCCCCATACCCCCACCTACCACACACAGCACGTTGCTGAAAATGCAAAGGAAAGAGAGAAAAGACAATGTGTGAAGGCTTTTCAGAGGACTTGCTCCCCTTAGTAGTCAGGGGTGAAAAGTTAACCAATGAAGTAACATTTTTCTCATTGTTTATTCGCTTTATTCATAGCATGATATCTGTAGGTTTTCTTTCCTTTTCTTTTTTAAGTTTTGTCTGCATTGTGTCTTCTCTGCTGCTAGGGCTTTTCTCTAGTTGCATCAAGTGGGGGCTACTCTCTAGTTGTGGTGCCTGGACTTCTCATTATGGCAACTTCTCTTGCTGCAGAGTATGGGCTTTAGGACACACCATCTTTAGTAGTTGTGGCTCCCCATCACTAAAGCCCAGGTTCAGTAGTTGTGGTCCTCAGGCTTTGTTCCTCTATGGCACGTGGAATCTTCCCAGATCAGGGATTGAATTCATGTCTCCTGCATTGGCAGGCAGATTCTTTACCACTGAGCCACCAGGGAAGCCTAGTATCCATAGTTTTAACTCTGCAAATGATAGCCTGATTGTATCCATATTAGAATTGTCAGTGCTCTCCAATGAAATATAGTGTCTGGATAAGTTCTCCTTTTCCAGATCAGACTCAGACCTGTTCTGAAAGACAGGTTCATGGCAGTTCTCACAGTCTGAGAAGGGCTGGTGTTTGCTATGTGAAACACCATAGATGTTTTTATTTACTCTCTCTAATATTTAAAACTGTGCTTGACTATTTCCTCTTTGATTGTAATACATAGTTTGCTGTATGACTTTAATTGTACTTAGAAGAGAGTCTTAAAAACAGTGTACTGCCAATCAGCACTGACGTATAAATTTGCACACAAAAGTCAAGGGCAACTGGGCACATAAATGCCCTCCCAGGGTCCACTGGACAACTGTCTTAGCTTTTACTTCCCCAAAAGGTAAAAGATTTGGTTCTACCTTACCAAACTTTTTCATGTTCAAGTTTGAATATATCTTAGATATCCACTTAGAGGTAAATACCAAAATCTTTACATGGAGAAAGCAATGTCCTCTCATGTCATGGATTTTCTCTTTCTCAATGTGAAACTATCTCCAATAATTCACCTGTGGACTATAGTGTGCATAACTTTCAATATTTAAAAAAAAAATTTTATTGGGGTATCTTCTCTTCAGTCACTCAGTCATGTCTGACTCTTTTTGACCCTACAAACTCTAGCTCACAAGGCACCTCTATTCATGGAATTGGGGTAGAGTTGATTTAAAATGTGTTAGTTTCAGGTGATCTAGAGATCTCTTCAAGAAAATTAGAGATACCAAGGGAACATTTCACACGAAGATGAGCTCAATAAAGGACAGAAATGGTATAGACCTCACAGAAACAGGAGATATTAAGAAGAGGCGGCAAGAATACACAGAAGAACTATACAAAAAAGATCTTCATGACCCAGATAATCACGATGGTGTGATCACTCACCTAGAGCCAGACATCCTGTCATGTGAAGTCAAGTGGGCCTTAGGAAGTATCATTAAGAACAAAGCTAGTGGAGGTGATGGAATTCCAGTGGAGCTATTTCAAATCCTAAAAGATGATACTGTGAAAGTGCTGCACTCAATATGCCAGCAAATTTGGAAAACTCAAACTTTGCTGTTAAACAGCAAAGTGGCCACAAGACTGGAAAAGGTCTGTTTTCATTCCAATCCCAAAGAAAGGCAATGCCAAAGAATGTTCACACTACCATACAATTGCACTCATCTCACATGCTAGCAAAGTAATGCTCAAAATTCTCCAAGCCAGGCTTTAGCAGTACATGAATCATAAACTTCCAGATGTTCAAGCTGGATTTAGAAAAGGCAGAGGAACCAAAGATCAAATTGCCAACATCCTTTGGATCATTGAAAAAGCAAGAGAGTTCCAGAAAAACATCTACTTCTGCTTTATTGACTATGCCAAAGCCTTTGACTGTGTGGATCACAACGAACTATGGAAAATTCTGAAAGAGATGGGAATATCAGACCACCTGACTTGCCTCCTGAGAAATCTGTAGGCAGATCAAGAAGCAAAGTTATAACTGGACATGGAACAGACTGGTTCCAAAACAGGAAAGGTGTATGTCAAGGCTGTATATTGTCACCCTGCTTATTTAACTTATATGCAGAGTACATCATAAGAAATGCTGGAATGGATGAAGCACATACTGGAATCAAGATTTCTGGGGGACATATCAACAATCTCAGAAACTCAGATGATATCACCCTTATGGCAGAAAGAGAAGAAAAACTAAAGAGGCTCTTGATGAAAGTGAAAGAGGAGAGTGAAAGAGTTGGCTTAAAACTCAACATTCAGAAAACTAAGATCATGGCATCTAGTCCCACCACTTCATGGCAAATAGATGAGGAAACAGTGGAAACAGTGACAGACTTTATTTTGGGGGGACTCCAAAATCACTGCAGATGGTGATGCAGCCATGAAATTAAAAGACACTTGCTCCTTAGAAGAAAAGCTATGACCAACCTAGACAGAATATTAAAAGGCAGAGATATTATTTTGTCAACAAAGGTCTGTCCAGTCAAGGTTATGGTTTTTCCAGTAGTCATGTATGGATGTGAGAGTTGGACCATAAAGAAAGCTGAGCACCGAAGAATTGATGCCTTTAAACTGTGGTGTTGGAGAAGACTCTTGAGAGTCCCTTGGACTTCAACAAGATCTAACCAGTCCATCCTAAAGGAAATCTGTCCTGAATATTCATTGTAAGGAATGATGCTAAAGCTGAAACTCCAATCCTTTGGCCACCTGATGCGAAGAACTGACTCATTTGAAAAGACCCTGATGCTGAGAAAGATTGAAGGTGAGAGAAGAAGGGGACAATGGAGGATGAGATATTTGGATGGCATTACTGACTCAATGGACATGAGTTTGAGTAAACTCTGGGAGTTGGTGATGCACAGGGAAGCCTGGCATGCTGTAGTCCATGAGTTCACAAAGAGTCAGACACAACTGAGTGACTGAACTGAACCGAACTTGAACAACACAGGTGTGAAACATGTGGGGCCAAGTGGCTTTTTTTTCCAGTAAATATGTACCACACTGGTAAACCAAAGTTGGTTGGAGCTACAGAGGCAGAACTGAAGAGGAGACTCTAAAGTTAAATGTGGATTTTCAACTGTGCTTGGGTTAGCACCCCAATCCCTGCATTGTTGGAGGGTCAACTCTGTATATATGGAGTATTTATCTCCTACCTGATCAATGACAAAAGTCTCTTAGTATATTCCAGTAAACTTCTTTTTTTTGCTATAATTTCTTGTGTTTGTGGATATATTTGCATCCTCTAAGACATTTTTACTTTAGTCAAGCTTGAACTAACATCCTTGTATTATCTAATTTTAATGAGATGACATTAGTATTTGGCAACACAAAAATTAGTGTTTTTTTTAATTAACTTTATTACTGTCTTACCAGTTCTTAAAGTAAAACAATACTTTGAAAGATCAGCCAACAAGGGTTTTAGCATGCAAATTGTTTCTCATTCCTGCAGGAAATGGAGTGTGCTGACCAGTCAATTTCAACCTGGCTAATCAAAATTACATTTTTGACGAAGCCATTTATCCAAAGAAGACAAACAAATGGCCAATAGGTATAAAAACATGGTCAGCATCACTATTCATCAGGAAAATCCAAATCAAAACTATAAGATACTATCATACTTGTCAGAATGGCTATTATTTTAAAAGGCTGATAGACACAATAAGTGTTGGAGAGAATGTGGAGAAATCAGAAGACTTGTACACTGTTAATAGGAATGCAAATAATGCAGCTACTATGAAAAACAGTATGAATGCTCCTCAAAAAATTGAATATAGATCTGCCATATTCAGCAATCCTTGTTCAGTTGCTAAGTTGTGTCCAACTCTTTGCAATGCCATGGACTGCAGCATGCCAGGCTTCCCTGTCCTTCACTATCTCTTGGGGTTTGCTCAAACTCATGTCCATTGAGATCCAATCATCTCATCCTCAGTCACCCCCTTCTTCTCTTACCCTCAATCTTTTCCAGCCTCAGGGTTTTTTCCAGTGAGTCAGTTCTTCACATCAGGTGGCTTCAGGTTCAGCCTCAGCATTAGTCCTTCCAATGAATATTCAGGATTGATTTCCTTTAGGATGGACTGCAATCCTACTTCTGTGTTATTAAAAAAAAAAAAAATTGTACTATTTTCTTCCCTTTGCAGATTTCTCTTAATAAAGAGGAAAATCACAATTTGTCTAGCCAGAAAAGTGAGAGAAGATGAATCAAGTGAAACTTTTTTCTTTAAAGATGAATGATGGATACTTCATGCCTTTGTTGGGATTGGGCACCTCTGCTCCTAAGGTAATCAGAATGGTGTTAGAGATGGAGGAGTAGCAGATTCAGGTCCTGATCAGAATCAGTCATTGTGTGAATTTGGGAAATCCAGATGGACCACCCTTTCTTAATTTATATTATGCTTCTCTCCAGGGTAGCTTATTTTATGCATTAAATCAGTGCTTTTCGAATTTTCAGGGGTGGGTCCACCTTTTCCCTTTATTCTCATCTGCTTTCCAGTTGTAGCCATTTCACAGCAGATTAGAATCAATGGCTTCCCTAACTGGTGTCCCATCATTCCCATCAATGGTGTCTCAGACAATAAAGAGTCTGCCTGCAATGCAGGTGACATCAGTTCGATCCCAGGATGGGGAAGATCCCCTGGAGAAGGAAATGGCAACCCACTCCAGTATTCTTGACTAGAGAATTCCATGGACAGAGGAACTTGGCAGGCTATAGTTCATGGAGTTGCAAAGAGATACGACTGAGTGCCTAACTCTTTCACAATCAATGAAATCCAGCTGTCGTGACTGGTGGTTTAGTCACTTAGTTGTGTCCAACTCTTGCAAGTCCATGGACTTGTAACCTGCCAGGCTCCTCTGTCCATGGATTTCTCAGGCAGGAATACTGGAGTGGGTTGCCATTTCCTTCTTCACGGGATTTTTCCAATCCAGGAATAGAACCCAGGTCTCTTGCATTGCAGGTGGATTCTTTAGGGACTGAACTACAAGGGAAGCCCATTTATCATGTATCAGAGAGACCTTGATGCAAATTTGCTTGTGATGCAGTTTCTCTGAAATTTCTACATCCAAGTTGTCCCCTCCCATGTACCCCCAATCGTAGAGCATCCAGAGAAATCTTGGGGATAAAAGGACCTAGAGAAAGAGATTAATTGTTCATCTCAGAGGGAGTTTTTGTGGTCTGAGGTGGAGATATTCCCTTAGAGGTCAGGCTATGAATACTGAGCTGTGGGACGAAGCATGTGGCACTTGGAAATTCTCTCTCTGTTGGAAGACTGAACTTCATGTTTGATGCCCAGCAGGAGAGTCATTCAGGGTATGATGTTGAAGTCTGATGCAAGGACACTGGCAGGAACTATTGCTTTATTTTGACTTGGCTTTTTCATCTGTGAACAGTCAGTTCATCTCCATGGTACTAGTTAACTCATCAGGAGTTGCAAATTTATATACATACATACATACCCAAGAGACATTTTACTACTGAATAAAGTAACAGGGGTAATGGAGAGGTGAAAATTATAGATAATTTCAGAAGAGCAGCCTTGTGGACCAGCAAACCAGTAGACAGTTAAGAAGAATAACAGTTTTGAAAAAGAAAATGTTAGCTAAGGAAGAACTTAGTAGCCAAAAAAGAAATTAATAATAAGAAATTTTTAAGTGAAAAAAAGTGATTTTTTTTTTTTACATTTTTAGTTCTTCCTCAAATGTCATTTGAAGTGTTTCTCCAAGTTTACTTAGGTAATTCACTAATTTATTCCATCTGAAGTTATGTTCTCATTTCACTGATAATTTTTTGCACTGGATATCTGGGTTGAAATCAGTTTAATGATCTCTTACAAAGTGAATTAATTTAGAAAGGTAACTCTATATATTATGTAAATCTACACATCATGTAGATAGTGGAAGTCCAGAAATTGAGAGTTAATGATATGATGTGCTGGGACCAGTTCATGAACTCAAAGTTTCCATCATAAGTATCTTTTCCCAACATTGGTTGCATGAAATGAGCCATGGTGGGAGTATTTCCACCATAGAAATTGGCTAATGCTATAAATCAGGACTGCTCTTCTTCAGACTCAGTTGTTAAATATTTACCATGAAATAAAAGTCAATATTATGTTTTGTCACCACTAGCTCTTAACTCTTAGAGTGATGGCTTCTTGAACAGTTCTGCTTGTGGAATTGGTCCTCTATTCCTGATTTAAGTAGATCTTTATCTTGTTATGCTTTTCTAGGTTGTTAAGAGTGAGGTAGAAAAAGCTGTCATGAGAGCAATTGATGTTCAGTTCAGTTCAGTTCAGTTCAGTCGCTCAGTCGTGTCTGACTCTTTGCGACCCCATGAATCGCAGCACGCCAGGCCCCCCTGTCCATCACCATCTCTCGGAGTTCACTCAGACTCACATCCATCGAGTCCGTGATGCCATCCAGCCATCTCATCCTCGGTCGTCCCCTTCTCCTCCTGCCCCCAATCCCTCCCAGCATCAGAGTCTTTTCCAATGAGTCAACTCTTCGCATGAGGTGGCCAAAGCACTGGAGTTTCAGCTTTAGCATCATTCCTTCCAAAGAAATCCCAGGGT
The DNA here is from genome assembly GCA_006410635.1 of Cephalophus harveyi. Classification (NCBI taxonomy): domain Eukaryota; kingdom Metazoa; phylum Chordata; class Mammalia; order Artiodactyla; family Bovidae; genus Cephalophus; species Cephalophus harveyi. Next base: position 127,864 of record SJYT01042699.1, read on the forward strand.
TGATCTCCTTCAGAATGAACTGGTTGGATCTCCTTGCAGTCCAAGGGACTCTTAAGAGTCTTCTCCAACACCACAGTTCAAAAGCATCAATTCTTCGGGGATCAGCCTTTTTCAGAGTCCAACTCTCACATCCATACATGACCACAGGAAAAACCATAGCCTTGACTACACGGACCTTGGTCGGCAAACTAATGTCTCTGCTTTTGAAAATGCTATCTAGGTTGGCTACCGCCATACTGACTCAGCATATATTTACCAAAATGAAGAAGAAATTGGGAGGGCCATCCAGATGAAGCTTGCAGATGGTACCCTGAAGAGGGGTTATTTATTCTACACTACAAAGGTGCTGTGTGCAGCTACATGTGTATCTGTGGGAAGTTCATTCTTTGAGGAACCATTTCTTGGCAAATTCTTCTTCTCACTGGTTTAATTCCTGTTCACTCTCAGACCTTGAACTATGAGAAGGCTGGTTTGGAACAGATGGATAGCAATGTGAATTCTGTGGTCAGATTTCCTGTATTTGAATACAAGTTCTGTCACTTACTTACTTTGGACAAACTACTTAAATTCTGTCCCTTAGTTTCCTAAGCTGTAAAATGAATAAAATAATATTTACCTTACAGGATTTTTTGAGTATTATTAATACATCAAAAACAGATGTAAATCTTTAAAAATATTTAATGCATTTTAAATGCTCATAATACTAGCTGCTATTATTGTCATAAGGTTTAAAACTCAAAGTGGATTTATCTTTCCCAACTCTGTTATACTCACATTTTGATGTAATGACTTCATCTTTTTTAGTTGTAGTGTGAGAGAGAGCAATTTATCAGAAAAGATAGGGTTATGGAAACTACAATCAAATTTTAGCTTTCTAATATCCCATATATTTGACTTTGTGAAATTTCTTAACCAGAAAAAAAAAAGTCTTTAGACCTCTTTAAACCTTAGTCTTTTTATCTCAGCCTATAAAGGCTGAGACTATTGACTATTGTCATTGTCAATAGACATTTGTTTCTCTTTCCTATAAGATAGGAAAAATAATACCATGGAACTCATATGAGGGTAACATTCATGTTTATAAAAGCATTTTTAATGCATTTTTTTTAACTCTCAACCATTTTTACTCACATAATTTATATCCACTGATGCCATATCTAAAACAAAAGAACTTGATATTTGAATCGAATTGGAAAGGGAACCTGAGAGGAATTCTTCCCATCATGTTCCTTGAACTGACTTCTAGAAAAAAAAGCATTTGAATTGGAGGTAATGCAGCCCAAGAGGAGGGAGACGGTGTTCATGGTAGTGAACGCATCCTGGTCTATGAGTGGATATTCATTCCTTCCGGCTCCAGAGCTATCCCTACAACACTAACCCTCTTAACTCTCATCTTCCATCCTCTTTTCATGGGATCCTTTTGTTTCTTTATCCTTAGTAATTTTGATAGATTTTCCTTATATTGTTACACTTAAAATGAAGTGACTAAAACACCCTCTACCCCAAAATTCCTAAGAGACCTAACTTTCTTTGGCAAATCTAATCATTGAATACAGCCGAGATCACAATCACTTGATGTCCTTGTTTAAAATGCAGTTTCCTTGGACTACCCTGGTGGTCCAGTTGCTAAGACTCTGCACTGCCAATGCAGGGGGTTCTGGGTTTGATCCCTGGTGGGGGAACTAGATCCCACACACCACAACTAAGAGTTCACTTGCCACAGATAAAGGTTTGGTGTGCTTTACAATATTATGTTGGTTTCTGGCATATTATTATGCTGTACACCTTAAGCATACAGTGAAAGTGAAGTTGCTCAGTCATGTCCAACACTTTGTGACCCCATGAACTGTAGCCTTCCAGGCTTCTCCATCCATGCGATTTTCCAGGCAAGAGTATTGGAGTGGGTTTCCGTTTCCTTCTCCAGGGGATCTTCCTGACACAGGGATTGATACCCGGTCTCCTGCACTGCAGGCAGACGCTTTACCCTCTGAGCCACCAGGGAGACCTCAAGCATACAGTGCTATATGTCAATTATCTCAAGAATAAATGAACTTAAAAAAAATTTTTTTAAATGCAATTTCCCATGCCAGTCTCCAGACTTCTTTATGTTTCCAGTTTTGAGAACACCTGTGTAAGACCATATTTTAACTTCTTACACTGGCATCTTACTTCAGTGCAAAAATAAACTATGATGATAAAGAATCCCGAGCTTCACAGGATGACTTATCACTTTCCAACAACCACAAGTGGGTTTCTGGTTGTTTCTGTTTACTCACCATTATATTCATCTCTCCTGAATATTCTTAAATGATCCCACCCAACTTCTCTTTCTGCCTCTGCAGCTGTGGAACACTTGTTTCCATCCAGAATTGGTCCAAACCTGCCTGGAAAGCTCACTGAGAAAACTTCAACTGAGCTACGTGGATCTTTATCTTATTCGTTCACCAACAGCTCTGAAGGTTAGTGGGAGTTATTTTACTTTGCTTATTGATGTCATTAGGAGTGAAATAAAAAGAGGACATAGTTTGTGAAAGTGGGCCATATTCTCTTTGTTTTTTCTTTTTTCTGCACCTATCCCCATTCCAGCTCACTATTCCAGTCCCAGACTGGAAGGGTTAGTTGTTGTTCAGTTGCTGAGTCATGTCCAACTCTTTGCAACCCCATGAACAGCAGCATTCCAGGCTTTCCTGTCCTACACTGTCTCCTGGAGTTTGCTCAAGCTCATGTTCACTGAATCAGTGATGTCATCCAACTATCTCATCCTCCATTGTCCCCTTCTCCTCTTGCCCTCAATTTTCCCAGCATCAGGGTCTTTTCCAATGAGTCGGATTTTGCATCTGGTGCCCAAAGTATTGGATGGATTTACTGGTTTCAATATCTTTGCCTCAATCTTGTGGACAGATGTCTAAATTTTCCAGGCCCTGTACTCTTAACCTACCTCATGCCCACTGGTGTCTGGGGAATATCCTGATGTGGAAACCAGTGAAGGCACAGAACATGTAATGAGGATGAGACTCAGCCCTGAGATGCCCACAAGTCCCTTTCTCATACAACCACCTCCAGGTAGAGAGCAGGGGTAGAAGAGTCTTATCCCACAAGGATCAGAACCAAGGAGCCCATTTGGCCATGGCACCACTCTGGGCTCTCACTATGATAGGGTCTTGGGTATCTCAAGTTGTCCTTACACAAGCAATACTTATTAAATCTTCAGGGGTTAAAAACATTTCTAGAAGTATATTTTTTCAATGTACTACATTTCCCTCTTCCTTCCAAGAACAAGGCTAGATTGTTTCATTAGTCTCAGTGTCTAAAGGCTCCAAACAGCTTGGCTGAAGCCAGACACAGCCTGATATAACCTCCTCTTCTTTCCTGTGTTCCAGCCTGGGGAGGACCCAATCCCAGAGGACACCCATGGCAATATCCCTTTTGACACAGTGGATCTCTGTATCACGTGGGAGGTGAGTGCAGCTCCAAAGAGGCCATATCTTTGCACACTGAGAGAGAGAGAAGACTCACAAGGAACTGGGGGGAGGCGGACAGGGTCCAATTCTGCCTCTTGTGTAGACGTGGACAAGGCCATGAATGTCCCTGTACCTCAGTTTCACATTCCATCTGTGTAGATTCAGTAAGTAGTTACTGAGTGCCTGTGATGTACTTAGCCCTGGGTACTTCCAAGTACTCAGGCTATACCTGTGAACAAAACTAAGATCTCTGGCCCCATAGTGTGGTAGGTTCTACTGGGCAGGGGAGGGATGCAGTGATATAGGAAAGTGAAGCTGATTCAGGGAACTGAGAATGCCAGGATGGTTTGGGGGCACAGATAGGCAATTGAAAACAAAATGGACATGGGGCAGTGCTCCCAATGCAGGGGCCCTAGGTTCAATCTGGTCAGGGAACTAGATCCTGCAGGCTACAATTAAGAGTTCACAGGAAGCATTAGTTTCTCAGTCATGTCTGACTCTTTGCAACTGCATGGACTATAGCCTTCCAGGCTCCTCTGTCCATGGAATTCTCCAGGCAGGAACACTGGAATGGATAGCCATTCCCTTCTCCAGGGGATTTATCCAACCCAGGGATCGAACCTGTGTCTCCCACATTTCAGGCAGATTCGTTACCATCTTAGCCAGTAGGGAAGCCCCAAGAATACTAGGGTAGGTTGCCATTCCTTTTTCCCGGGGAATCTTCCTGACCCAGGAATCGAACCTGGGTCTTCTGCATTGCAGGCATATTCTTTATGATCTGAGCCACCAGGGAAGCCAAGAGTTCGCATGCCATTGCCAAAGATCCCACATGCTACAACTAAGAACTGGCACAGCCAAATAAATAAATTGAATAATTTGTTTAGAAAAAGAAAAACTGAAGGGACATTGCAGTCCTCTTTGAGAAGGTGGCACTTGACCAAAGACTTTCAGGAGATGAAATTTATTAAGCAAGCATCTGGAGGAGGACTGATATAAGCATAAAGAAAATCAAGGCAAAGATTTTACGGTAGGAGAAAGTCTGTGTGTGTGTGCTAAGTCGCTTCAGTCATATCCAACTCTGCGACACTATGAACTATAGCCCATCAGGCTCCTCTGTCCATGACATTCTCCAGGCAAGGATCCTGGAGTGGGTTGCCATGCCCTCCTCCAGGGGATCTTCCTAACCTAGGGATCAAACCCAGTTCTCTTGCATGTCTCACATTGGCAAGTTTACTACTTTCTTTACTACTAACACCACCTGGGAAGGCCAGGAGAAAGGTCACCATGTTCAAAAAACATCAAGGAGCAGGTGGGGCTGGAGCCCAATGAGTTTGATGTCAATCATAGGAAAGAAAGGAAGTCAAAGAGAAAATAGGAAGCCAGTGGTCTGGGAGGCGAGCATGGCAGTTTCCTGTTTCCCAGGCTACGCCTAGCTCAAGCTCCTTTCTCCTAGCGCTTGTTCTGCTGGTGTTTTACCAGATTTTTCTAGGTGATCAGCTAAATATCATACTGGTTCTCTTAACCCTGCCTGGGCTGCTTTCATTCTTTTCTTTTTCTATCTTCTTAGCTAATTAAAAAACTATCTTAAAAAATAGTTCTCATTCTCCTATTTCTCATCCTCTTCCTATTGGCCAATTCCTATCTCATTTATTGCAATCTGCATCTTGGATTCTCCCTCACCCAGAGCCACTCATGCTACCATTTAGTATGCTTCTCTAGCCAGTTACCCCTCACCACCCCTCCCACCCCAGTCCCTGGAGAAGTGTAAGGACGCAAGGCTGACCAAGTGTCCAACTTTAACCACAAGCAGCTGAAAAAGATCCTGAACAAGCCGGGACTCAAGTACAAGCCCGTCTGCAACCAGGTAATCCCCTCATCAATGTGCCCCCACTCTCTTCTCCCTCCTCACCAGCTTACTCCTCCTTCATTTCAGCAAAGTCACCAAAAGGCACTTCCCTCTTTTCCACTGACCTTGGGACATCAGCTGTTCCAAGAGAACAGAATGTTTTTTAAGTTACTGAAGATATTGCTAAAGATTGTATCCATTTATTTATTTCTTTTATTTGTTTTTGTTACCATCTCATTTTACAAGAAACGTCCAGGAGTCAGGTTGAAGTATAATCTACTAAGTGTTACGGTAGTTGGCCCTAGAAATTCAGAGCTAGCAGATGATTGACCTTTTTGCACAAAAGGTCAGAAATATTGGAACACTCATGCATCAGAGAGAATGGGTAATTCATCTTTTAACAGCTCTTTTGAGTTCTTTGTCATAACACTGGGATTCTTTTCTGAAGTTTTTATTTTATCTTGGATAACAGTCAATGAACAATGCTGTGTTTGTTTCAGGTGTACAGCAAAGTGATTCAGTTACACATATACAAGTATCTAGTCCATTTCAGATTCTTTTACCAATTGTTGTTGCTGTTCAGTGGCTCAATCACATATGACTCTTTGTGACCCCATGGACTGCAGCACGCCCGACTTCCTTGTCCTTTGCTATTTCCTGGAGTTTCCTCAAAGGCATGCTCATTGAATCCGTGATGCCATCCCACCATCTCATTCTCTGTCGCCCCCTTTTTCTCCTGCTCTCAATCTTTCCCAGCATCAGGGTCTTTTCTAATGAGTCAGTTCTTCTCATCAGGTGGCCAAAGTATTGGAGCTTCAGCTTCAGCATCAGTCCTTGCTGATGTTTTCCCCAATTAAGTTGTTACATAATGTTGAACAGAGTTCCCTGTGCCACAGAGTAATTCCTTGTTGGTTATCCATTTTAAATATAGTAATGGCTACATGGTATGAAATCACTCGCAAATGACATGAATGTACTTAATGCCTTTGAACTGTATACTTAAAAATGGGTAAAATGGTAAAAGTATGTAATGTAGCTTTTATTCCCATAAAAAAATTGAAAATTAAAAAAGTTTAGAAGTCTATTTGTTAATATAAACTCACATTAATGAGCAACACATGCACTTCCTTATCTTGGAGAATAGGGAAGGAAACCATGAGTATAAAAATATTAATAACTGGCAGCATTTCTTCCTGGCAGAGGGCCTACATTTCTACATGATCTCATCTCCTTTTAGATATCTCACGTCTAAAGGCACTCCATATATTAGGTATTAGTAAGGCTTAGTGTTTTCTTCCTTGTAGATAAAAATAAAAACAGAAGTTCTAAAAATGTTTATTTTTTTGCCCTTTGGGAGATTTACCTTTGCTTTGGAGAACACTGATTTGAGAAAGGAAAGAAAATTGGCTGCTAAGTGTTCTTTCTTGGGGAGGGAATGAGGGATGAATAGATAAAGCACAGATAAAGCCTAAATAGATTTTTAGGCAGGAAAACTGTTGGGTCTTGTGCACCATGGTCACAGCTGTAGATGACGGTCATGTGCTGGCCCTTGTTGCTGGTATTTCTAAATAATTCCAACACTGTGAATATAGCTCTGTGTGTTCCTTGTATATTTGGGGATGGTGATCCTGCTGACCCTACACTCTAGTACTTCTGCTTGGCAATATACAGGTGGAATGTCACCCTTACCTCAACCAGAGCAAGCTACTAGAGTTCTGCAACTCCAAGGACATTCTCCTCGTTGCCTACGTTCCCTTGGGGTCTGGCTTAAGGAAGAAATGGTAATGATCTCTATAAAGGTATTCTGATCCTAGATGCTGTGTCTTCTGGAGCCATCTCTCAACTGTCTGGGGAAAATTAAGCATAATTAGCAGGAATGATCCATCTTTGCAAATCGTTTCCCTAGCCTACATTTTGAGGACTCAATAAAGTGTTATTGAATGAAAAGTAATTATTGCGTGAGTGCTAAGTCACTTCAGTCATGCCTGATTCTTCGCAACCCTACTGACTAGAGCCCAGCAGGCTCATCTGTCCGTGAGATTCTCCAGGCAAAAATATTGGAGTGGGTTGCTATCTCCTCCTCCAGGGGATCTTGCTGACCCAAGGGTCGAATCTGCATCTCTATGTCTCCCGCATTGGCAGGTGGATTCTTTACCACTAACGCCACCTGGGAAGCACAAATTATTATTACTAATTAAAATGTTCATCCAATTCAAAAGTTTTGGCTTTAAAGACTGACAAGGTTTCCAAGTCATGATTCTGACACTTTGCAGTTGAGTGATATGAGACAAATAACAATTTCTGTAAGTTTTAATTTCTTAATCTCTTGAAGAGAAATATAGATGTGTACCTTTTACCACTTGAGTACAGAACAGAGACAGTTAAGTGCATCTTTTGAAATAGCAAATTCTTATAAAATTCTTGACTATTTGTTACAGTGGTGATCATTGGGTCTTACTTGGAACAACAATTTTGCGTTCTTGACTTATTCCATATTTTGCTAAGTTTCTCAAAAATGTTTAAAAGATGAAAAAAAAAAAAAACAACAACAACAACCTGATTTTCCCTTCTCACCTTGCTTTCTCTTGTCTTTCTTCTTTGACTTTACCAAAAGAGGCAAAAGAGCTATTGAGACAGCCAGAGTGTCATGAGGAAGATTCCAGAGAATTAACCACCCCTAGCCTGACTAAACTAACCCAGGTAGAATGGATGTGCAACCTCAGAAACAGAGCATCTCTGTCTCCTTCCCAGGGTGAAAAAGGAAAATCTGGTTCTCCTGCAGGATCCAGTACTCAATGTCATTGCTGAAAACACCGGCGAACTCAGCCCAGGTAGCCCTGTGCTACCAGCTGCAGCGGGATGTGGTGGCTCTGGCCAAGAGCTTCAGTGAGAAGAGGATCAAGGAGAACTTCCAGGTACCTGTAGGATTGTGGGCAGCAAGAGGCTGACAGAGGCACATTGTCTGTCCTCTGGGATGGATTGTTTGGGAGGTTCCCAATGTGTATTTGGATAAAGCTTATCTCCCTATGTTCTCTATGGGTATATGTGCTGTATTTAACTCTCCTGTCCTTCAAATCTACAAGGCAGGAAGCATAGTGTTTGGAAAGAACAGTCTACAGAGCGTTTGAGTCAAGTTTAAGTCTCAAACCTGGTTTTCACTCCACAGTATGGCCCTGAATAAATCATCTCTTAATTTCTTCAGATGAAAAAATTTAAGGAGTTTGTCAAGATGAGATCTGGGCTCAGAAATCTCTAAGATTCCTTGGCTATCACCACAGTCACCCAAAGTCTCTGAGGGTGACCTGAATCACCAACCTCAACTCTTCAAATGGACAAATTTCTGTGACTTTTGCTGGGGATGAACCCCAGGTTCATGAAAACTACACAAGTTCCTACATAAATGTGTGTGTCTGTATCTGCATGCTGGGGGGGCGTGCAGGGGTGGCAGTACTTGCCTCTGGGAAATTGAATTGGTCATCTCATATTTCTGATAGGTTTTTGAATTCCAGTTGACCCCGGAGGATATGGAGTGTCTGGATGGCCTAAATAGAAACATACGCTATTTTGACTATGGCGAGTAAGTAGCTGGTTCCACTGTAGATGCTGTGGGAGCAAGGTAAGGAGGGAATTCCATTTATTCTAGTCCACAAAGGACAGGGTCCTCTGTTGCCTCTTCTTTTAGGGAAGTGGATGGAAAACCTCTCTTTCCTTCAAGCCGTCATAACCTCGTTGCTCCACGCCCCTCAGTCCGTATTCTTCCTGAATTCCAGAATCGATCAACACGTTCACATCCTTTGCACGTACTTTCAGGTCTCCTCGCTCTTCTTTGTCTTACTGCTTGGTCTAAAACCTGGCTACATCCTGCTCTCCACCTGCGTCATCAGTTTCTTCCTCCCTTGGAGAATATATATATATATATATATATATATAACTGAATCACTTTGCTGTACACCGGAAATTAACACAGCATTGTTAATCAACTATACTCCAATAGAATACAAAAATTAAATTGAATAAAATAAAGATGCTACTAATTTTCTAGGAAAAAAACAAAGGTCTGATCAGGAACCCCTCTTCTTGGCATCTGGTGGCCTGCCTTCTCACTTGGAGCAAAAGGCCAAAGTCCACACAGTGCCTACAGAGGCAGCAGGACCACCCCTCCGTGTCTCTGCCTCCACGTCGGTCCTGCTGCCCGGCCCCTCTGACTCAGTGCAGCCCAGTGGCCTCCGTGCTGCCCCACGTGTCAGGTCCAACTCAGGGCCTCTGCCCAAGCTGTTCTCTCTACCCAGAATGCTCTCCTCCAGATACCCGGGTGTTCCCTCTCTCACCAATGTCAGTCTTAACTCGATGGCACCTCTGGGGCACCTTCTCTGTCATTTTATCTAAAAAGGCAGCCCAGCCCACACCACACTTCCTCCCTCTGGGTCCTGCTCTGTCTTGGCACATCTCCCTCATTAACATAGCACATGGTTTGCTAACCTATTTTATGTACTTTCTGCTTATCATAGAACAGTAGATTCCTAGGGAAGGAATTTTAAGAGTATTTTCTCCCTGACTAATTAGTGAATACTGGTTGAATGAATAATAAAATAATAAGATAAGCTTTGGATAAAGCTTATCTCCCTATGTTCTCTAGAACAACAAACAAACCTACAAAAATTTAATATATTGGTTTATTTTTGTGCATGTGCCCAAGTGCATGTAAGCACATTTTTTTTTTTCTACAATATGTTGGTTACACTGCAATGCAATTGCACATAGTGGTTATAAAACTGGATGGGCTTGTACTTGTCCAAAAGGAAAATTATATCAGTTCTCTTGCTTCAGTTCAGTTCAGTTCATTTGCTCAGTCATGTCCAACTCTTTGTGATCCCATGGACTGCAGCATGCCAGGCCTCCCTGTCTATCACCAACTCATGCCATCCAGCCATCTCATCATCTGTCAGCCCCTTCTTCTCCCACCTTCAATCTTTCCCAGCATCAGGGTCTTTTCAAATGTCAGTTCTTCACATCAGGTGGCCAAACTATTGGAGTTTCAGCTTCAGCATCAGTCCTTCCAATGAACACCCAGGACTGATCTCCGTTAGGATGGACTGGTTGCATCTCCTTTCAGTCCAAGGTACTCTCAAGAGTCTTCTCCAACACCACAGTTCAAAAGCATCAATAATTCGGTGCTCAGCTTTCTTTATAGTCCAACTCTCACATCCATACATGTCTACTGGAAAAACCATAGCTTTGACTAGACAGACCTTTGTTGGCAAAGTAATGTCTCTGCTTTTTAATATGCTGTCTAGGTTGGTCATGACTTTCTTTCCAATGAGTAAGCATCTTCTAATGTTATGGCTGCAGTCACCACATGCAGTTATTTTGGAGCCCCCCAAAACAAAGTCTGTCACTGTTTCACCATCTATTTGCAACAAAGTGATGAGACCAGATGCCATGATCTTAGTTTTCTGGATGTTGAGTTTTAAGCCAACCCTTTCACTCTCTTCTTTCACTTTCATCAAGAGGCTCTCTAGTTCTTCTTTGCTTTCTGCCATAAGAGTGGTGTCATCTGCATATCTGAGGTTATTGACATTTCTCCTGGCAATCTTGATCCCAGCTTGTACTTCATTCAGCCCAGCATTTCTCATGATGTACTCTGCATGTAAGTTAAATAAGCAGGGTGACAATATACAGCCTTGACATACTCCTTTTCTTATTTGAAACCAGTCTGTTGTTCCATGTCCAGTTCTAACTGTTGCTTCCTGACCTGCATACAGATTTCCCTGCATACAGATTTCCTGGGGATGGTCTTGATCTCTGTCTCCTGTAGAATGTCACGAATCTCCATTCATAGTTCTTCAGGCACTCTATCAGATCCAACCCCTTGAACCTATTTTTCATTTCCACTATATAATCATAAGGGATTTGATTTAAGTCACACCTGAATGGTCTAGTGGTTTTTCCCTACTTTCAATTTAAGTCTGAATTTGGCAAAAAGGAGTTAGTTCATGATCTCTTGCTTAAGCCAGTTTAAAAGAAATCTCTCTACCCAGCCCAGAAACAGGTACTTGACTAAAACTTTCCCTTTATCTCTTAGGTTTGCTCATCATCCAGATTACCCATTTCACGGGGAATATTAACAACTGTGTCTGTGGTTGCTCCAGAGTTCTTGCATTGGGGTTGATGATCGAACCACATCTCAAGGTGCCTGCTTTATTAGACATCACTTAGCCTGGTCAGTTATGCTACTAGAGTAGGAAACAAAAATCTCTAAACCCAGTCTTTTTCCCCAAAAGTAAATAAAGACACAATCCAAACAATCCAACATACTGCTTGTTTAGTTTTTACATCTTTTTCCCCCTTTTTCCTCCTGTGTAACTGAGATTGAAATGCTGACGTCCCTGGAAGTGATTGTAGAAGATAGGGCCCTCAGAAAAAGCTAACCATAATATATTTTCCAAATTTTCCAGGTGTGGCTTTTCACCTGTCTGTAGTTCTTATGTGTTTTTTCCTCTTCCGTTCAGTGAATTTCCCACACTATACAATTTTATGAGACCTTTTAAAGGGATCTAAAGCTTAATGAGAAATAGATTTAAGGGACTAGATCTGATAGACAGAGTGCCTGATAAACTATGGACGGAGGTTCGTGACACTGTACAGGAGACAGGGATCAAGACCATCCCCACGGAAAAGAAATGCAAAAAAAACCCAAAATGACTGTCTGAGGAGGCCTGACAAATAGCTGTGAAAAGAAGAGAAGTGAAAAGCAAAGGAGAAAAGGAAACACATAAGCATCTGAATGCAGAGTTCCAAAGAACAGCAAGGAGAGATAAGAAAGCCTTCCTTAGCTATCAGTGCAAAGAAATAGAGGAAAAGAACAGAATGGGAAAGACTAGAGATCTCTTCAAGAAAATTAGAGATACCAAAGGAACATTTCATGCAAAGATGTAAGAAAGCTGAGTGCTGAAGAATTGATGCTTTTGAACTGTGGTGTTGGAGAAGATTCTTGAGAATCCCTTGGATTGCAAGGAGATCCAACCAGTCCATCCTAAAGGAGATCAGTCCTGGGTGTTCATTGGAAGGACTGATCTGAAGCAGAAACTCCAATACTTTGGCCACCTCATGGGAAGAGTTGACTCATTGGAAAAGACCCTGATGCTGGGAGGGATTGGGAGCAGGAGGAGAAGGGGACGACAGAGGATGAGATGACTGGATGGCATCACCAACTCCATGGACATGAGTTTGAGTGAACTCCGGGAGTTGGTGATGGACAGGGAGGCCTGGTGTGCTGCGATTCATGGGGTCGCAAAGAGTCGGACATGACTGAGAGACTGAACTAAACTGAACTGAAAACTTAATGAACACACAATACCCTCATTGTCTAGATTTCAATTAAAAATTACTCATTATTCCCCAAATAAGGAAGGCATCAAATTGAATTTAAAAATACAAGCTACTGATGCCTACACCAAGACAACTGAGATATTAGAATTATCTGACCAAGATTTTAGAGTATCCATCATGAAAACGTTTCAATAAGCCATTACAAACGTCCTTGGGGCAAATGAAAGAGTAGAAAGTTTCAGTGAGGAAACAGAGTGTCTTATAAAAGAAATAGAAGACATAAAGAAAAACCAAATGAAAATTTTAGAAGTGAAAAATATAGTAATGAGAATTAAAACCTCGTGGATGAACTCAATAGACCTGAAGGAAAAGAATAAATACAGCGTTCTGGAGATAATATTAATTACTCAGAGAGAATAAGAAAAACTAGGTTAAAAAAAAAAAGGGACAGTGTCTTGGGGACCACAGGAGCAATAACAAAAGATATAACATTCATGTGATTAGAATAGGGAAACAGGGAGATGTTCTTCAAAAGGGTATCAACTTTTAGTCGTGAGATGAGTAAATTCTGAGGATGTAATGTACTCCGAGGTGAGTGTAGTTAATAATATTGTATGTATAATTGAATTTGCTTATAGATCCTAAGGGTTCCCAACAAAACAAAAACAAACAAACAAGTAATGGGAGAGTTGATGGATGTGTTAATTAGCTTGATTGTATGTGGGGACCATTTCACAATGTATATGCATAGCAGGCCATCATTACATTTAAAATTTCAATTGTCAATTATACATCAATAAATCTGAAAAAAAAGTGATGAATCTCATCAAATGTCCTTTCATGGAATCAAACAATAGAACTGACAATGAGGAGAATACTTTGAGTTTATATCTATTCTAGTTTTTAAAATTGAGTTTTATATTTATTGTGCTAGTGTCTACTATCTTCTAGAGTAAATCTCAAGCCTTCTCAGCACTCCGAAGGGAACTACGTTAGGTGATAGGAGTTAACTCATATCATGTCACAATCCACCTGGATAGCAGAGCAGAATCTGCCTGCAATGTAGGAGACCAGGGTTCCATCCTTGGGTTGGGAAGATTCCCTGGAGAAGGGAATGGCTACTTGCTTCAGTATCTTTGCCTGGATAATTCCATGGACAGAGGAGCCTGGCAGGCTACAGTCCATGAGGTCGCAAAGAGTCGGACACAACTGAATGACTAACACTTTCACTTCATAGCAGATCACCATGCCATGTGCTTAAAGTACGCGGTTTGTTGATTATACCTCAAGAAAGCTGGAGAACCAGAGGAGGGAGTGGGGCAGAAGTGGGGAGGACAGTTATAAAAGGGATGCCTGTGATGATGGCAAAGTCTTGTGACCTGACCATGGTCACAACTCGTGAAATAAACGTGTAAAAATTGCACAGAACTAAATGCACGTGCGTTGCTAAGTTACTTCAGTCATATCTAACTCTGTGACCCCATGGACTGTAGCCTGTCAGGCTCCCCTGTCCATGGGGATTCTCCAGCAAGAATACTGGAGTGGGTTGCCATGCCCCGCTCCAGGGGATTTTCCTCACCCAGGGATCGAATCTGGATCTCCTGCATGGCAGGCAGAGTCTTTACCCCTGAGCCACAGGTCAAGCCCAACTAAATGCACACCCAGCACAAGTCTAGGAAAATCTGAACATGGTCGGTGGGTTGCATGGATGTTGATATTCTGGTTGTGACACGTGGCTGTTGGTTTTGCAAGACAGTAATGTTGGGGGAATAGACGAGACACAAGCTTGCTCTGTATTCTTTTTGAACTGCAAGTGAATCCATGATCATCTCAAACTAAAAGTTTACTTTAAGGACTGCACCGGTGGGCCAGTGGTTAAGACTGTGTTCTCCTACTGCAGGGGGCACAGGTTTGCTCCGCGGTCAGGGAACTAAGATCCCACATGCCGCAATGTGGTCAAAAAAGAAAACGTTTACTTTAAAAACAGCCACTGAAAACTTGGCACCAGCTCCACATGTTCTCCTCCCTTTTGCATTCCTTTCTAGTCAGAAGAATTTTGATGTGGCTCTAGCTTGGGGCCCTCCCTACTTACTGTGGAATCCAAAAATAAAATTCTGCCCAGAGCACAGGCTGGAGGAAATGGGAATAAAAACAGTCTGGGCCATGAAAACCAGGAGCTGAATGAATACACAACCTGTTCTATGGAAATGAACTTTGGAAACTGGATGCCAGTCCTGAGATTTGGCACTGCTATCACTAAAACAGTGGGCTTCCCCGGTGGCTCAGTTGGTAAAGAATCCACCTGCAACGCGGGTGAACTGGGTTTGATTTCTGGGTCAGGAAGATCCGCTGGAGAAGGGATCAGCTACCTACTCCAGTATTCCTGGGCTTCCCTGGTGGTAAAGAATCCGCCTGCAATGTGGGAGACCTGGGTTTAAGCACTGGGTTGGGAAGATCCCCTGGAGAAGGGAAAGGCTAACCACTCCAGTATTCCGGCCCGGAAAATTCCATGGACTGTAGAGTCCAAGGGGTCACAAAGAGTTGGACATGACTGAGCAACTTTCACTTCGTTACCAAAACAAGATTATTGAGGGGGGTGGGAAGTGGAATTAAAAAAGAGCGGGGTGAGACCAGGAGAAAAATAGTCCTTTCTGGGAAGTGTTTTTAAATTCAAATTGTAATTTTTTCCGACAACCACAAATGATTAACCATAAATACAACTTTTCTATAGCAACATACTCTAACTTGAGAATTTGGGGGGAACCCCTCTTTTTTCCTAAAGTTCAATGCTTAAAGGCTCAAATGCTATCAATTAATATGCACATTTTTAATGATTTTTAAATATAATACCAAATTGCTTCCAGGGGCATCTACATAAATTTATAATCTTACCCAAAGTTACTGAAAGTGCTATTTTTTTTCAAAATACTTCAGGTGTTTTGGAGGTTGATTTTTTTGTTTTATTTTGGGTGGAGAAACTGGAAAATCACTGTCAATTCAGTTTTTATTTCTATTATAATTAATTTGCTCACTGGTTTTTGGACATTCAAATCCTAGCTTCAACCTTCACAACCAGGTAATCTTTGGGAATTATTCAGCCACCTTGTGTCTGTCTTCTTAAGAGGACTCAGCACGTTCTGCAAATTAAAGGCCCAGTGGGCTTCCCAGGTAGCTCTTGTGGTAAAGAATCTGCCTACCATGCAGGAGACCCAGGAGACCCAGGAGACCCGGGTTCAATCCCTGAGTTGGGAAGATCTTCTGGAGGACAGCATGCAACCCACTCCAGTATTCTTGCCTGGAAAATCCAGACAGAGGAGCCTGGCAGGCTTGTCCATAGGGTCACAAAGAGTCAGACACAACCACACAGCACAACATGGTAAGTAATCGATAACTGTTAGTTACCGTGCTCCTTCAATATCATCCTTTTAAACTTGGAATTCATCATTTCCTTATTTAATAAGAACTGCATTATGGTTTTATTACTTTGTCTTTTAGACAGGTTAGAAATCATTTTTCCCAGGCTATGGGAAACCTGTTCCCTATGGCAGCACGTTAGCATCAGTGAGGGATGAGACAGTGGCAGGCGGCTGAGCACACCCTTTTGTTGTGTGTTGTGTAAGGATTTTGCTTTAAAACTGTCTGGGGGGATTTGCAGGGAACAGAGGATCAGAGACAAAGCAAGAAGTGCCAGGGACTAACAATGGCTGAAGCTGAGTGATGGGGGTAGAGGTTCCTTATATTGTAGACATTCTAACATTTCCATAGCAAGATTTTTTTTTTTTTAATGTGAAGGCAAATTATTCACAAGTGATTGAATATCCTTGTTTGAGGGTGCAGGCCGCCCCGCGCACTTGTGAGAACCCAGCGCACTGTGGGCTCCTCGGATTCTAAAACCTGAATGGGTCTCGGTGGAGAGCGATCGCTGCTCTCATGAAGCCTCCACCTTCAGGCACAGACCATATTCAGTTCTTGGGACTTCTCAGGGAGCCCACCCAAATCAATCTGTGTCCCCTGCCCTGTCCAGGGCTGCCTTACGTCGACAAGGATTCATCTGGGCTGAGCAGGGTCCTCAAAACTCTGCTCTGAAGGGATAGTCCTTGTGATTTTCAGTTCTGAAAAAGAGAAAAACAGATCAAAGATAGAAGCAGAGAATGGTTAATATTTTTAAGAGAAATGTTGAAAAGCTACACTTAACATATTGTTTAAATTCCTGAGTGTTTGGACTCAGTCTTATAATTTACCTCCAAACTGGCCTGTCCTTAGACAGGAGAGAATTATGAAAAGGTTAACTTAACCCCAAAGGTGGTAAAGCCCTCTGCAGGGAGCAGTCATGCAATCTGGACCTTGGTCCCCCTCCTTAGGAAGGAGGGTAAAGGAGTCGTATTTACATGGGGAACGTGGACAAACGGAGATTCCTGTCCAGGCTGAGGAGGTCAGTCATATCCTCTTCTGATAATTCAAAATCAAACACCTGGAAACCAGAAGGAAACAATCACTGGGAACTTAATCTGGTAGATCTTCAGCTGAGCCACCTCAGCTGCAAAACACAGGTGAGGATCCACAGGTGGGGATCAGACTTCCTGTGACACTGGACCAAAGCAGGCGGGCTCAGCCTCTGCTGCTTAGGAATCCATGGGAAGACAGGTATGCCCCACGTGTGGCCCACAGGGTAAGGGACGTTCCAGAATAGAAATTTTTCCAACGTGCAAACCAAAACAACACCACAAGATGAAACAAAACAAAACACCATCACAACAACAAAACCAACAAAACCCCCCGAGAAACACAGACCAAAAACACTTCTTTCACACACCCCCTTGGTGAGAGAGACTCCTGGTCCCTGGAGGCACTGAGGCTCACTGCGTAGTTTTTCTTTTTAGTCCTTCGAAAGTAGTATTCTAAGCAGCTCTTCCCTCTTCCTATCCCTAACACACGTGCGGACTATGACCCTTGCCTGCTTTAAGAGCGGTCCACTCAGGGACAGCCAACCCTGAGCCCGCAGCGGAGGAGCTGGGGCCGGGGGAGGGACAGAGCCTGGCCTAGCCTTTACCTGCAGGGTAGAAATCAGAGACTTAGTGGCAACCAAAGCAGAAATCAGAGACTCAGTGGCAACCAAAGATCTGCCTGGAGAGACAACTGGAGCCCCGCCATGTCAGGGCTGGGGCTGCCTGGGTGCAGTGGCTGGCACTGGGGTGAGGGTCAGCCTCGAGAGAACTCTGGCTGCAGCTCTGCCTGCCCACCCCCACCCCCTGTTCCATCCAGTCCAGTTCCGATAGCTCCGGGCTGGGAAGGGTCTGTCTACTCCAGAAGCCTCACCCTGACACCCCTGCAGTGTTAAAGCCACAGGGGCTGTGGCTGCTGGCTCTTAACATCACACTCCTTCCCCAAGCTAAGAGGTGACCCCAAAGCCTCCGATGCCATGTGATTCAAAAGGAGGAAGCACTTTCCTGGAAGTTCTCGAGAATTCGCTTTGGGTTGACAGATTTGGGAATCACTCTTACGTTTCTCTGGATCTGAAATCGGATCAAAATCTGCAGGGAAAGAAACGTCCAACATCAGACACAGGGCGTTACCGGGGTCAGAGCTCAGCACTTTCCCCGACACTCATGCTTAATCGTGCAGTGAAAGTCCAGAAGCCCGCGGCGGGAGCATGTACTGCAAGTGCTTTCATTCTGAGTCATTCAGAAACCCAACTGGGATTCTCTGAGCAGTTCTAGCAGGAGAAGCTCAGAGGACCTGCATGCACCTTAAGGAAAAATCATTATCATGCCCCACCCCCAAACGATGAGACAGTGGAGCCAGGACGTGGCGACCCCCGCCTACCTGGGCTGCGGACTTCCTGTGCTTCTGAGCAATCGTCTGGATAGTAGGGTCTTCCATCAGGTGCATCCCCCCACTGGAGAGAAGAGTACAGGGCAGAGGCCACAAGGGCAAATGAACATGCTTCCTTCTTTAGGAAAACCTCACGCTTCCTCCAAACACAAAATCTAGACGTATTTTTGTCATGATACTTGCTCATCGTAGGAAACTTAAATGATGCAGAGAAGCTGCCACTCAAATCCCCTCACTCAGATAAACCACTGCTAATGTTTTAGGGGAGGCAACTAGACACACAGCTTTTCACATACACTTCGTGCTTTTTCTCAAGAACCAGGTGGCAGTGTTGGAGGCCATGGGGCAGTAGGTCTCCGTGCTTCGGCCCCTCTGACCTCTTAGCTTGGGTACAGCCATTCCCTGCTTGGGCCTTGACTCAGGGCCCCTGGAGCATCCCTACCTTGAGCCACCAAGAGGCAGGTAAGCTGTCACGGACACATTTCTCAACTGGCAGAAACTGATCAGGTTCTTCTGAGTGAGATACGGGTGGCACTCGATCTACAAGATGACAGCTCACCAGGAAAACAGTCCACCAGAAAAGGGGCCCACATTCCTTCCTGGACCCTGTCACTGCTGAGCTAGGACCCACTTTTAGTGTCTCCATTGGGAAGTGGAAAAGCCTGGACTGTGGTCCCCAAGACACCAGCCCACTGGGAAGACCTACATCAGGAACACTTAAACCTCCCCTGCTTTGCGAGGCCATCCTCAGTACTTTAGGTAAAAACCTCGTCCTCCCATCTGCTCTATGCACACAGAGAAGAATGGCAACCCATGTCACAGGCGCGTGTGGAGCCCACGAGGCACAGGGCTGAGTGAAGGACCAGGACACAAACACCACGAACGGAAGGCAGCATGGTGTCCGCACCAGGTGCTAACACTCCTCACGCTGCTGGAGACCAGAGAAGCGGCTGCCCTTCCTGAGGGAGGGCACTGAAAGCAGCACCCAGGGGCTTCCGGCAGGCAGAGGGGCCGGTTTGCATGCTGGTCAGAGCCAGGCTCAGCTTACGAGATGGTCTCAAGCTCTGTTCTTATGTGAGCACTTTTTTGTATGGACTTAACACTTGAAAGTGAAAGAGGAGAGTGAAAAAGTTGGCTTAAAGCTCAACATTCAGAAAACGAAGATCATGGGATCTGGTCCCATCACTTCATGGCAAATAGATGGGGAAACAGTGGAAACAGAGTCAGATTTTATTTTTTTAGGCTTCAAAGTCACTGCAGATGGTGACTGCAGCCATGAGATTAAAAGACGCTTATTCCTTGGAAGAAAAGCTATGACCAACCTAGATAGCATATTCAAAAGCAGAGACATTACTTTGCCAACAAAGGTCCATCTAGTCAAGGCTATGGTTTTTTCAGTGATCATGTATGGATGTGAGAGTTGGATTGTGAAGAAAGCTGAGCGCCGAAGAATTGATGCTTTTGAACTGTGGTGTTGGAGAAGACTCCTGAGAGTCCCTTGGACTGCAAGGAGATCCAACCAGTCCATTCTAAAGGAGATCAGCCCTGGGTGTTCTTTGGAAGGAATGATGCTAAAGCTGAAACTCCAATACTCTGGCCACGTCATGCAAAGAGTTGACTCATTGGAAAAGACTCTGATGCTGGGAGGGATTGGGGGCAGGAGGAAAAGGGGATGACAGAGGATGAGATGGCTAGATGGCATCACCGACTCGATGGATGTGAGTCTGAGTGAACTCCGGGAGTTGGTGATGGACAGGGAGGCCTGGCGTGCTGCAATTCATGGGGTCGCAGAGTTGGACATGACTGAGCGACTGAACTGAGCTGAACTGAACTGAATACTTTAACAAAAAGTTTAAAATAAAGTACTGCAAGAATGCCCTTTCTACTTGCAGTGCCAGCCCAGAGAACTCAACACTCCTGCCGGCACTAGTCATTTCTCTGCATTAACCTCTCGGCAGTCTGTGCCTGGGCTGAAGGTCGTCCATTCGTCCACGCCTTTCAGGCCGCAACGTGCCAGGCTGGAGAGCAGGGGGGTCCCAGTGCGTTCCCGTGAAGCCCACTCACCTTGGAGCATCACCACCGGTGAAGGGTGGGGGCAGCTGGGACCGCTCCATTTTTGAACGCCCACATCTGCGTATGGGAGCCAAGCTCAGCTCAGGCCCTCGCTCTGGGGGCACCACCTCACCAGACCAGACTTTTGGGGATCTTCTGCCCCCTCACCCACCGCCTGCCTGACTGCTCCCAGTTCGTGATGCTGACAGCCCTGGGGAAGACACCTACACCTCTCGATCCACCCTTTCTTCCATGGACCCTGCAGCCTCCTGGAGGGAATGGCTGAAAAGCTGACCCATAGCCTCAGAGCTGGCCCCATGCTCACCTGGTTGGTCACCGGCTTGAACCTCAAGTTGGGTTTATTCAGAAGTCTCTCAAGCTGCTCGTGGTTGAAGTTTGACACCCCGATGGCTCTCACTAGGCCTGCGGCCACCAGGTTCTCCATGGCCTAGCGGGGAGAAAGAACCATGGGGCATCCGGGCTGGGCCGGCCCCACGGGGAACCTAACAGGGTCGGAATAACGGCCCGGCCCGCTGTTCGACAGTATTTCCCTCAAGGCTTATCCAGCGCTTCCGTCCTCCAGGTCTGCTCCCTGTTGCACCACTAGGAGCTGTGGGCACACCACGGGACCTCACCGAGCCTGTTTCCTCACCCGCACACTGGGGACCACCCCGCCCAGGTCATGGGGCTGTTTAAGGGCCGTGTGAGCAGATGCATACAGAGCTCTTGGCTGAGGGCTGGCACCGAGCAAACGCAGCAGGTCGGGCTGCCATTACCAAGTCCCTGTCACCTGGTGTCTGCAGGGCGTCCACACCGGCCTCAGCTGCTGACCCTCTTCGCCTGGATCACAGGCTGCTTCAGCACCATGACCTGTGCTCAGTTCCTGCCCCAGTGCCAGTTAACGTCTTCAGGGACAAGGGCAGAACAGCTCCGCTGTTCACGGACTACCAGCCGGGCCGCCCTTGGCTTCAAAGGAACACGGCCTGGTGCCAGGCGCGGGCAGCTGTGAGTCTGAGCGGCCACGGCTGGTGACCAGGGTCCCTGTGTCCCTGTGACTCCTGAAGTGGCAACAGCTGCCCAGACCCTCACTTGGGCCACACAAACAGCCCAGGGTTTAACCTGGATCCTTGAGAACAGGCCACGCAGTGGACAAATGGGCCAGGTGAGCTCAGTTTCGCTGATTTGGTTGTTTGATGAAAGGGGAGGAGAGGCTGGCCTGGCCCCGCACGCCTTCCCATCTGTGCCCCCTCCCCGCTCTGCCTGGATGAACTCGCACCCCACGCCTGCACCCCTCACCCCACACAAAGAGCTCGCACTTCGTCTTCCTGAACTCTGCAAGTTCCAGTGAACCTCCCCTTCTGGCCTCCACCCCTCCCTGCCCGTGTGGGGGTCACAGGCACCCGCCAGCCTGACTGGACACCCTGCAGGCAGGAGCCCTCCTCCCAGGCCAGCCAGCCACTGCCCAGTGACCTATGCTCACTGCCCCGACAGGCACGCTCCTGCCTTGCTTCCACCTCAGCACTTTTCATCTGGACTCTGGTTTGAAATAAGCTACCCTTCCGCCACTTCTCCTTGCCCACCCCGAGACGTCCCCTGCTGCTGAAGTTATGGTTCCCAAATGCTGACAAAGCACTGAAGGGAACTACGGGACGGCAGCGCGGTCACCGCCGGGACACGGAGAAGCAGGTTTTCAAATTTTCCTTCTTTCTGTAGGTTTTACACTTTATATATTTTCTGTAAAGACCATGTGATCTTTGTTTTACTCAAAACATTCTGAATTAGTTTGAATGAGCTATCCCTAAAATAAGTGCTTCAGAAAGATGACCGACCCGCGCTGAGGTCCTCAGTCAGTTGCTCATCCTCAGTTTGTGCTGCAAACCAGGGGCTTCTGAACGGGCAGCTGCAGGCCTCATGGTTCCCTCCGGAGATGGTCTGCGGGGCTGGCTTACCTCCCACGTGTTCAGGAAGTCCGTGTCGCTGGGGATGATCATGCCGTTGTGGTCCACCGGCAAGTCTGCCTCTCCGGACTGCAAGAGCCAGAAGGAAAGGCACTCACTGGGGGCTCATGGTGACCCCCGGAGAGGACAGGGAGGAAGGGAGGGAAGAACACTGGACCAGAGGGCAGGAAGCCTGGGCTCTGCTCCAACACACAGCTAACCTTCTCCAGTACTCTGAACATCGCTGCCCACCACTCACCCAACAGGAAAGGAAGACCTGGAATCCTTGCCAGCGGCCATAAAACTGTGGCAATTTCAGGCAAAAAAAAAAAATGGAATCTTTCATGTCCTAAGGGCCCCATCTCCCAAGTCCACTGGTAGGATTGTCCCTCGTTTCTTAGAATCCCCATCATGGTGAGAGACAGCGAATCAACTAGCACAAGGGTGCTGGGAGGTGCAGGGCAGAGAAGGATGGCTACAATACTGAAGTGGGTTGCCACCTCCTCCTCGAGGGGATCTTCCTGGCCCAGGGATGGAAGCGACACCTCTTGCATCTCCTGCACTGAGAGGTGGATTCTTTACCACTATTGCCACCTGGGAAGCGCCAGAGAAGGATGGCAGGAAATTTTTAAAAATCTAAAGCCAGACCTCAGCACAGCCTCAGGGGTTGGTCTGCAACCCCTCCACCCCGCCAGGTATAGCCCCCCGAGGTAGGTCAAAGGGGAGGCCTGTGTGTGAAATGAAAGGATGGGTTGAAAGGCAGGACCTGTAGGGCAGTAGAGCCTGGGGGCTCTGAGGTCCTCCAGCCCATGCCTCCCCAGAGCTGAGCCCCGAGGGAACTGTGTGCTCACTGAATGATGACGGGCACAGCCAGGAAGGGAGGTGTGGCCTCAGGGGGTCTCGCCGTCCTGTACCTTGAAGCCCATGGGCCAATGCATGAGGTAGAGGTCCAAGTAGTCCAGCTTCAAGGTCTTCAGACTCCGGGTGCAGGCTGCTTTCACCAGGGACTTCTTATGGCAGGTGCACCAGAGCTGCAGGGGCAGGGAGGAGGCACAGACACAATGGCCATGGAGCCCGTGGGAGCTGTGAGTGCACACCTGCATGCTGGCCCAGGATCTGCAAGACGCGCAACGTCCAGGACCCCCTGGTAGTAAATACAATGGGGCAGTGACACGTCCTTCGGGCACCCCGGGATCCTCCATGGCTGCCCTTGTTCAGGCTGTCAATGTCTCCCATCTCGTGTACAAACACAGCGTCTACAATCTCCTCGACACCACACCAGCCTCACTTCTATACAACACAGTTCCCTATGTAACAACTTTCAACCGTGCTCCTTTCTAAGGGCAAAAGAGTGAACTTCTTAGACGACATCCTGACTTCTTCCACAGTCCGGCCCGTCCACTTCCCCAACCTGGCAGCTCTCTGCTGCCTAGCAGTTTTTCATCTGGGAACGCCAGCCAAGCTTCTTAGGGGTCCCTGCACCTGTGGTGTCCCATGCCCCGTGCCTTTGCTCATGTCACACTGTCCCTGACCCCCCTGACCTGCAATGCTCCCAGCCTGTGCATGGAGCTGCACAAGTCCTGTCCCGCGGGTTCAAGATCAAGTAATCAGCTCCTACAAAGGAGACTGGAAAACCCTCCCCGTGCTGTTCCCACCATCTGGTAGCCCATCCCTGAGCGGTCGGTGGCCCTCTCTCTATATACGGGAAATCCTACCTTGCTGACAATAAACAGGTTCTCCCGTCTCACCACGCCCTCCTTGATCTTGGACTGGATTCCCACTCCAACCTCATTCTCGTTGTGGTACACATAGGCGCAGTCCAAGTGCCGGTAGCCCACGTCTATCGCCACTTTTACAGCCTCTGTTACCTCCCCTGGAGCCGCCTGCAAGACAAGAAGTTAGCCACCTGCACTCAGGTGAGCCCGACCCCAACAACCCCTGTTCACTCTAGAACACAGAATCAACAAGCCATAAAAAGTGAAGTTACTGAGTTGGTACTCATAATCATCCATTTTAAAATTAGGGACATCAGTGTCAGAAAGAATTTATAGATAATATAATTTCAAATTTCTTTACTTATTTGGGGAAAATGCTTTAGGCATGTTTGGTGACTGCAAATGACTGAGCTAGAGGCTGTGCTACTGGAATGAAGGTGCGTAAATAAATTTAGGATGAATAATGATGACAGGTGTGAGGCAAGGAGGTACAGACTCACCCACTACCCACAAAGGCCATCAGCCCAAGTGTAAAAGCAGACAGGTGTACACAAAGACAATCCACCACACAGAGCATTGCCAGAAGCCAAAGGAATGCAAAGGATGCTATCAGCAATGTTCAAGTTCAGAAAAGAAACATTCTCTGTAAAGTGGGCTGCTCGAGCAGGCAAGGGGCCTGGGGTGGGGGAAGAGGCTCACACAACCACTAAACCCCAAGGGGTCTCAGCTCACAAGGCACTTTCTCCCTTGAATGTCACGTCACCCCGTGAGATGCATCTGTCATAATGATCTTCATTAAATGAGAACACATTCAGAGTGGATGACAGCTAAAGCATCCACTTCAGAGTTGGGAGGACCACCAAGAAATCAGAGGGAAGAGAAAATGAATATAATAATGAACATCAAATACAATAGAGAAGACCAACAAGGCCTGTGGTTGGTTTTTTGAAAAATCTTAATAGACTTTTTTTTTGCTGTTGTTCTTTTTTTTTTTTTTATTTTCAAATTTTTGGCCACACAGCACAGCATACGGGATCTCAGTGCCCCAACCAGGGACTGAGCCAGGGCCCCCAGCAGTAAGAGCGTGGAGACCCAATCACTGGACCTCAAGGGGATTCCCTAAAGTAGACAAACTTTGGATGAGACTGGGGAGACCAAGTTTTTTTTTAGTGACATTAAAGAAAAGCAGTATATACAGATAAAAAATATATATTTAAAAACCTAAGAAACTACTATCAATGACTAGAAGCCAACAATTTGGAAAAGTGAAATGAAATGGAAAAATTCCTAGAAAAACTTAAGAAGAAATAAAGCTCAATTGTTCTATAACTATTTTTTAAAATAAAGCAATTAAACACAATACACAGTTTTACAAAAATTTCCAGTTAGAATTCATACCAACTAAAAACAAAGTTCTTCTGACAAGAGGAAAAGAGGAAACACTTCCAACTTATTTTACTCAACCACAATAAATTAAACTATTAATACATCCCTGACCTCTACCAGTTGGTAAGTGGATAGAAGAAATAATTTAAATAATATTTTGATGAGTAAGGGTGATCATTCTAATGATCAGTCTATGGGGTTGCAAAGAGTTGGACATGACTGTGCTACTTTACTGAACTTCCACTATCAGGTTTTTACACTGGGAAGAAAAAGTTTGAAAGTTTCTTTTTAAAACCAAGTTGGCAATGACAGCATTTTCCTCTCTTTGGTACAGACACTTCCCCACCTTCCTGTTGGCTGCTGCTCTGATCTGTCAGGTGACAGTTCCCTGCTCTTGTCCAAGCCTGACAATCTTTTCTTCTGGGCTTTCTCAGACTTTTTTTTTCCTGAACAATTATAATGGAGCGGGTTGGAGGGGGGCGCTTCTTTGGTGGCTCAGTGGCAAAAAAGCCTCCGGCCAATGCAGGAGACACAGGCTTGAGCCCAGATCGGGAAAGATCCCATATGCCTCGGGGCAACTAAGCCTGTGTGCCACAACTAGGGAGCCTGTGCGCTAGAGCCCAGGGAGCTGCACCTGCTGAAGACCACACACCCTAGAGCTCTGGCTCCCCAACAAGAGAAGCGACCTCAATGAGAAGCCCAGCGAGAGCAACTAGAGAAAGCCCGGGCAGTGAGGAAGACCCAGCGTAGACATAAACAAACAAACAAACAGCCTCTGCTTATTAAAAAGCAGAGACAATACTTTGTCAACGAAGGTCTTTCTAGTCAAGGCTATGGTTTTTCCAGTGGTCATGTATGCATGTGAGAGTTGGACTGTGAAGAAAGATGAGTGCCAAAGAATTGATGCTTTTGAAGTGTGGTGTTGGAGAAGATCTTGAGAGTCCCTTGGACTGCAAGGAGATCCAACCAGTCCATCCTAAAGGAGAGCAGTCCTGGATGTTCATTGGAAGGACTGATGTTGAAGCTGAAACTCCAATACTTTGGCCACCTGATGCGAAGAGCCGACTCATTTGAAAAGACTCTGGTGCTGGGAAGATTGAGGGCAGGAGAAAGAGACGACAGAAGATGAGATGGTTGGATGGCATCACTGACTCGATGGACATGGGTTTGGGTGGACTTCTAGAGTTGGTGATGGACAGGGAGGCCTGCAAGGAGTCGGACACGACTGAGCGACTGAACTGAACTGAAATAAACAGTTGGGAAGGACAACCCCCAATTCTAGAAAACCTAATGACTAAACACTCCATTTCCAAAAGCCAGAGGCGGGCCCCCGGCAGGTGCCAGCGACCAGCTGGACCTGCGGAGGCTGCTGCAGGTGTCCCCAGGTAGGTGGGTCTCCACGCAGGAGCGTGTCGAAGGAAGCCGCCTCACCTTCCAGGTGCCCAGGCCCAGGACAGGTATCGCCTCCATGGCTCGGAGCGCGTCCCCGCCTGCCCGCGCGGCTCCCTAGGGCCGCTACCCGAGTGGACGCCAGACTGGTCGTTGGGGCCAAGGGTGGGGCTTCGGGGAACGGACGCGCGCCGGCGCGGGGTGAGACAGCCCTGGAGGGACGTGGCCCGGCCCTCTGTCTCCTAGCAACGCCTCCCCACCATTCTAGCGGCTCTCGGCATCGGGATCTTGGCGGAGATCCCGAGGTTCGCAGGGGCTGCTGGGCCAGGCCACCCCCCAGGGTAGCGGGGAGAGGTTTGGTGTCCCGCTCCCTGAGCCCTGGGAGGAGGCTAGGCCCCCGACTCGTCCCTTGGCGTGGGGGGGGGTGGGGGTGGGGAGGGCTGTACGGCTTCAGGGTGCCAGAGGGAAGTTGTTTTTCCTCCTCTACAAGTTTCTGTGCTTGGGCGGGACCCTAAGGTCTGCGGTACCATCCAAGAGTTGGTGGCCTTAGCTCCCTGTTGGTGACCCGGTGTTCCGAGTCCTGGGAATGATTTCTAACTCCCGGAGTCCGTGGGAGCAGAGCGCAACGTGGGGAGCCGGGACGCGGTGGGCACGGGGCCGCATCTCCCAAGACTGGGGGTGAGACCCTCCCTGCAGAGCCTCGTCTGCAGGTGGGAGTGGGCGGAGCCATTGCGGGGGTCCCGGCCTGCGGTGCCCCTCCTCGTGCTCCAGCACCCAAGACGGACTCCTCTCCAAGGTTGGGCTCCGGGGACTCTTCTTGGGAGTGGTCTCTGAGGTCAGTCACAGGCAAGCTTCGTCGTTATGTCTCTTATTAGTTTAGCTGGACTTGGTCACTTAGAGCTGAGTGACCCTGAGCACCCAGGCCTGGCTCATCAAGAAATTGGGGTGATCTAAGTGCCAAGGAGAGCTCCCTAAATTACTCCTAACACTAGGGCCTCTTTGTGGAGCTGCCTGCTCTCAGGGGTCCCTCCAGCCCCTTACACCAGCCAGGGCCAAGCTGGACCTGGTGCAGGTCCCAGGTCCTGCCAGAGATGGGAGAGGCTGGAGAAGAGATGGAGAAGGGAAGGGACAGCCTGAACTTCCCCTGCCCAGGTCCGTGTCTACACCACTTCCAGGCCTCCTGACCTAGCGGCGCAGGGAGCTGGCCGCTGGTGGCGGGGGGAGGGGTAGAGTGGGACCAGGACAACAGGATGTGTGGGAGATTATTCTGTGACTTCACGTCCCCTGGTCTTCAGTCAGGTTGATTGGTGTGGGGTGGTTTGTGGGGTCGCAGTACGACGGCCGTTGGCGCTGTGCGGTAACCGCTGGGATGGGAGCCGTTGGTACATTGGACACCGTCTCGCCCAGGCGGGGTCTCTTTCGCGCGCTGCTAGAGGTGTACATGTGCACTGGACAAGCTAGATTAGGCTGCCCCACCACCCCTCGCTGAGTCCGCATGTGGGAGGGAGGCCCTTTGACTTGGAGCTCATCCTGCTGCATCCACCCACGGAACTGGGGGCCAGGAGCCTGGGCCGTCCCCACTCTGAGTGGGGCTCATGCAGTTGAGTGCCCATTCCCTCCTGGGACAATCTGGGAAGTGAGATCACAATTAGAGCCAGCGAGGTGGGCGGAGTTCAGAGATGGGAGGGTTCAATACCCTGAGGTCAAAGCCAAACCCTCTCTTTGGGTGTACTTTGGGAATGAGAACCCCTAACCAGTCCATTCTGAAGGAGATCAGCCCTGGGATTTCTTTGGAGGAAATGATGCTGAAGCTGAAACTCCAGTACTTTGGCCACCTCATGCGAAGAGTTGACTCATTGGAAAAGACTCTGATGCTGGGAGGGATTGGGGGCAGGAGGAGAAGGGGACGACAGAGGATGAGATGGCTGGATGGCATCACTGACTCGATGGACGTTGAGTCTGAGTGAACTCCGGGATTTGGTGATGGACAGGGAGGCCTGGCGTGCTGTGATTCATGGAGTCGCAGAGTCGGACACGACTGAGCAACTGAACTGAAGCCCCTGTGCGCCCCTCCCACGTGCGTGCGGCCCTTTCCTCTGGGCATCCCTACATGGTGTGCACGTGAGTTCCGGTCTCCTCCCTATCCATCTATATGTGCGGTGTGCAGAGGCCAATTTTTGCAGTATGAGAAACTTGGCAGTGTTACCTGTGCAATGGAGCAATGAGATAGATGACGTTATTAAAAACTCACTGTTGGGAGATTACTTTTACAATAACGTGTTTTAAATTTTCAAAAATAGTTTATACTTTAAAGCAATGTGAGAAAAGGGATTTTTCATATTTATTTCAACAGGTCAAAAACGGACGGTTAATTTTTTAATAGCATTTCAGAAGGAATTATTATCTGTAGACGCAGAGAAAACCCACAAATTGTAAATCAAGTAGATTCTATTTATAATGTGCTTAACCTGAGCTTGGGAAATATTTTCTAACTCTGCAGAGATGGGTTTATTTAGGAAATACAATTGAGGTAAAACATCTGCATGATAAAAAACTGTTACCTATTTAGTTAAAAATACTCCTAAAACAGAGAACTTCATTCTTGAGCTGTATGTAAACTTCGTTTGAGTCTCCTGCCCTCTAGTGGTTATTTCTCAAAATGGAGACAAAACTGTATGCCATGAACTCTGAAATGAACACAACCCGAATTTGAGCAAGCTCTGGAAGTTGGTGATGAACAGGGAAGCCTGGCGTGCTGCAGTCCACGGGGCCTCAAAGAGTCGGACACGACTGAGCGACTGAACTGAAGTGTAGGAATCAAGTTCCAAATTTTAAGACATTTGAGGAAGCTGAGAAGTTTTCTAACTTGGTTTCCTCATTTTCACAACATAATCGCCATGTCTCTACTACATACTCCCTTGAGATTACTGATAGAAAATTGAATTTAGGCATCTCTTGACCATTTGACTTAATTTCCTGTAAAATTGGTACATATCTAGCATAATCTTATCACTATTGCATAAAGGTTTTGAAAATAAATACTTTAAAATGTACTAGTTTCCTATTATTAGTTAAGTCCATTACATGCTGTATCTTTTATTCCTCTTACTACCCCCATATACCTTGTGAAGTACACACTGTATTATTCCAATTTCATGAGAAAATAAAGTGATACTGAGCGGGGGCTGGTATGACTTGGGAAGTGACACACCCTGGGCCTGAAAGACTGAGTTTTGTGTCATGATTTTTCATTCTAACAATTCATAATTAATTTTGAGTTAATTTTAAAATTATCAGTATTTAACCATAAGTGTTACCCTCCAGCTGAGCTATTTAAAATCCTAAGAGATGATGCTGTTAAAGTGCTGCACTCAATATGTCAGTAAATTTGGAAAACTCAGCAATGGCCACAGGATTGGAAAAGGTCAGTTTTCATTCCAATCCCAAGGGAAGGCAATGCCAAAGAATGTACAAACTAGCATACAATTATGCTCATTTCACCTGCTAGCAAAGTAATACTCAAAATCCTTCAAGCTAGGCTTCAGAAGCACGTGAAGATATTAAGAAGAGGTGGCAAGAATACACAGAACTATACAAAAAAGATCTTCATGACCCAGATAATCACGATGGTATGATCACTCACCTAGAGCCAGACATCCTGGAATGCGAACTCAAGTGGGCCTTAGGAAGCATCACTACGAACAAAGTTAGTGGAGGTGATGGAATTCCAGTTGAGCTATTTCAAATCCTCAAAGACGATGCTATGAAAGTGCTGCATTCAAAATGCCAGCAAATTTGGAAAACTCAGCAGTGGCCACAGGACTGGAAAAAGTCAGTTTTCATTCCAATCCCGAAGAAAGGCAATGCCAAAGAATGTTCAAACTACTGCACAATTGCGCTCATCTCACACGCTGGTAAAGTAATGCTCAAAATTCTCCAAGCCAGGAGAATATGTAAACTGGGAATGTCCAGATGTTCAAGCTGGTTTTAGAAAAGGGAGAGGAACCAGAGATCAAATTGCCAACATCTGTTGGATTATCAAGAAAGCAAAACAGTTTCAGAAAAACATTTATTTCTGCTTTATTGACAATGCCAAAGCCTTTGACTGTGTGGATCATGATAAACTGTGAAAAATTCTGAAAGAGATGGGGTTACCAGTGAAGGAAAGTTACCTGGCTCAAAATAGCCTGGAGTTAAAACTCCCCTCCAGGTCCTCCCCACCAGTCTATGTAAAACAAAGAACTTTCACCCAAAGGAAAAAAAAACAGACATTAAGGTTGATTACCCCTAACTCCAAGCTGGTCCCAGCCTCTGGCCAACCTCCAGAATTCCTTGCCCCAGCCATTTAAGAGATAACTACTCCGAACAACCTTGGAGGAGAACAGGCCCCCTTAAGACAGTAGATTTCCACATATATGCCTGTATATACTTTTTCTTGGGTTAGTGCAGCAGCTCACTAATCTGACTGCTGCCCCTTCTCGCCACATTAAAGGTGATCTGTTCCTGTAAAGTGCTGGTCTTGTTCTTTTTCCAAACTTCACCTTCTCTAACTCCCTTACCCTACGTTTTTTGGTGCCGAAACACCTAGGAGGTTGAGATTCCTTTTCATTCTCCGTGGCCAGCTCTTCGGAGCGTGGAAGCCTGCTGAGCTCACTTTCCCGCCCAGACTTTCAAGAGCTCCTCAAGAGGACATCCTGTGCCTTCGTGAGTGGTACAAGTCCTGTGCAAGGGCTTTACTGGTTTTCCACGTAACCCAAGGAATATTGGTCTCTCTCTCTCTTCCTCTTTTCTCTACACTTTCTTTTCCACAGACCGACCAACTCCAGGAAAGAGGCCTTTTGCCATTCAACCTCCCTCCATCCACCACGAATTCTCACCTGCCCCAGCAGCCCAGGTAAGCTTGGACGGCACTCTAGGGCGCCACAGACTATCCTCCTTTCTGGGTTCCCAGAGAACTCTCTGGCCAAAAGGCCCTCTAGGGAGGTACATGGAGGATGCCTCTCCCTCCTTCAGAGCCTCTCTTTCTCTTTTTGCCTAGTTAAAAGATTAGGTGACGAACCTTTTCTCTCCACTGGACAGTCGCTAGCCATTTGCTATGGGGTCAAGCCAATCTGTCCCACGGGACTCTCCCTTGGCCTACTTAAAATGAAACCTCAAACCTCTATCCTTGACCGTTCTCAAGGCTCATAAACTCGAGTCACTTTGCACTCAAATCTGGCCTCAGTACAAACTGGATGACCAAAACCGCTGGCCTGAGTTCGGGACTTTCAATTTCAATATTTTATCAGATCTCACAAACTTCGTCAAACAGAATGGCAAATAGTCAGAGGTCCCCTATATTCAAGTCTTCTGGGACCTTAGAAGTCATCCTTCTCTCTGCAAGAACTGTTCTACCTATCAAATCCTCTGCTCTCTCTCCCCCTCCATTACAAAAGAATCCAAAACCCCCAGTCCCCAAACCCCCAGCCCCTGATTTTGACCCGGTAGATGAGCCTCCTCCCTACCTCTAGCCCTTCCTCCTTCAAAACAGGAAGCGATGACTCCGAAACCCCAAAAGAGATTTCCACCCCACTCCCCCCATCGGCGGAGAAGGCAATGGCACCCCACTCCAGTACTCTTGCCTGGAAAATCCCATGGACGGAGGAGCCTGGTGGGCTGCAGTCCATGGGGTCGCTGAGTCGGACACGACTGAGCGACTTCACTTTCACTTCTCACTTTCATGCATTGGAGAAGGAAATGGCAACCCACTCCAGTGTTCTTGCCTGGAGAATCCCAGGGACGGGGGAGCCTGGTGGGCTACCGTCTATGGGGTCACACAGAGTCGGACACGACTGAAGTGACTTAGCAGCAGCAGCAGCCCCCCATCGGCCAGGACCTGAAGCAACCACATGCTTCCCCTCAGAGAGGTAGTGGGACCGGAGGGCCCTACACAGGCTCATGTACCTTTCTCAATTTCTGCTATGAGCCAAAATGAAGAAAAATTGGGATCTTTTTGAGAAAATCCTACTAGGTATAGAGAAGAATTCCTCTGCCTTACACAAGCGTATCATCTGACCTGGAATGATCTTTATTACATCCTAAATGCCACATTAACCCCTGATGAAAAGGAATGGATATGACAGGCAGCCCGGACTCATGCTGATCAGCTCCATAACCAAGACAGGACTAATCCGGTGGCTGATGATGCAGTCCCTTTAACTGAGCCACAATGGACACATCAAGGCGATGCCAGCATCCGGTATCTGCATCATATGATCACCTGTTTACTACAAGGAATACTAAAAAGCTCTCACACTCATGTTAACTACGATAAGATTAGCAAACTGACTCGAGCAAAAGATGAAAATCCTGTCCTTTTTCTTTCACGGCTTACTGAGGCAGTCCAAAAATACACTAATCTAGACATTTCCACCCCTGCCGGACTGACTACAGGTCCACTTCATAAGCCAGTCAGCCCCTGATATTCGCTGAAAACGATGCCAGTTGGAGAAGGGCCCCGAAACCCCTCAGTGAGATCTCCTAGAAATAGCCTTTAAAGTTTTCAATAATACGGTGAAAGAAGCGGAAAAAGAAAAGGAATCAAAGGCCAAATATGCTTTATATGCTGCAGCTATCCAAGAAAAAAATTCAACCCCTTTGAGGTGAGAGATGATCCAACTGTGCCTGAGTTACTCCAGTGATGGAGCCCAAGCTCCAGACCCCGAGTCCATCCCATATAGACGGACTCGGAGCTTTGGGTAACTGGCACGGTGGCCGGACACAAAGTCTCATTCCTAATAAACACTGGGACTTTTCACTTTTATCCTTCTTTAAGAGCCCACTCCAACCTTCAGAAGTGGCCATCAAATGGGGTCTCAGGCATTCCTTTTTATCCCAAAATAACCCCTCCGCTCCTTTGTTTCTTCGACAAAACAACACTAATACATTCTTATATAGTAGTTCCTAAATGTTCAATGGCATTGATGGGACGTGATCTTCTGGCTAAGCTACCAATTTCTATAAACCTCCCATCTTTAGATCCCAAATCAATTCTTTGCATCCAAATGGCACCCGAACCTTTGGCCAGCCCTCACTCCCAAAATCTTCCCCCTGACCTTCTCCCGAGAGATCCTCAGGTCTGGGACTCTGAAGCCTCGTTGGTAGCCCATTCCCCTGAACAGGTTTTTCTTAAAAATCCCTCAGGTAATAACCCAAACTCAATATACCCTGACCACAGAATCCCAACAAAGACTTAAACCAATAATCTCCCAACTGCTCAAAGCCAGCCTTTTGTGGCCTATCATTCTCCTCATAACACTCCTATACTGGCAGCCAAAATGGGACCCACTCCTGGCATCTAGTTCAAGATCTTCGCAAGATCAATGAGGCAATAATACCCATATACTCCGTGGTCACTAATCCCCACCCCTTCTCTCACATGTTCCCCCTGACACTCTACTTCAAGGTATTGGACCTCAAAGATACTTTCTTTACTATACCCCTACACCACTCCTCACAGCCCCTATCTGCCTTCACCTGGACGGATCCAGACACAAATCAATGTCAACAATTAACTTGGACCGTTTTACCACAAGGGTTTAGAGATAGCCCTCATTTTTTTGGTCAAGCCCCCCAAAGAGACCTACAAACTTCAGACCTAGGCTCTACTACCTTACTCCAATATGTAGACAATTTATTGTTATGTAGTTCCTCTCGCCATAACTGCTTAGTCCACACTGCAAAGGTATTAAATGCCCTAGGCAACTGGGGCTAGGGCACACTCTCCAAAGCACAAATTGCTTCCACCACTGTCAATTACATGGGATTGCTTCTCACTCCCAAATCAAAGTAATTCCAGCTCAGAGACTTCAAGCTTTGACAAAGATCCCCAGGCCCCACACCAAAAGGGAACTTCTTTCTCTATGAGGTCTATTAAACTTCTTCCGAATATGGATCCCAAATTTTGCCCTCCATGCAAAACCTCTCTACCAAGCTACTCGAAGAAACATAGATGAACCCTTATTGGGTCCACCTCTCCCCACACTCCAATACAGACTGTTATCAAACATTTACTATAGATCCCTTCTCTTTACTTACCCAATTACACCAAGCCTTTTTTCCTTTTTGTACATTCTCGACAAGGACCTGCCTTAAGGATTCTGCGCAAAAAGAGCAGGGACATATGAGGGCCTCTAGCTTACTTATCTAAACAACTCGATCTCGTCACGCTCGGATGGCCACTTTGTCTCCAGGCCTTAGCTGCAACCACCCTCTTAATACCTGATGCCCAGAAACTAACCTGAAATGCTCCTCTAAATGTATGCTTACCTCATTCCATCTTAGATTTACTCAATCATCGGGCTTTCCTTTCTCTGCCCCTTGCTTAACTACAGATCCTTCACAGACACCTCTTTGACCTATCCCTTTCTTTTATGCCTTGTAAACCTCTTAATCCTGCTAGCTAGCTTACTCCCTACACCAGCTCCAGAACATCTATCTCATGACTGTGTTAAGGCCTTAGATATGACACTTAATCCATTTGAACATATAACCGATCAGCCCCTTACTGACCCCACAGTCCTATCCTGGTTCATAGTTGATAGTGCCCAGAAACAAGCCCCATTTGCAGCTGGATACACTATAGTCCAGGGACAGCCTGACAAAGTTATCCCTCCTCGCATCATCATGTCAGCCAAACTCCCAGCTCACACATCCTCACGACAGGCTGAACTGATAGCTCTTACACAAGCTTTGACCCTAGCCAAAGACCAAAAGATAAACATTTACACTGACTCCAAATATGTCTATAACACATTACATTCTAACATTATAATCTGGAGGGAGAGGGGATTCCTCACTCAGAAGGGCACACCTATTCTCAGTGCTTCTTTTATTTCTGAACTCCTCCATGCGGCTCAGCTCCCAAAACAAGCTGCTGTAATATACTGCCTGGGACATCAGTGACATAGTCCTATCTCCTTTTATAACAATATAGCAGATCACCAAAGCGGCAGGCTGCCTCTGTTAGTCCTGTCTTTACTACAGCCCAAATTGATGAGCCTAACATCTGCACATTACTTTCATATTTGCATTCCCTTTTCCACCCCTCTGCAAAAGTACTTAAGACTTTCCTTCAGAACTTTATTGAACTAAGGACGATATGACTTATTTAAATAATCTGACCCAAACTTGTACCATTTGTCAGCAGACAAATCCTAATTGTAACATTTGCCTCCCTCCTTTCCTCACCCACCAAATTGCAGACATCTTCCCGCACAAGACCGGCAGGTAGATTTCACCCACATGCCACCCATAAAAAGGGTTAAATTTCTCCTAATCTTTGTATATACATTTTCTGGATGGATCGAAGCTTTCCTGACTACTAACAAACCAGTCCCTACTGTGGCTCAGCTTATTCTTATTGAAATCCTCCCTAGGTCTGGAATGCCTTCCTCCCTCCAGTCTGACAACAGGCCCAAGTTCACATCCCAAATCACCCAAAATATTGCACGAGCCCTTCAAGTTCCTTGGAGGTTTCACATTCCTCATCATCCCTGGTCTTCCAGTAAGGTTGAGAGAGCCAATCGAGTCCTAAAAAAATCCTCAGACCAAATTAATAATCGAACTTCATCACGATTGGACTAAACTCCTCCCTTTCGCCCTCTTAAAGGTCAGAGCCTTACCAAAAAAAACCCTTAAATATCAGTCCATCCGAAGCCATGTATGGGAGGCCCATAATACC
This sequence comes from Cephalophus harveyi, assembly GCA_006410635.1. NCBI lineage: Eukaryota > Metazoa > Chordata > Mammalia > Artiodactyla > Bovidae > Cephalophus > Cephalophus harveyi. The sequence continues at coordinate 164,532 of SJYT01042699.1, forward strand.
TCTGGGTTTTTCCCCCTCCCAGGACGGTCCCAAACTGCCTTCCCACCTTCCTTTTCCTTTACTTGCCCAGATACGAGATGCCCTTTAGCAACATATGGATGACTTACTCCCTCAACTACACCCCAATTTTCCATACCCATCCCTTCAAATAGGAGATAATAAAGTTTGTATGACAACTCAGTCCCACTCAGATCTAACCCCAAAATGGCAACGTCCCTACATGGTAATTCTGCTGACCCCTATCGCTACAAAATTAAAAGAAATTACCCCTTGGGTCACATCACCCGGTTAAAAAAGGTTATGCAGCCCAATGATGAAAATGCTTGCCAGACTAATACTTATCAAGTTTCTCACACAGGCCCTACAACTCTAAAGTTCGCACGGCTTCCACCAGCCTCAACTGGAGATGGATGAACCTGTTGGTTTCACCGCTTCAATTATTCCTGGAACAATTTCTGGCAGATATCTGGGTCTCGAGTCTTCAAGGATCCACGTTCAAACTTGCTGAAGATTACATCTCCACCCTGTGGCTTCAGGGAACCTTTTATAACTTTTACCCCTTTGAAATTCTTTTCCATAGTAATCTATCTTATACTCACTTCCCCAAATGTTGTTTAACATCTTCTTATCCTCCCTTTTCCTCTGACCCAGGAATTCCTTCAAAATCCTAACCTCAACTATCTATCTATTCAGGACCCTTAATTTAACCCATACACTTCTCAATGCTTCTAACCCACAATTGGCTAGACTGCTAGATATGTTTATCCATAACTCCTCTGTGAGATTCAGCCCTCCCCACATCCATCCTCAACTGGACCACAGGTAACACGACCCTATACCACTCATACCGTGGAGAGCCTTTATTCATCTCATATCTTAAATAGCTTCACACAAGTGACCAAATCTGAAATTCAGACATACTCTTAGAATCTTTACTCATTGAACTTCCCTCCTTCAATGAAAAACCTCCAATTGGAGGCCCTATTGCCTAGAGAGTAACACTGTTATAACCAACTCCTTTTTGCATATCCAGAAATTCCCAAAACAGTTCATATGACCAACCCATGGGCACAACTCCATGTGCAACCATACCCACCTTACTGTTTGCCACTGGAAAGGCTATATATAATGTTTCTGGTACTACAGGACACTCTTTAACCTTTTCAGGGTGGTTTCCCTCAGCATATTCCTCCACTCCTCCCATTGTTGGGGTCACCTCCCCCCCGCCCACCTCCTCTTCGCCATCAAATCCAGCTGTTGTCTTATGACACCTGGCCTATTTTTCCTGTGTGGGGTGTCTACATACCTTTCTCTACCTGTACTGGGACCTGCACCCTGGTATACTCCAATCCAAACATTTTAATAGTCCCCAATGATCAGCCCTTGCCTATTCCTCTCATCCAGAAGTGAATAAAATGAGCCATTCATTTCATTCCCCTCTTAGTAGGAATAGGAATAGGGGCTGGAATTGGAAAAGGAACCACTGGCTTAACCACCTCCATCCAAAACTACCAGACACTCTCTAAGGACCTATCAGACAGCCTCCAGGAAATAGCTCAAGGTCTAATAACTATCCAAAATCAACTTGATTCCTTGGCAGCCGTAGTATTACAAAACAGAAAGAGATTAGATCACCGCAGAGAAGGCAGTTCTGTGCCTTTTTCAAGACGAATCCTGCTGTTTCTATGCCAACTAGTCCGGTATTGTCCAACGAGCTGCAAAAAACGTTAAAGATCAAGCCTCACGAATCCACCAGAGATTAAGCAACTCCTGGCAGTCATGGTTAACAGTTTGGAACTGGATGCTTTGGGTTTTACGCCTTTCAGACCATTCATTTTTATCATCCTCCTACTCACCTTTGGGCCTTGTTTAATCTTTTCCAGGGATTCCTCCAAGACCAAATCAGAGCCGTTCCTGAGACCAAGTCAAGACTGTTCTTTTGCTTTAGACCCTTAGGGCTAGAATAGAAAATCAACACTACAGGCCTTAGACTTCCTTCCTCCCAGACCACAATCCTCTGAACCTCATTTATCAGGATGAAGCCCTGAACATTAGCAACACCCACCTCTCTTTTTACATATATTCCTTAGGGCCTGGAATGAAGGAAAGTTATAGGCCTCAAAATGGCCTGGAGTTAAAACCCACCCCCAGGTCCTCCCACCATTCTATGAAAACAAAGAACTCTCTCACTGGAAGGGAAAAACTGACGTTAAGGTTGATTACACCCAGCTCCCAGCCTGTCCCAGCCTCTGGTCAATCTCCAGAATTTCTTGCCCCAGCCATTTAAGAGCTAACTACTCGGAACAACCTTGGAGAAGAGGCCCCATAGGACAGTAGCTTTCCACATATATGCCTATATATACCCTTTTCTTGGGTGAGTGCAGCAGCTTACTAAACTGACTGCTGCCCCTTCTCATTAAAGGTGATCTGTTCCTGTAAAGGAGAAAAGGAAAGATATAAGCACCTGAATGCAGAGTTCCAAAGACTAGCAAGAAGAGATAAGAAAGCCTTCTTTAGCGATCAATGCAAAGAAATAGAGGAAAACAACAGAATGGGAAAGACTAGAGATCTCTTCAAGAAAATTAGAGATACCAAGGGAACATTTCATGCAAGGATGGGCTCGATAAAGGACAGAAATGGTCTGGACCTAACAGAAGCAGAAGATATTAAGAAGAGGTGGCAAGAATACACAGAAGAACTGTACAAAAAAGATCTTCATGACCCAGATAATCATGATGATGTGATCACTCATCTAGAGCCAGACATCTTGGAATGTGAAGTCAAGTGGGCCTTAGAAAGCATCACTACGAACAAAGCTAGTGGAGGTGATGGAATTCCAGTTGAGCTGTTTCAAATCCTGAAAGATGATGCTGTGAAAGTGCTGCACTCAATCTGCCAGCAAATTTGGAAAACTCAGCAGTGGCCACAGGACTGGAAAAGGTCAGTTTTCATTCCAATTCCAAAGAAAGGCAATGCAAAAGAATGCTCCAATTACCGCACAATTGCACTCATCTCACATGCTAGTAAAGTAATGCTCAAAATCCTCCAAGCCAGGCTTCAGCAATACGTGAACCGTGAACTCCCTGATGTTCAAGCTGGCTTTAGAAAAGGCAGAGGAACCAGAGATCAAATTGATGGACCTAACAGAAGCAGAAGATATTAAGAAGAGGTGGCAAGAATACACAGAAGAACTGTACAAAAAAGATCTTCACGACCCAGATAATCATGATGATGTGATCACTCATCTAGAGCCAGACATCTTGGAATGTGAAGTCAAGTGGGCCTTAGAAAGCATCACTACGAACAAAACTAGTGGAGGTGATGGAATTCCAGTTGAACTGTTTCAAATCCTGAAAGATGATGCTGTGAAAGTGCTGCACTCAATCTGCCAGGAAATTTGGAAAACTCAGCAGTGGCCACAGGACTGGAAAAGGTCAGTTTTCGTTCCAATCCCAAAGAAAGGCAATGCCAAAGAATGCTCAAACTACCACACAGTTGCACTCATCTCACATGCTAGTAAAGTAATGCTCAAAATTCTCCAAGCCAGGCTTCAGCAATACATGAACCGTGAACTCCCTGATGTTCAAGCTGGTTTTAGAAAAGGCAGAGCAATCAAAGATCAAATTGCCAACATCTGCTGGATCTTGGAAAAAGCAAAAGAGTTCCAGAAAAGCATCTATTTCTGCTTTATTGACTATGCCAAAGCTTTTGACTGTGTGGATCACAATCAACTGTGGAAAATTCTGAAAGAGATGGGAATCCCAGACCACCTGACCTGCCTCTTGAGAAATCTGTATGCAGATCAAGAAGCAACAGTTAGAACTGGACATGGAACAACAGACTGGTTCCAAATAGGGAAAGGAGTATGTCAAGGCTGTATATTGTCACCCTGCTTATTTAACTTATATGCAGAGCACATCATGAGAAATGCTGGACTGGAAGAAACAAAAGCTGGAATCAAGATTGCCGGGAGAAATATTAATAACCTCAGATATGCAGATGACACCACCCTTATGGCAGAAAGTGAAGAGGAGCTAAAAAGCCTCTTGATGAAAGTGAAAGAGGAGAGTGAAAAAGTTGGCTCGACATTCAGAAAATGAAGATCATGGCATCCGGTCACATCACTCCATGGGAAATAGATGGAGAAATAGTGGAAACAGTGTCAGACTTTATTTTTGGGGGCTCCAAAATCACTGCAGATGGTGGCTGCAGTCATGAAATTAAAAGACGCTTACTCCTTGGAAGGAAAGTTATGACCAACCTAGATAGTATATTCAAAAGCAGAGACATTACTTTGCCAACTAAGATCCGTCTAGTCAAGGCTATGGTTTTTCCTGTGGTCATGTATGGATGTGAGAGTTGGACTGTGAAGAAGGCTGAGCACCGAAGAATTGATGCGTTTGAACTGTGGTGTTGGAGAACACTCTTGAGAGTCCCTTGGACTGCAAGGAGATCCAACGAGTCCATTCTGAAGGAGATCAGCCCTGGGATTTCTTTGAAAAGAATGATGCTAAAGCTGAAACTCCAATACTTCGGCCACCTCATGAGAAGAGTTGACTCATTTTAGAAGACTCTGATGCTGGGAGGGACTAGGGGCTGGAGGAGAAGGGGATGACTGAGGAAGAGATGGCTGGATGGCATCACGGACTCAATGGACGTGAATCTGAGTGACCTCTGGGAGATCATAATGGACAGAGAGGCCTGGCGTGCTGTGATTCATGGGGCTGCAAAGAGTCGGACATGACTGAGCAACTGAACTGAACTGAGAAATTCAAGCTTCTGAACAGTCAAGGAAGAAATGAAAATAGATTTCAGCTTGGACCTGTCAAAGAGTAACCAAGGAATGTTTAATCATTAAAAAATCACCTGGAATATATGAGTCATCGATATTATTGGGCTGTTACACAAAATTTACACACACATGTGAGGGTATGTATTTGGACTATTTTCATGAAACAAAGGAAGGAAAAGATTGATAAGAGAGGGTAGAGAAAAGAAGGGGATATAACTTTAGACAATCTGGGAATGGTGAACCTTGATTGGTTTTCATTGGGGATAAATAGATTAGCTGTCATCTATCAAGGATAATCTGGAGTGTGTCCCTGAGCAGACTGACTCAGATACTGACAGTGAATCCCTGGAGCACCATGACAGGCTGTGTCTGCACTGTGCCAACTAGTGTCCTTCCATTGGGACCTGCACCATGTCATTCTGGTCTGTGCCATGTCTTACAAAATGACTCAGACCCTAATGACTCTTCCTGCCAAAAAAAGTTTGAGAAACCTCTATGTCACAACATTACAGCAGAGAACTGAGAGAAATACAAAGCTGAAATGTTATGGAGAATTATACAAAACTTTCTCCCACAATTGGAAGCAGCATATGTTTGCAGGCCAAGGAGATACTTATCCACCAGGTTTCTAAAATCTATTCTAAAAGTTTAATAATCATATTACATACTGTGTCTAATGATATAATAGAAAGTATATCATTTTCATGCTTTGTCATCACTCCTACTGAATCCTTGGCTATGAGCTTCTCTTCTAAGTCCATAAAAAGAGGAAAAGTTTGAAAAGGGAGGAAGACTCCTTTTAAGGAATTCCCTAGAAACAACTTGTGTCTCCTTGGCTTTCACTGGGATGGCTGTCTATTTTGAATCAATAATACAAAAGATATTTCCCTGATTAGTTTAGGACACAGTAAACCAATCCACAGTGAACCAATGGTGAAGCCACTTTTCTCCAAGTATGGGGACTCCTCAAGAGACATGTGGACATCTGAATAATATCAGTGAAATAAGTAAGAGAAGCAGAAATTGACAATGGGAAGAGAAGCATGTGTACCTAACCAAACAGGACACATAGCAGAAAATGTCAAATATAAGTCTGTTCCAAGAATATTGTTCATATGGTAAACATTGAATGTACTTGTACATTTCCACCATAATCAGTGGTGACAGTGAATGGTGGTGGACAGGGAGGCCTGTAAAATAAGAAATCAGCTGAGGATTTCCATGGTTAATAAAAATCCCTTAGACTTGCTGTTATTTTTAATTTGCTCAGTTATGAATGATTCTTTGTGACCCCATGGACTGCAGCATACCAGGCATCCCTATCCTTCACCATCTCCCAGAGTTTGCTCAAATTCATGTCCATTGAGATGATGATGCCATCAAACCATCTCATCCTCTGTCATCTGATAGAGACTGGCTGACTCAGTGAAGAATCGTGTGTACACTGAACACTCAACTTTCCAGGTTTTGTCATTACATGATAGTCCCAAAGAGTAAAAGTAAAACCAGGTGACTCCCTTTCTTCTGAGTTGTTACTTATAACACTCTACTCATCTGGATTTTTACTGATACTGCTCTATCCAAGTTCAGGGTTAGCAGTTTGGCTACTTTAAAATAAAAGAATAGATTGGCTTTGAATAATTCCTAGGACTGAGCACAACACCCAAATGCAAATTTGTCTTCTTAACTAGGTGATGTGTATGTGTGGCGGGGGGGAGGTGTGTGGTGGGAGTGGAGTGGGGTGATAACAGTAAGTCCTTTCTTAGAAAAGGACACTATGATCTCAAAGGCTTCCAGTCTGGATAATTTATGTGTCTAAGGAATTCATCTCTTTCCTACAGTAATCAGCTATGCTAGGTTCAAGCAACACACTCACAAAAATGTACATTTCAGTTTAATTCCCCCATACACCAAACTCCCAGCAGGATCTCTAGGGTCATGAAGAAAAGAAATATAAATGTAAACCAAACAGATTTTCTTAAAGGGATTTTTGCTATAAAGAGAAAAGAGAAGGAGAGGCAAAGAGAAAACCATAGAAATAACTCTGTATTACTACCCATATCTAGCTTGTTAGAAGTTTTTCCTCCTGTCAAACACACTGAGTCAGTGGTCAAGTAGGCAGAGCATTGCCATTAAAGAAATTTGATTCTAGAAAAAACGTTCCTAGCAAAGACCTTTTGCAGGACTCACTTTGGTGCTAATGTTTAGTTCTACAGAGACCAATAAGCTCACTTTCAGTCTCAAACAGAATGAAACAATCCTTTTTCATTCTATTTTCATCTTTGCAGATGCTTATTAAACGCAGACTATCGCCTGGTCACCAGGCTTGTCAGCTTTTATCCGAAAGATGGAACCAATAAAGAGTAGAGAGGAAAAATATACATTTTCTCAAGTACTTCTCAACTTGCTAAATCTGAATTCCTGTGAAAAGACTAAAAAAAAAAAAAAAATTGACTCTAACTTGAGTCCTGGAAAATCAAAGCCTTCTTAGTGCATTGGTGGTTCCTATTGTTTATGAGAAGCACAGAGTGAAGTAATATGAAGTGTAAAATATTCCTTGTGAGAAGCTTTTTTGTCTTGGCAATTTTTGTCTTCCTCCTTTTGGTTGTGGGAGTGGATGTTGAGGTTTTTCTGAAGCAAGGCATATTTTTGGGTAGCCAGATTTTGCAGAGAGCTCATTTAAATCATAGGCCTCCTAGCACATGGCAGGTAGGCAAGTTATGAGGAACAGAAAGGATAAAATAGGCTTCAGGAATTTCTTACCATCTTGGTATGCTTTTAAAACCTTCTACTTGGGGAGCCAACTCTTTCTAGTACAAAGCCATATTGCTGAGATGCAGTTCTTCCATATCATATTGAGAGAGAGAAATAACTGAATATGGATCAAACAGAAAAGAAATAAATCATTGAGTTTGTGGGTCAATAACTAGCTCCTTGAAAATAGTAAAGTAACTCTTTTAAATCATCATTTAAGATTTCTGTCATTGATTTAGAAAATCTAAATCACTTATATCATCTATAAGAATTAGAAGGCAGAAAGGAGAAAAAGGTGGAATCATGGAAACAACATTTAACAATCATTAACAGCATTTTACAGTCTCGACATGATAACAGCTTAATCTAAAGGAGTTGAACTGGGGACAATAAGAATGTGTGATTTTGAGAGATAGTTAGAAGACAAAATTTCTAATACACAGAGTTGCAAAGGAATCAATTGCTAGAATTTTAATGAGACAAGACCAAAAAAAAAAAAAATAACCCTTTATATTATTGATACATATTTACAAAGGTCCATCTGCATATAAAAGTTCGGATAGCTATAGGTATTCATGTTCAAAGGCAAGCTTCACAAGTTCCAATTCACTTTTATTCTCCCAACGGTTAAAATCTAACTGTCCCAACTTATATGAACAATTTCAAAGTGGATTCACTTTGTAGCCTACCAGGCTTCTCTGTCCATGGGATTTTCCAGGCAATAGTGCTGGAGTGGATTGCCATTTCCTTCTCCAGCGGATCTTCCCAACCCAGGGCTCGAACCTGGGTCTCCCACATTGTAGACAGACGTTTTACTGTCTGAGCCACCAGGGAAGTCATATATGGGATACTAGCCCTGGAATGCTCTTTATAGGAAGTTTAATCGCAATGTGTTTCTTCCCAAAGTAGTGCTGGGCTATACTCTTGAAAGTGAAAGTGAAGTCGCTCAGTTGTGTCCAACTCTTTGCAATCCCGTGAACTGTAGCCCACCAGGCTCTTCTGTCCATGGGATTCTCCAGCAAGAATGCTGGAGTCGGTTGCCATTTCCTTCTCCAGGGGATCTTCCCAACCCAGGGATCAAACCCAGGTCTCCCGCATTGCAGGCAGACACTTTAACCTCTGAGCCACTAGGGAAGCTATACTCTTAGACAGTGACAAAAGTCTCGAAAATTCACACATTCAATTACTTTGAATTCAATTATTGTCACTCTCAGTGCTTCTGTAAGACCATCGACCTAAAATGCTTAGGTATTTTTTAAATGATAGACCAAACAGTCTGACGTACTGGATAGACTAGAAATGAAGAAGCTTGAGAGCTGAAGCTTTAAACAGAAGAAAGGAGAAGTGCCCACAAGTGGAAGTGAAAATAAAGACATGATCAGGCTTGCCATTTGGGTAAAGAGAGCTGTGTGGTCAGAGGTTAGAATACTTAAAGTAATATCTCTGGAGGAGTAAAATTAGATAACAAAGGAAAACAATAGATAACAAATTAAAAGGTAGACATCTGAAGGTGACTGAAGTGAAAAAAATGAGAAGGTCCTTGGCGGCCAGGACATGAAGAAAGCGAAGAGGCCAAAATGTTGAAAGTTTTATTATCCATAAAGACTTGACTTCAACCAGTTATATGTGCTCTAGTCAAATAGCATGAACAGGTGCTGAGTTTCTTGATATATTGTGGAGACTGAATCTAGGACACAGAAAGTGAACACAACTAGGTGGGTAGGTAGGGAATTGAATGTAGCAGAATTTTATGCATCTCAAAGGAGCAGATTTGTTTTTAATAAATCAAGATAGAAAAGTAGTAGCCCAAAAATAGTCATGAAGATCAACCTGCTGGGAAGCAAGTACACTCTGGATTAAAAAAATAAATAAAATAAAATAAGATTGAGGGAATAAATTTAAGATCTCTGGTAGATCCATTCTCGTTTATTTGTGATTATATCTGACTTTTTAGCTTTACTTTTTGATCATCTAATCTGATCTTTCTGATCAGAGACATCTAATGCCTAATCCCACCAACTATGTCATGCTTTCATTCATATATTTAGCCTTAGCTGTGTTTATAGTACCTACTCCCGGGCTTCCCAGGTGGTTCAGTGGTAAAGAATCCACCTGCCAATGCAGGAGAAATGGGTTCAATCCTTGGGTCGAGATCACCGGGAGAAGCAAATGACAACCTACTCCCGTATTCTTGCCCAGAAAATCCTATGGACACAGGAGCCTGGCTGGCTATATTCCATGGGGTAGCAAGAGTCAGACATGACTTAGCAACAAAGCAGCAACATAGTACTTACTCTATAGTATTTATGAGGTTCAATTTGACAAATGATACACTTTTAGGGCCCTGCTCAGATGTAACTTACTTGTAGATTCCCAACCTTCTCCTTCCCTACAATCATCAGTCTATCACCACGTACCAGCAGATCTGACAGCCCCTGTCCACCCATGTCTGTGGTGTTTTAGCATAGCTCCATTAACCCATTTTCTCCATTCTGGAACAGATTATTTTTAACATATTTTACTCTCTCACTAAATTAGCAATCACGTTGAAGGCAAGATTCATGCCTTATTGATCTTTGTATTATTTTTAGCACCTAACATGAAGAATGGCACAGGATAAACAGCAATAAATGATTGCTGAAATAAATTGAATTGTTGGAATGTTTTGTTTTTCCCTAAGCCACTTTCCTGTACCATGTAAAAAACACAGAGTTCCTTGTCCTTTGGCAATGGTATATTCCATATGCCCAAGAGATTTAAAAGCTTACAGCATAGAGCCAAAATGAGAACACTCATTACAGTACTGCATTATAGCTACTAAGTCACATTTTGCAACCATACTGTGCCACCAATATAATTGGAAAATATTGAACTTTCATTAGTTAGGGAAGCCAGCCACTCTTTAATTGTCATTATTTTAATTTTTTGCTGACTATAATAGCCTCTTGAGATAGACATCTCATTTCTGTGACAGACCTGAGGGTCAGCAGTGGTATAATTTTATTTCTCTATAGTTGACTGCAGCTCAGAATAGTATTCAACATTTAATCCATTCCTACTTTTCATTAGCAACTTTAGTCAAGTACAAATTAAGAGTGTCTCATTTTAAAATCAGGATTTCTCAGTGTGGGAGGAGTGGGAATTCATTATTATCCCTGGGATGTTTGAATTTCTCCCCCATAATCCCACCCCTTGTCTTAACTCCTGTGGACAAGCATCTAGAATGAGAAAGAATTCTCTGCAATCTTAAGAGAGTTGATTTTATATTTTTTGAAACTTTATTTTAATATTTCTCTATTGGCTGAAATGAATACATTACACAATAGTTCTATGTCTACACTTACACCACATGGTCCTTGGCTTAATTCCTTTTATAATGTTGGCAAACAATTATTATATTGTTCCACAGGACATCTTATAGCTGGGATATTTATGCTCAGTTTTCTAACTTTTTTTGTATTACACTCTTTGGTATCAATTTATTATCTTGATTATTCTCTCTCCCATCAGTGTGTCTATAACCCTGAAGATAAGCCACCCAAAACTTTAAGGTGGTTTCTATGGGACAAAGGAAAACCAGAACATTACTTTCCTGCTGCAGATAATTTTATAATTTGTTGCGTGCAGACTAGGGCTTCCCAGATGGCTCAGTGGCAAAGAACCCATCTGCCAATGCAGGAGATATGAGACATGGGTTTGATCCCTGGGTCAGGAAGAACCCCTTGAAGAAGGACATGACAACCAACCCCAGTATTCTTGTCTGGAGAATCCCATGGACAGAGGAGCCTGGTGGGCTATAGTCCAAAGGCTCCCAAAGAGTCCAATGCAACTGAGTGTCCATGCATAGATACACATGTGCAAACTAATTTTTTTTTCCAGTAATAGGTAATGATATAACACTTTTTTTATACTTGGCATGGTGTTTTAGCCCTTGATACTTACAATATGAAGAATAAAATATAAAATGACTACATTTAAATAAATCTGCTCACATCTCTATTATCCTATTACCCATAGTGCCTGAATTGACCTATAATTAAACAAAAGTGCAGCAAACTTATCTCCATAATTTTCTTTGCTTTTCTTTCTTATTTATTGGAGCATAATTCCATTAAAATTTGTTAATTGTTAATTTCTGCTGTGCAGCAAAATGATTCAGTTGCACATTTATATTCATTCTTTTTAAAATTTTCTTTTTCTTTATGGTTTATCATAGGATTGAATACAGTTCTCTGGGCTCTACAGTCAGACCTTGTTCTTTATCAGTTCTATTTCTGATACTCAAAATTGTTGCCTGTTATATCTGTTGAGTTAAATGTGGTTCACGATTGGTGCTTTTGAGCACATTTATCTTATGTATCTAGCATATCACCCGCCATGCTGTGCTGCAACTTCTCTGTAAGTGTCTCTCTCTGAAAATAGGTTCTGCCCGCCTCAATCCTGGAGCTTGTCTTATTCCGTTCTGTATTCCCAGCACCAAGCACAATGCTATTTGTTGAATAAATGTTGATTTTTGTACACAAACAACATTGGTTATTGCATTAATGTATTCATGTAATATGAAACATAGATACAAAGCATAACTGCACTCAGAATATCTAAGAACGCTACCAAGAAGAAGGAGGATTAAGCATATTCTACAATGGCAGCAACAGACAGTAGTCCAATAAGGAAAATTATGCAGAATATGTTTTCATTTTTATTATTACATATTGGCAAAGAATTTTCAATAATCCTCAGCTGCATAACATTCAAGGCAATCTAGCAAACTTGTCATTTGCATTTATAGTTGCACAATCCACTATTACTTTATGATTTGCCACTTAGTGTCCACTAAGTTCTTTCAGAAGCTAAAAGAACGTAACTTATTGGCTGCTGCTGCTGCTAAGTTGCTTCAGTCGTATTGGCACATATGCCCATATAATGGCACATATATTCACATAATGCACTCATAAATGAGGAGTTTGAGGATGAGGAGCCTGAGGAATCTCAGTGAAAATCACTCAGTGGTGTCTGACTCTCTGTGACCCCATGGACTATACAATCTATGGAATTCTCCAGGCCCTAATACTAGAGTCGGTAGCCTTTCCCTTCTGTAGGGGATCATCCCAACCCAAGGATTGAACCCAGGTCTCACACATTGCAGGTGAATTCTTTACCAGCTGAGCCACAAGAAAAGCCAAGAATACTGGATTGGGTAGCCTATTCCTTCTCCAGGGGATCTTCCTGACCCAGGAATCCTGAACTGGGGTCTCTTGCATTGCAGGTGGATTCTTTACCAACTGAGCTATTAGGGAAGCCTGTGACGAATCTCATATCCCACCCTATATCAGAATCTGCATTTTAACACCATCCCAGAGGTTTTATGTGCACATTAAAATTCTAGTGCATATTGGTGGGTTGTCACTGTAGCATCCATTTCATTTTTTCCCTGAATGTTCATCATTTTGATTTGGAAAAGCACATAGATTCAGCAGAAAAACACTGTACCTAGCTACTCAGTCCACAATAAACTAAACCCCTCATCAGAGTGAGTCTCTGGATTTTTGCTGAGAAGTTTGGCTTAAAATTTTATTTTTCACTGTCAATTGATTAAGAGGGAGTTGTTATTACTTAGAGGTTAAGTTGTGTCCAACTCTTTGCGACCTCATGGAATATAGCCACCAGTCTCCTCTGTACATGGAAATTTCCAGGCAAGAATACTGGAGCGGGTTGCCTTTTCCTATTCCAGGAGATCTTCCCAACCCAAGATCCAACCCACATGTCTTGTATCTCTTGCATTGACAAGTAGATTCTTTACCACCAGGCTACCTTGTATGAGGGCTTAAATACAGTGACTTCAGACCCTGGAAAGACAGAGACCTGATTATTTAGGAAACAGTGGGACATATTTGAGAATTCCTCCTAAGAGAAAATTCCTAAGAAGAATTGTGTGTATGTGTTTGTGTGTGTGTAGTTGGTTTTTGCCAGAGAGAGAAGAGTTAAGTGTGACTTGGATTGAATAATCAGTTTTTGAAGACCACTTTGGCTACCTGGTTGAGATATAATTAAAAGAACAACAAAGCCTAAGGCAGAGGGGCCATTTGCAAGTGGTTTCTGCAGGATACAACTAGAGATGTTGGTAGTTTAAACCTGAGTGATGAGTACGGAAGAAAAAAGAACTAGAACAAACTAGCAATATTTGGGAGGTAAAATAATAGCCTACGTGGTTGTCAGGCTAAAAGCATAATGGAAGGTATTAAGAGAAGGTTCACAATATCTGGTAGGAACAGTTGAGGGAAATAATCTTCACTTAGTTTAAAAAAAAAAAAAAAAAACACTGAAGCAGGGGTCAGAAAGAAAAGTTCAGTTTTGAAAAAGTTGGACCCTACACCTGGACTCACAGTCCAAATCCATGTTCATCTCATGTCCTGAGTTTTTGTTCTGAATCACTATACATCCAGACTATACTTCATCTTTTTTAAAAGTAAATAATGCAAAACTTTCTCCACTTTATATAATTACCCTTTCCCTGAAATTAATCTTAACCTTTTTTTAAATTTTACTGACATATGATGTAACTAATTTAGAAAGGTTGGGTTTTTTTTTTTTTTTTTCTGTATTCAACATAGTTTAGTGTGAGTAAATTTTTACAGGGAAAACAAAACCTATTCTCAGATCTCTTAGGAAATAAAGGAATCTTGTAGATTGACTTCTCTCCTGCCCCATTAATTATTAATTATCACTAATGAGAAGGAAGGAGGCTTTGTTTTACATCTAAGTTGTCCATAAAACAAAATCATTCAGAATGGTGGTCACGTGACTGTTATTAGCTCGCTCTCTTTCTCTCACTTTCTAGGATGTGGCCACCACCTTGTTATTCCCACTTGTCTAGAAGAGTTTTCTAAATGTTGAAATATTCATGATACAGTCTATTGTATTCTGAGTTCCAGTCCCTGAAGGATTAGACTCAGCTGCAGTAGATTTTAAAGAATTTTTCTTTTCTGGTGAATGGATCTTAGAAGGATTTCTTTTTTTAATTGGTGATTTTAAAAATGGAATTATCTTTTAAAAATTACTGGAGTATAGTTGCTTTACAATGTTGTGTTAGTCTCTATGACTAAGTACATCAGCTATACATATACATATATTACCTCACTTTTTGGATTTCCTTCCCTGTTAAGTCACTACAGAGCCTGGGAGTTCCCAGATGGCTCAGTGGTAAAGAATCATCCTGCCAAATCAGGAGACACAGGAGATGTGGGCTCAATTCAAGGGTCAGGAAGATTCCCTGGAGGAGAAAATGGCCACCCACTCCAGTATTCTTGCCTGTAAAATCCCATGGACAGGGGAGCCTGGCAGGCTACAGTACATGGGGTTGCAAAGAGTTGGATGTGACTGACCAGGTAGGCAAGCCCTGTGCTATACAGTAATTTCACGTTAATTATCTATTTTATGCATGTTATCAACAATTCATATGCATCAGTCCCCATCAACCAACTCATCCCATCGGCCTCATTCTCCTTCGGTGTCCATACGTTCGTTCTCTACATTTATGTCTGTATTTCTGCTTTGTGAATAAAATCGCCTATACCAATTTTTTCAGCTTCCACATATATGTGGTAATATATGGTATTTGTTTTTCTCTTTTTGATTTAGTTTACTTGCATGAGAGTTAGAGGGGATTTTTAAGCCTCTGAAAAGTTCTGCACTGAAGACTCATGTACAATGATCTCGCATGAGCCTTAAAATCTCCCCAGAAGCCCGGGCATCTCTAGGCATCGATGGGGATTTCAGCATTTAGTTTCTCATTATTCAGACGCTCCTCAGAGGATATGGTATATTTGTTTATTTGTGTTTATCTTGTGTTTGCTTCTAAATAGTAGGCACCGTCTAGGAGGCAATGAAGTGACAAAACTGTTCTGACAAAATAATTGACAAATTAATAGTGCATTAACTAAAGTTGCTCCAAATGCTTTCACTCGGCAGATGCAGTTTGCTTTTGGGGGAAAAGAATAATTGTGTAGCTGCCATAAAAATTATCAGCACACAAAGAGGGCAAAATTTGCTGCTGTTTCTCTGTTTTTGAGAAAATAAGCATGGTTTAAAATTACATTAAAGTGTGCAGCTCTGATGCTGTCGTATTTCTGCGGTTGCTGAAAGGCCCACTCAAAACCGTAAATGAAGAGAGAGAGCATATAACAGAGACAGTGTATCTGCCCACTTGGGACTGGCAAGGAAAATATCACATACCCCTTCTTTCCATGCAGCTATACCTTTCAAGAGAATGAGTCTTAGTTTCTATTTTTCTGTATGAAAGGAACATGAAAGTGCTAGACCAACTTTGTATATACACTGCGTGTTCTGTCTAAATACTAATATTTTCTGTCCCAGAATTTAAATGTAATAACCAGCTTATTTTATTAATTCAGTGATGAAATTCCTTTAAATAAAAGAAGGACAAACAGATGAACAGAAAGAATGAATGGGATGAAAGAGTAAATATTTGCAGCCCACAGTCAGACATTTTTATCTTCTAACAGTTGAAAAGGGAGAAAGACCTTTAATAAAATAAGCTTGCTCTCTAATTATTAGGGAGCAAGGTATTGGCTTTTATAAGTTATCTCAACCTTAAAAAACATGTTAAGCTTTTAAGTTAAAAGTAGTCTCATAAACTTAAAAGATTCATGCATTTCTTAAAAAATCCTTTTTATGACTATTCAGGCTAATTTCAGGTCTAAAATAATGTTCAGCAGAGTTTGAGACTGTCTTTTGATATCTTTTCTTATTTGTTTAAATTAAAATAGAAGGAGAGGGAAAAAAACAAAAATAGTATTTATACATTTCTCACTAGGCTAAGCTTTTTATATTTGTTATACAATCTTCATAACAATGTTGGGTTATTATTATCTCAATTTAAAGAAGATGTGTATAAGAGACAGGTCCACCCATGTCTGTGGTGTTTTAGCATAGCTCCATTAACCCATTTTCTCCATTCTGGAACAGATTATTTTTAACATATTTTACTCTCTCACTAAATTAGCAATCACGTTGAAAATTTCTCACTAGGCTAAGCTTTTTATATTTGTTATACAATCTTCATAACAATGTTGGGTTATTATTATCTCAATTTAAAGAATAAGAAAACTGAGTCTTAGAAAAGTGAATTATCTCTCTCTGTTCACAGTTCCAAAGGTGTAAAGCAATAAAGTTGGATTTGAATATAGATTTGTTTTTTAAAGTCCTACCCCCCTGCCTCACTTTGTTTCTTGGTTGCTTAGGCTAAGCTGGATCCAGAAGAGCTCTCATAAAGAAAAATCTATAAATTTAAGACATGAAGCAACACTGAGAATGTTGCTACTAACTGAACAATTATGTCCAACAGAACAACCATCTTTCTTCTTTAGACTTCCAAGAGCATCTTTTACCATGTGATATTGGACAACATGCCATGAAGATAAAATTTTCATTTTGGCTGATCAGTACCACCCAATATTATAATTTCATTCCACTAGTGATTTAAGAATTAGCTTATTTAAGAACTAGGTTTCCTTTATTTGGAATAACAAGAAGACAAAAAATAATTCAAAGCACAGTTCTTTTCCCAGGAAAGCTCAATAACCAGCTAGAACAAATATGATGTACAACTATGCAGAAAATCATCATAGTAGTAGCCAACATATCCACCAGAACTTCAGAGTCTGTAAGGTGATTTGCAATAAGTATAAAAGACCACTGGATTTTGTGGAAAACTAGGTATTTTTAAATCACATACCTTTCCTGTTTATCTGATTCCAATCTTTCACTGACTCTGAACTGTTTACAAGTTATAGGTAATTTTTAAAATTTTAAATTATTTTTTATTAAAAGATAGTTGATTTACAATATTGTGTTAGTTTCCTGTGTTCAGCAAAGTGATTCAGTGATATATATATATATATATATACATATATATATATATAAATTTTCAAATTCTTTTCTATTATTATTTATTACACTATATTGAGTTCCCTGTGCTGTACAGTAGAACCTTGTTCACCTATTTTATATATAGTAGTGCGTCTGCTAATCCCAACCTCATAATTTATTCCTCCCTACCTCTTCCCCACTATGGTAACCAGAATTTGTTTTCAGTATCTATGAGTCTCTTTATGTTTTATAGGTAATTTCATTTATGTCATATTTTAGCTTCCACATATAAATTATATCCTTATGGTGCTTATCTTTCTCTGTCTGACTTACTTTACTTTAGTTTGATAAACTCTGGGTCTATCCATGCTGCTATAAATGGCATTATTTGCATTTTTTATGGTTGAGTAGTATTCCATTCTTTATATTTACCATATCTTTGAATAACTCTTTAATTTATAGGTAATTCATGGCAATGCAAAGTGATTCTGATCTGTAGACATGAAAATAAATTTTATCTGGTAAAACTTTAACTGCCTTCCATCTCCTACTATGTTAGAAGCCAGTTTGCCCTCATTTTCACTTCATTTATGTGTGTATTTACGGATGCATTGGGTTTCACTTGTGGCTTGTGGGTTCCTGGCTGTGGCATGTGGGCATCTCTATAGTTGTGCACAGGCTTAGAAGCTGTGATATGCAAACTTAACTGCCAGCAGGCATGTGGGATCTTAGTTCCCCAACCAGGGATTGAAAATATGTCCCTCACATTGGAAAGTGGATTCTTAACCAATAGACTACCAGTGTTTGTGGTGCAAACTCCCCTTCAACTTAATTTTAATATTCCTCATTTATAAATGGGTCTGCTCTTGGAATTCTCTTTTGAACTAGTTGTTACAACTTTCAGTTTCCTTGCTAATAAAGAGTTAATGTTTATCACATGTTTATCTCTGTATGAGGTTCATAATTACACCATTTTCTGAAAATCATTCTTTAAGGAATGTGATATACATATTCTTGGTTAGTGTCAAGATAATGCAAAAGAAGAAATGATTTTTCTCTAGGTTTGTAAGAAAGAGGCAATAATATATCTTACTGTAGACTGACTGTCTAAAAATTTACTATTGAGATGAAAAATACTTTTTCTCTGTAAACAATGTCAGTAATCACCCCATATGATTCAGGCTGGCTACACATATTCTGGTGATCTCTGCACCTTTTATATCAGTCAAGAGTAAATTGATACATCTTTGTAATAAATTAGATTTGAAAGTAAATGCAGACAAGAAAGAAGTTTAAAAAATGTAAACTGTATCACCTTAATCATTAAGATATTTTCTTTTTCATATTTTCAAAAGAAATAGAAAAAGAACACTAAATCATTCTGTCAACCTGTTAGTACTGATAAGGTTCAGTTTTCCAGGAAGCTTTTTTATTAATATTTTTAAATTTCTCTTTGATTTGAAGAGCAACACAAATCTTTTCTCATCATTACCTTCTTCCTATGTTCTTTACATGTTGCACTGTTGATTCCTTTCTCATGAACCTTTGAAGAAGGAGGCCCTGTGCCTCTTGAATATCAGATACAAAATAACGTGGCAACACTAGAGGGCTTTGACAGACAAAAGAAACTTTTTTTCTTAGTCCTGATCTATTTTAATAACTGTTTCCAATACCTGTAGCAGTATTTCCATCTCTTTCTTCCTGCAAAGAAAATATCTTTTGGAAGCAGGGAAAATTACAACAAATTGGTTTATTTTTCTCTTACAGGATCTATATGTCTATCAAATCCCAAGTTTTATTTGAAGGAGTGTTCCAAGAAATACAAGAAAACATCTTGTATTTGTCCAAGAGTGTTCTTTAGACTTGAATTTCAGGTCTTATCCCTATGCAGGAAATCAAGTAAGCCATCGGTGACATCAAAAGTCATTAAATACTTTGACAGATACTTCTGGAAGGCTGAACCCAAAGCAACTGAACAGAAAAAGGACACATGGTAAAAAAGGGAGGGACTAAAAATAAAAGCAGTTCTGAGTGAATGGGAAATTTTCTTCACAACTACCATGTTCTGCCATGAAGACAACAGTGATGCTGTATGCTTTGCATCCTCTTCATTATTTTAACAAATCAAGACCAGGATTATAAATTGCTTACTTTTTCTACATGTACAAAGCTGATCTTGACAATCTAAACATTTCTTTTATTGGATGAATCAGCCCACTTATAAATTGAAATGGCTCCTTTTCTGACAAATTGCTAATCTAGATATACAAAGATAGATATAAATACATTCCCAACCCATTTTTAACTTAATTTCTATCATTTTACAAATTATGGCTGAGTACAGGCATGAAAATATGAAGGTATGCTGCAAAAGACTTAATAATCATTCAGTTGCTTTATTAAACATTTACCATAGAATTAACAATACCCTCGTGAAAGGAAAGACTTGAATTCACTCAGAGAGAAGTTATTTGAGTGTTGTAAATTGTGTGTCCCTAGAAAAACAAACTCTATTTCTTAATTCCAAAACGAAACTCAATTTCAATTGGTTTTACAGCCCTCATTAGAAACTGTGGTTAAGCCATTTACAACTGAAGAAATCTTCACAAACTTAAGATGTTAGCCTTCATAAAAATTAAAGAACAGAGAAGCTAATATTTTAGAATCAAATAATTTGCATCATCGCTGTCTCTCGCTGAAACCTAAAATATTTTATTTAGCTATTAAAAGCCCAGATATTTGATGGAACTATTCTCATCTTTAACATTTAGCATCCGTATCAACTAAAGAAGCCAATTCCTTTTAAAAAAAATATTTTATATTAGAGTAAAGTTGATTATGGAGAAGGTAATGGCAACCCACTCCAGTACTCTTGCCTGGAAAATTCCATGAATGGAGGAGCCTGGTAGGCTGCAGCCCATGGGGTCGCGAAGAGTCAGACATGACTGAGCGGCTTCACTTTCAATTTTCACTTCCATGAATTGGAGAAGGAAATGGCAACCCACTCCAGTGTTCTTGCCTGGAGAATTCCAGGGACGGGGGAGCCTAGTGGGCTGCCATCTATGGGGTCACACAGAGTCGGACATGAGTGAAGTGACTTAGCAGCAGCAGCAGAGTTAATTAAGAATGCTGTGTTAGTTTCAGGCGTACAACACAATATCTAGCTATACATATCCATTTGTCTGGGATTCCCAGGTGGTGCTAGTGGTAAAGAACTTGCCTGCCAATGCAGAAGACAGACAGATGCAGGTTTGAATCCTGGGTCGGGAAGATCACCTGGAAGAGGGAACAGCAACCCATTCCAGTGTTCTTGCCTGGAGAGTCTCAGTGGACAGAGGAGCCTGGTGGGCTACAGTTCACAGTGTCACAAAGAGTCAGACACAACTGAAACCACTTACCACACACATACATTTATCTATTCTTTTTCAAATTCTTTTGCTGTTTAGATTGTTACGTAATATTGATCTGATTTTATCTTAACTAATAAAGCCAATTTCTTCATTTGAGAAAGAGGATATTAATAGTTAATTTTTATTTACTGAGCCCTGTCTCAATAAAAAATTCTAGGGTCTATTCTAAGCCTTTTCCATTTTTTTTTTTTTAATAAAGAAACTGCTTATGGAAATAGCCTCAACAAAATATTCTGTCTCTATGGCACAAGTCTTAGAAGTGAAAATGTTTTAATGTTAATTTTTATGTCTAAGGAAACAAAGGAGAAATGATCTGTAGTAAGTTGAGCAGTGTCTATAAAGATGTCAGTGTGTTTGACATACAGTAGTCCCTAAATGAAGTGTTTTGAAATAAAAGAATGAATGCCAGAGGGAGACAGAGCGCAAAAATGATGGGCAGAGTGTCTCCATGCAGAATATGGTGAATCCATCATAACACGGGGCTGTCAGAGCCCCTCATTATAACCACAGTCAGGGCTAAGATGGGGAGAAAAGCTAGTGCAAATCATTAGCTCGCTGTGAGAGGTCCCTAGTTAGCTTTGTGATTAATCAACCGTTATCCCCTGTTGAGATTTTAACAGTTCCATCCTTGCTGCAAAGCCTGAACACACCCTCAGAACTCTTGCTGTACCTCTAAGAGATAATCTTTCTAGAAAGTTACTTGCAATAAATGGAAACTCTATTGACAATTTTCCAATCTTCTAAATATCTAAGGGTCCCAAGTGCTACCCAAGTCACTTCCTGTCAGTGAAATCCCCCACTCCCTCTCTGATTTTATCTCCTCTTTTTCTCAGGAATTCTACAGAAGTAATAGTGGAAATACAATAACCCTTTTAAGGAAACCACCACCAGACACATCTTTTTCACATTTTAATAGGTCTTCTTAGCATTAGGATAAAATGTTTGCTTAAAAGAAAACACCAGTAAGTACCTCCAAACTAATTCAAAGCCATAACATATTGAAAAAAAAAATGCTCATAATATATTTAACAAAATATCTGGTACCAAGTAAGCAATGGGAAAGGTAGCTATAATCTCTCTCCCCAGACATGTGATATGTGATACACTGAGAAAACAGTTGTACTACTTAAATGCCAATAGGGAAAAAAAAAAATTCAAGACAGTGTAGACATTTCCATTACAGTAATTTGGACTCACATCCAATCAATGCAAACATGATGAATTTGGGTTCTCCCATTGGTCTCTTCTGGCTGAAGGGATTGTTATAGTGGTGTGAGGCAAAGCAAGTGTCTTTGGTTTGCATTCAAAAGTCATAGGTCACCTGAAGATAGAGTCATTAAACAGATCCTAAAAGGAAAGAGCACATACACTTGACATTAACATTATTCTTCCCAGGAAACCAAAAAATCTGCCTATGAGCATTGATTCTACGTATTTCTGAAAATGATTATGAAAGGTTCTTGTAGTATTTAATACTATATGGCAAAAAACAAAGTGAGATATAATACACACAAAAATAAATTAAGAAGAAAAATGACTTATGTAAATAAATGAAATATTCTACCTAAAGGACATAGAACATGATAATATACCTTTCAGAGATAAGCAAATAGATTTCTCATGATAAAGTAAATTATAAAATTTAAATGGAGATATTCTATTAGAAAATTAAAACAGAGGCTCAAAGAAGACTGAAATGTAAATCTTCTGGTGGGAAACAAATCTGACTTTATTCTTAGATTTTATTTTCCTTTGCCATTTTTAGAAAGAGTATGAACTTTGGCCTGAGACCTGAGTTTGATATCCAGCCTGATTACTAACTGTGTGACGGTAGTCATAATATCAGATTCTTGGTTGCTTTATTTTTAACCTTTAGAATGGGGATAATTATGCCAAGAAAACTGAGTTATTGAAGGCTGACAAACTGAAGAAAGTAAAGTACCCATGTTCACAGTTAGTGCCAGCTCCTGCCATTCTTGATTTCACCTAGTCAATAACTGAGGCCAGAAATCTTGAAAATCCCAATTACAAAGGAATTTATTAAAAATCTAGAGAAGAGCAGAGCAAAAACAATGACAGATCATGTGAGAAATTGAAGGTTTTATAGAAATGTCTTTTGTTTTATAAAACAGAAAGACACAGTAGAAAGTTTAGCATGGTTGAAATTCCTTCATTCTCAATGACAACTGTGTTTTCTTAAAAATATAGTGTAACTTTATAGTCATTGACCTCCTATATTCCTAGGATCCTGCCTGAGCAAGAAAGCTATGTCCACCAGTGGTTCTCATGAATCCTCTAAGAAATTTGTCTTCTGAGACTCTGGAGTATACTAAAAACATATATATTATCCCTTTCCTCCAAATCTCAACATATTAAGTGTTTTTAATATCCAGTTCATGATCCCCAGATATAATAACCTAAATGCTGATTGATCTTCCAATTAGTTTCATATCATATTACTTTGTAATTTATGTATTTATTTTATTATTATTATTTTAACTTTACAATATTGTATTGATTTTGCCACACATCAACATGAATCCACCATGGGTGTATATGTGTTCCCCATCCTGAACCCCCCTCCCACCTCCCCCGCCCTTACACCATCCCTCCAGGTCATCCCAGTGCACCAGCCCCAAGCATCCTGCACCCTGCATCCAACCTAGACTGGTGATTCGTTTCTTATATGATATTATGCATGTTTCAATGCCATTCTCCCAAATCATCCTACCCTCTCCCTCTCCCACAGAGTCCAAAAACTGTTCTATACATCTGTGTCTCTTTTGCTGTCTTGCATACAGGGTTATCGTTACCATCTTTCTAAATTTCATATATATGGGTTA
>SJYT01042699.1:188424-438178 GCA_006410635.1 Cephalophus harveyi
TCATTAGAACTGATTCAAATGTATTTTTTTTAATGGCTGAGTAATACTCCATTGTGTATATGTACCACAGCTTTCTTATCCATTCATCTGCTGATGGACATCTAGGTTGCTTCCATGTCCTGGCTATTATAAACAGTGCTGCGATGAACACTGGGGTGCATGTGTCTCTTTCAATTCTGGTTTTCTCGGTGTGTATGCCCA
The DNA here is from genome assembly GCA_006410635.1 of Cephalophus harveyi. NCBI lineage: Eukaryota > Metazoa > Chordata > Mammalia > Artiodactyla > Bovidae > Cephalophus > Cephalophus harveyi. Next base: position 188,626 of record SJYT01042699.1, read on the forward strand.
GCAGTGGGATTGCTGGGTCATAAGGTAGTTCTCTTTCCAGTTTTTTAAGGGATCTCCACACTGTTCTCCATAGTGGCTGTACTAGTTTGCATTCCCACCAGCAGTGTAAAAGGGTTCCCTTTTCTCCACACCCTTTCCAGCATTTATTGCTTGTAGACTTTTGGATCACAGCATTTCTGACCAGCATGCAATGGTACCTCATTGTGGTTTTGATTTGCATTTCTCTGATAATGAGTGATGTTGAGCATCTTTTCATGTGTTTGTTAGCCATCTGTATGTCTTCTCTGGAGAAATGTCTATTTAGTTCTTTGGCCCATTTTTTGATTTTAGTTTCAAATTTCAGAAAATTGTAATCTAAAAAAAGAGCAGAAAGACTTTGATGACATAAGCAATCCAAGTAGTTTGAAGAAGATAATGATTGTTAAATAGGACACACACACACAGTCACATATATTCCCTTGAAGACTTTTTCCTCCACGAAAAGATTATCCTGCAGTTTCATTAGTTTTAAACATTAAAATTTCAAAAAAATTTAAAATCTAGTACTTATGTTGCTATATTCTGTTTTACAAAAAGCAGAAAATGTTGACAATTATTTTAGGGGGACTTTCACTGCTTAACTAGTCAAATTTCCTTATCTATTCAAAAGGCTCAAAGAATTTTATAAATGTAGTAGTTCGACTTCTTTTCCACTATTTGAATTTTCAGACATTTAAAACTTCTGGAAAATTTAAGTACATTTCATGAACCAAAAAGGTAAATAAACATGTTCTACTGCTGTATTTAAAAACTTAGTATGATTCTTGCATAAAATAATAATTTTGAAACAAGTATGTAATATTTAAATAAAGTCTTATTTGTATGATATTCAAATGTCTTTGGTTTAATCCCAAAGGCCATTGAACTTGATTAAAGTATTCATTCTTTTTATAGTTTGCCAGTATTAAAACATCACAATACTTAGTATCACAGCAACATCTGATTGAACACTGGTTGACATTCACCGTTTAATCTGACCATGAGTTCACACATTCCATGGCCATTCTGTTTATAAGCAACAGTAAAGTCCAACAGTGATTTGTTGTTGTTCAGTTGGTAAACTGTGTCTGTCTCTTAGTGACCCCACGGACTGCAGCACAGCAGACTTCCCTGTCCTTCCCTGTCTCGTGAAGTTTGCTCAGTCTCATATCCATTGAGTTGGTGATGCCATCCAACCATCTCATACTCTGTCGCCATTCCCTTCTTCTGCCTTCAATCCTTCCCAGCATCAGGGGCCTTTCCAGTGAGGCACCTCATCACATCAGGGGAGCAAAGTATTGGAGCTTCAGCTTCAGCATCAGTCTTTACAATGAATATTCAGGGTTGATTTCCTTTTAAAAGCATTATTAATAATATTTCAATTATTAATAACAATAATAAGTGCTAATAGAGATAACCATGTGCTAGGATACATTGCTCTAATGCCTTTAATTATGCTTTCCATTGTTTCTACAAATCTAGCATTTTGAGATTACTATTAAATCCCACTTAAAGATAAAGTCACTGAATCAAGATGTTTAGAAAATACAGCTAATAAGAGGAGTGGGATAGGAAGCCAGGGTGTCTGGCCCTAGAATGTGTTCTTCACAGAAAACTTGTGTCTGGGAATCAAACCTTAGAATTGTAAATAATGTTTCTCTCTGTCACACATAAAACCCCCTCTCATAATGCTTGTTTTTCATTTCTATAATGTTGGACTTGATCGGTTAGTAGTTTTGGTTTTATTGTGTGTATTTTCTAGGTTTGAAATTTTGCTACATGCCATAGATGAATCGTGCAAAAATTTTCACAATATTGAAGACTGTCAACTTATCTTCCCACCAATGTAGGGAAGTGGTTTTCCATCTTAGAGAGGGAGGGACTTGACTCTGTCATAAATTTAACAAGACTACAAAGAACTAAACAGGTAACATGGGGAAGCTATCATTGCACTCTCCTAATTTTCAAATTATGGTAAAACTTTCTGAATTGCCATGGCACAAAAGACAGAAATTAATGGTCAACTTTTAAAAGACTGAAGCTATTAAACTTGGCTTTGAGCTTCTTATGGCTTCCCTGTTAGCTCAGTTGGTAAACAATCCACGTGCAATGCAGGAGACCCTGGTTCGATCCCTGGGATGGGGAGATCCTCAGGAGAAGGGATAGGCCATCCACTTCAGTATTCTTGGGCTTCCCTTGTGGCTCAGCTGGCAAATAATCCCCCTGCAGTATGGGAGACCTGGGTTTGACCCCTGGATTGGTAAGATCCCTGGGAGAAGAGAAAGACTACCCACTCCAGTATTCTGACCTGGAGAATTCAAGGACTGTATAGTCCATCAGGTCAGAGTTGGACACAACTGAGCAACTTTCACTTTGTGCTCCTTGGAGAGGGAAAAAGACTCAGTATTCTCAAAGGATCAGTACAAAAGCACCGGAAATCAAGTGTCATTTGTAATTAAAATGAGGGCTGTGGTTGCTGTTTGAGAATAAAAATGCAGTACCCATCTCTTCAAAATAACTTAATTACCGAGATCATACGGGGATTAACTGAGTTTTGAGGACATTCTTTCAGAGCACAAAACGACAAGAATGAAATATTGCAGATGTGCAGATAGTAAAAACGTCCATGGAAACAAATTATCCGTTGATAATCCAATTACCTGTTGCTTGCAGATTTCCAATCTGTTAATTACCTCCATTTATTTTGAATCAGCTTTCAGCCACTGAGATTCATTACAGTCCATTCAAATCTCTGCTGTAATTCCACAATTCCTTTTTTTTTTTAATATACATAAAATGCTATCATTTTGATTTTTAATATACATAAATGCTATCAACTTTGATTTGTAGTGTTTTCTATCCTTGTTAAATTGTTTTGGATTAGTATTATTTCTCTCTAATATGAAAACATGGTCAATTCCAGCCTCAAATGGAATATTAGTTACTGAATATATCAAGTCAGTATTGACATTGTTTATGGAATTTCATAACTGTATATGAAACTTTACAAAGTGCATAAAAACAGAATCACTGCCCATCATGTTAGTATCCATTTTTATCTTAGTTCATATCACCTTGCTATTTCCCTGCACCATTGAAGTGGAATTAAATATTCATGACACGACACTAAGATAGTGCAGAGAAACTGGAAAGGACTGAATTGATTTCTTTTTATTCACTCACACTGTCTTTGCCATGATTGTATAGACTGTCATTTTCACTGTCCTGCTAGGATAGCCAAAAAGGCGCCATAGGAATCTTGAAAATATCTCTGCAGTAAACTTAATAGAGCTATATGCCCAGAATCAATAGTCGGTGCCACGCTACTAAATGGAAATGATGTTGGAAGGAATATCCTGTTCTTTGTAAATGAAGACAAAACAGCGGCATAAACCTCTAGTCCTTTTTTTCCCCTCATCAGATATGGTTTCTGATGTGTCACCACTCTCCAATACTAATGTCCATATTTCCTAGTTCTAGTTCTTAAGAGAGAGATTTGGCAACTCTAACTGTAACATGCTCAAAGGTGGCCTAATTAATCAAGGCTCTGCCAGGAGATGAATCATACCTGGGGTTCCTCTGGTCTAAATATGACAACACCCAAGACTTCAGAGGAGAGAATAAAGTGCTCCTATAGAAAATGCATAAAAGCTGCATGGGCTAAATATCTCTTTTATGCTACACTTTTGCTACTGCCTGGCTTTTGCATCTTTGCCTATGATATCCTCTTTGTCCATGATGCTACAGCCTTTATGCAGACAACATTTTTTGTTTAGTCTGAACGGTGAAATCAAACATTCTCTCTCTTGAGAAGCATTGACATATATATACTTCCACAAGGTAAAATAGTGATAAATCATGTTGGTGTGTCCCAGGTGGCTCCGGTGTTAAAGAATCCACCTGCCAGTGCAGGAGACGTAAAAGACAAGGGTTTAATCCTTATCTTTTCACATTCTGAAGTAATATTTTGAAGTTTGAAGCAAAGCTTTTTACATTTTAAACTGTTCTATATAATATATTCGAAGGATTTCCCTAGTGACTCAGTGGTAAAGAATCTACCTGCAATGCAGGAGATACGGGTTCTGATCCCCAGGGCAGGAAGAACCTCTGCAGATGGAAATGGTAACCCACTCCAGAATTTTTGCCTTGGAAATCCCATAGACAGAGCCTGGCAGGCTGCAGTCCATGGGGTCACAAAAGAGTTGGATATGACTTAGTGACTAAAACAACAGCAATAATAATATGTCTGAAATACACATACATACCAAGAATCTAGTCAGTATCCTCTTCCTACAGGATGCTCAGATCACAGGACAGCACACTCTTAAAGGCCATTTTTTTGACTAATGTCCTTAGATGCTCTAGAGACTGTTGTTGGGCTGGTACTTCATGCCAAACAAAGTAAAATAGAATACAATTTAACAATGAAGTTATCACTTACAACAAATTATGATTACTGATCCTTCTATCACCTGCCCCTTCTTGCTGGAACAAAAAGGTGTTTTACCTCAAGAAACAGTAAATTTATGTTCCCCAAATGGCTATTATGTAGTATTCACCACAGAAGGAGCCAGTCAAAGTACATTTTGCTAATTTCCCTTTGTTCTGTGGCTGGGCTAGAATAGGCAGTTTTCTAATATTTTAGTTTAAATTAAATATCAAATTGAATATCCATTTAGAATTGAATTTTAGCTATAGCAACATTTCAGTTTAAATCCAGTTCTTGAGCTATACAATAAGATATCACCAACTCAAAAATGTATGAATTATCCATACCTGGGTAAATTGAGATAATCAGCTGTGAAGAGTTTAATTTTTTTCTCTTCACTTTCTCCTCCTTCTCCTTCCTCTTTTCTAAAACAAATGACTGTACCTAGTTCACTCATGCTGAGTCTCTGACTAATGTGTCACTACAGCATACACTGTCTTTATCTCTGTAATACATAAGATGAAAGTTTATTTATAGTACAGAAATAATGGGCCCATTTTACCTTTAAGAATATTACTCATCAGTTCACACCTACCAAGATTTCTACTATGCTTTTAATTCATCAATACTTTAATGATCAAGTTTAATCACAGTAATGCCAGGCATTGTTCCATAGCTGCACTGAAAAATTTAAATCTCTTAAAAAAGAGAAATCTAAACATTTATTAATAAAATTGAGCAGAACATTACACAGGCATGTTCAGTTAGTTCGGTTCAGTCGCTCAGTCATGTCCAACTCTTTGCAACCACATGAATTGCAGCACGCCAGGCCTCCCTGTCCATCACCAACTCCCAGAGTTCACTCAGACTCACGTACATTGAGTCGGTGATGCCATCCAGCCATCTCATCCTCTGTCGTCCCCTTCTCCTCCTGCCCCAAATCCCTCCCAGCATCAGAGTCTTTTCCAATGAGTCAACTCTTCGCATGAGGTGGCCAAAGTACTGGAGTTTCAGCTTTAGCATTATTCCTTCCAAAGAAATCCCAGGCTTGATCTCCTTCAGAATGGACTGGTTGGATCTCCTTGCAGTCCAAGGGACTCTCAAGAGTCTTCTCCAACACCACAGTTCAAAAGCATCAATTCTTTGGCACTCAGCCAATGTTGTACTTCAAGCCTACTTTTTCACTCTCCTCTTTCACTTTCATCAAGAGGCTTTTTAGTTCCTCTTCACTTTCTGCCATAAGGATGGTGTCATCTGCATATCAGGTTATTGATATTTCTCCTGGCAATCTTGATTCCAGCTTGTGCTTCTTTCAGTTCAGCATTTCTCATGATGTACTCTGCATAGAAGTTAAATAAACAAGGTGACAATATATAGCCTTGACATACCCCTTTTGCTGTTTGGAACCAGTCTCGTGTTCCATGCTCAGTTCTAACTGTTGCTTCCTGACCTGCATATAGGTTTCTCAAGAGGCAGGTCACGTGGTCTGGTATTCCCATCTCTTTCAGAATTTTCCACAGTTTATTGTGATCCACACAGTCAAAGGCTTTGGCATAGTCAATAAAGCAGAAATAGATGTTTTTCTGGAACTCTCTTGCTTTTTCGATGATCCAGCAGATGTTGGCAATTTTATCTCTGGTTCCTCTGCCTTTTCTAAAATCAACTTGAACATCTGGAAGTTCTCGGTTCATGTATTGCTGAAGCCTGGCGTGGAGAATTCTGAGCATTACTTTACTAGAGTGTGAGATGAGTGCAATTGTGTGGTACTTTGAGCATTCTTTGGCATTGCCTTTCTTTGGGATTGGAATGAAAGCTGTCCTTTTCCAGTCCTGTGGCCACTGCTGAGTTTTCCAAATTTGCTGGCATATTGAGTGCATCACTCTCACAGCATCATCTTTCAGGATTTTAAATAGCTCAACTGGAATCCCATCACCTCCACTAGATTTGTATTCCCCAGAAAATATTAAATTCTAGTTTTTTCTATCACATAATCTGATGAAAATGGCAACCCACTCTAGTATTCTCGCCTGGAGAATCGCATGGACAGAGGAGCCTGGTAGGCTGCAGTCCACGGGGTCGCAGAGTCACACATGGCTGAGAGACTTAACTAACTAACTAATCTGATGAAAATATGTTAGAAAATGTGTTTGCCTTCATTGAGAAAGGAAGTTTGTTTCCATTTCAACAGTCTTCATGCGTAATAGATAGCCTATGGATTTTGACATTCCAAAATACAAAAAAAGAAAAAAAAAAAATCTCTTCTAAAACTGTTTCCTCATCCTATTTTCCCTTCCCCTTCCAAAGTGAAGACATAATTTGTAGATTCATTAGGCTTCATGAGTTCCCTCAGGAGCAAGTAAGAAGGAGCATGGGACCTCTCAACCTTTTCAGAAGATAATTTCTTACACAAACATGGTTGGAATTTGTACTTATCAAGTAAAATGCTTTACTATTTGGATCTGTGGAAATATTTGAAAAAAAAAAAAAAACAATTAGGTAGTACTTCCTGATTGTTTCCAATGTAATTCAGTTCATGACTGAGTTCCACTGATATCCTACGCATAGACTTCCCTAGTGGCTCAATGGTAAAGAATCTGCCTGCCCATGAAGCAGGAGACATGGCTTCCATCCCAGGGTTGGGAAGATCCCCTGAAGAAGGAAATGAGAACCCGTTCCAGTATTCTTGCCTGAGAAGTCCTATGGACAGAGGAACCTGAAGGGCTACAGTCCATGGTGTTGCAAAAGAGTAAGACACAACTTAGCAACTAAATAACAATAGTATCCTACACTGGTGGCTTCAAGCTCTGCTGCCTGTGAATTAAGCTTTCAGGCTAAGTAGTAGTTCAGAGAACCTCTTTCATTTCAATAAAAGGTTAGCATCTCCTATTGTAAGTTTAACAATATATTAGATGCTAAGTTCTTCTTGATAAGATATGTAGTATACAATAGTCAAGGAATTTATTTTAGGTAAAAGAAATCTTATAAAAAATGTTCTGTGCCTTCAAGTACATTAAAATTGAAATTGGGAGAGTATGTCTCTTTACATGTGTGTTTGCCTTTGTGGATGGATAGTTGGGTGGGCCAATTTCTCCCAGACAAGTAAAAGTATATTTTATGTATACTGATGAATACTAAGATAAATAAATAAATAATAAATACAGACTAGGCATTTATAACAGAGAGAAGGAATCTGAAGAAAGAAGCAGGGGGTAGATGAGGCTTGAGATGAGCCTTGAGGATTGTGCGGAACTTTTGGAGAGTTCTTTAGTGGTCCTGATCTAATCTAACATACCCCTTATAAGCAGAGTTTTCTTCTTCTGAGGACAGAAGTCAGAGAGAGATATACTGCCTCCAGCCTTGAGGAAGAAAGCAAATAGCTATGAACTTCTCAGGAGGAGCCACTAGAAGCTCAGTGGAGCCCCCATAAAAAGCCAGGAAAAAAAAAAAAAAACGTTCATACATCTGCAAGGAAATTCAATAACTATTCAGACTGGAAGAGTATCCTGACCCTCAGATGAGAATTTCAGCATTGACAGCACCCTGATTCAGTCTGTGGAATCTATGTGTGTGTTTCTTTTTAAGTTTCTGAGTTTCTAGCAATTTGTTACTACAGAAACAGAAAGCTAATACAGAAAAGATATATGGGACTAGCACAGAGATAACAGTACTCTGGTATAAATACTGGCTGTTCTGGAGTGAAAGGACAAAGTGGTAAGTGTATAAATGTTAGTGGCCCAGTCGTGTCTGGCTGTTTGGAATCCCATGGGGTGCAGGCTCCTCGGTTCACGTAATCCTCCAGGCAAGAGTGGGTACCCACTCTCTTCTCCAGGGAATCATCCCTACCTAGGGATTGAACCTGGGTCTTCTTTACTGCAAGAGGATTCTTTACCATCTGAGCCAGCAGGGAAGCCCCAAAGTGCTAAGAGGGCTAGTTCATTTTAGAGTGAAAAGCAGGCAAAATATCAAGGTGATTATTGGACTCCATTCACAGGAGACACAACAGAGCACGGAGTGTCAATTGTGTCCAACCCTTTGCAATACCAGGGACTGCAGCCCACCAGGCTCCTATGTCCATGGAATTCTCCAGGCAAGAATATTGGAGTGGGTAGGCATTCTCTTCTCCAGGGTATCTTCCTGACCTGAACCTGGGTCTCCTGCATTGCAGTCAGACTCTTTACCAACTAAGCCACCAGAGAAGCCCCTTTGCACTTCACTTTCATAGTAGGGTTTGAGGATATGACAGTGGAGAAAAGAAAGGATCTGTGAGTCAAGCAGGAAAAAAAGAGGAGAGGAAGAGAGCAGAAGAGTAAGAGACCTGGTAGCAGAACAAGATACTCCAACACATCTGGGAAACAGAGTACCCAACCATGTGTTAGGGAAAGAAAGTCTGGAATGTAGGGTTATGGGAAGGAAGAACAAACTAATCTGCAACATTAGTTCAGTGCAGTCACTCAGACATGACTACTCTATGGGACCACGTGGACTGCATCATGCCAGGCTTCCCTGTCCATCACCAACTGTGGGAGCTGACTCAAACTCATATCCATTCAGTCGGTGATGCCATCCAACCATCTCATCCTCTGTAGTCCCCTTCTCTTCCTGTCTTCAATCTTTCCCAGCATCAGAGTCTTTTCCAATGAGTCAATTCTTCTCATCAAGTGGCCAAAGGATTGGAACTTCAGCATCAGTCCTTTTAATGAATATTCAGAACTTATTTCCTTTAGGATGGACTAGTTTGATCTCCGTGCAGTACAAAGGACTCTCAAAAATCTTCTCCAACACCATAGTTTAAAAAATCAATTTTTCAATGCTCAGCTTTCTTTATGGCCCAACTCTTACATACATATATGACCACTGGAAAAACAATAGCTTTGCTAGAAGGGACTTTTGTAGGTAAAGTAATGTCTCTTTGTAGGTAAAGTAATGTCTCTGTTTTTTAATGTATCTGCTGTCTAGGTTGGTCATATATTTTCTTCCAAGGAGCAAGCATCTTTTAATTTCATGGCTGCAGTCACCATCTACAGTGACTTTGGAGCCCCCCAAAATAAACTCTGTCACTGTTTCCATTATTTCCCCATTTATTTGCCATGAAGTGATGGGACCAGATGCCTTGATCTTAGTCTTTTTGAATGCTGAGTTTTAAGCCAGTTTTTTCACTCTCCTCTTTCACTTTCATCAAGAGGCTCTTTAGTTCCCCTTTGCTTTCTGTCATATGGATGGTGTCATCTGCGTATTTGAGGTTATTGATATTTCTCCTGGCAATCTTGATTCCAGCTTGTGCTTCATCCAGTCTAACATTTCACATGATGTACTCCGCATATAAGTTAAATAAGTAAGGTGAAAATACATAGCCTTTATGTACTCCTTTCCAAACTGGAACCAGCCTGTTGTTCCATGTCCAGGTCTAACTATTGCTTCTTGACCTACACACAGATTTCTCAGGAGGCAGGTCAGGTTTTCTGGTATTCCTATCTCTTTAAGAATTTTCCACAGTTTGTTGTGATCCTCACAGTCAAAGGCTTTAGTCAATGAAGCAGAAATAGATGTTTTTCTGGAACTCTCTTGCTTTTTCTATGATCCAGTGGATGTCAGCAATTTGATCTCTGGTTCCTCTGCCTTTTCTAAATCCAGCTTGAACATTTGGAATTTCTCGGTTCATGTACTATTGAAGTCTCTCTTGGAGAATTGTGAGCATTAGTTTGCCAGTTTGTGAAATGAGTGCAGTTGTGTGGTAGTTTGAACAATCTGCAACATAGAGAGAAAATTAACGGATTCTTTGAAAATATTCACTCATGAGCTGTGCTTGAGGGGATAAAATATATTGAAAAGAAATGACTTCAACGTTGAAAAGTAAGGAGAGAGAAAATGTCAGAGAAATCATTAACTTGTCAAAAACCCTATTTTAAAAGATAAAGTGGTGGCTTTTAAACAATCTCGTATTTCATTTCCTGGACACTATGTATTGTGATTTATGAGGGTATGTTCATGTACAGGTGAGTATATGTGAGATATATTGGTTAAAATTTAGAATTTCATAGCAAGTAATATTTTTCTTTTAGTCTCTTGAAAATGTATCAGATGTGTGAAATGTCCAGGGTGAGGTGAAGACAATTATTGTGTCCCTTTGAAGTGACCATAGATCAATTATCCAATTAGGAATTGCTTTATATAGTTGACAGAGAGCCATCTGGAATGCCAGGGAGGGATCAAGACTATCAATTCACAGAATTCCTGGTAATAATTGAACTTTCAAATATCAGAGCAGCTGAAAAGAAGAGATTTGCTTATATTTAAGGAAATTCCATTTGAAGAAGTTCAGTTGAAGCAATTCCTTATTTGAAGCTATGTGAGAACCATAGCTTCTCATAAGGTTCCTTGTAAGTCGATGTAGAAAGGAAGGAAAACGGATTGAGATTTAGTTGATGTTATGTTGTTGTTGGTGTTCAGGGACTAAGCCTTGTCTGACTCTCTGCTGACTCCATGAGCTATAGTCTGCCATGTATTTCTGTCCATAGGATTTTCCAGACAAGAATATTAGAGTGGACTGACATTTCCTTCTCCAGGGGATCTTCCCAAGCAAAGGCTCTGTGTTTATGATTTTCACATGACTTTCATTCTTACAAACTCTAAAGTGAGACATATTAATTTCTCATTTCCTGTTTTAATAAATGAAACTTAAATTCAGAGGACTGAACTAGCAAGCCTGTAAAACCACAGAACAGCAAGGAGAGATAAGAAAGCCTTCCTCAGTGATCAATGCAAAGAAATAGAGGGAAACAACAGAATGGGAAAGACTAGAGATCTCTTCAAGAAAATTAGAGATACCATGGGAACATTTCATGCAAGATGGGCTCTATAATGGAAAGAAATGGTATGGACCTAACAGAAGCAGAAGATATTAAGAAGAGGTAGAAAGAATACACAGAAGAACAATACAAAAAGATGTTTATGACCCAGACAATCACGATGGTGTGATCACTCACCTAGAGCCAGACATCCTGGAATGTGAAGTCAAGTGGGCCTTTGGGAGCATCACTATGAACAAAGCTAGTGGAGGTGATGGAATTCCAGTTGAGCTGTTTCAAATCCTAGAAGATAATTCTGTGAATGTAGTGCACGCAATATGCCAGGAAATTTGGAAAACTCAGCAGTGGCCCCAGGACTGAAAAAGGTCAGTTTTCATTCCAATCTCAAAGAAAGGCAATGCCAAACAATGCTCAAATTATCACACAATTGCACTCATCTCACATGTTAGCAAAGTAATGCTCAAAATCCTCCAAGCCAGGCTTCAACAGTACATGAACCATGATCTTCCAGATGTTCAAACTAGATTTAGAAAAGGCAGAGGAACCAGAGATCAAATTGCCAACATCCCTCAGATCATCAAAAAGTAAGAGAGTTCCAGAAAAACATCTACTTCTACTTTATTGACTATGCCAAAGCCTTTGACTGTGTGGATCACAACAAATAGTGGCAAATTCTTAAAGAGATGGAAATACCAGACCACCTGACCTCCCCCCTCAGAAATCTGTATGCAGGTCAAGAAACAACAGTTAGAACTGGACATGGAACAACAGACTGGTTCCAAATAGGAAAAGGAGTACATAAAAGCTATTTATTGTCACCTTACTTATTTAACTTATATGCAGAGTACATCATGTGAAGTGTTAGACTGGATGAAGCACAAGCTGGAATCAAGTTTGACAGGAGAAATATCAATAACCTCAGATACGCAGATGACACCACCCTTATGACAGAAAGCAAAGAGGAACTAAAGAGCCTCTTGATAAAAGAGAAAAAGAAGAGTGAAAAAGCTAGCTTAAAACTCAACATTCAAAAAACTAAGATCATGGCATCTGGCTCCATCACTTCATGGCATCTTGCTCCATCACTTCATGGCAAATAAATGGGGAAACAATGGAAACAGTGACAGACTTTATTTTGGGGGAGTTCCAAAATCACTGCAGATGGTGACTGCAGCGATGAAATTAAGACATTTGCTCCTTGGAAGAAAAGTTATGTCCAACGTAGATAGCTTATTAAAAAGAAGAGACATTACTTTGCCAACAAATGTCCATCTAGTCAAAACTTTGGTTTTTCCAAAAGTCATGTATGGATGTGAGAGTAGGACTATAAAGAAAGCTGAGCACCAAAGCATTGATCCTTTTGAACTGTGGTGTTGGAGAAGACTCTTGAGAGTCCCTTAGAGTGCAAGGAGATTAAACCAGTGAATACTGGAAATCAGTTCTGAATATTCATTGGAAGGACTGATGTTGAAGCTGAAGCTCCAATCCTTTGGCCACTTGATGAGAAGAACTGACTCATAGGAAAAGACCCTGGTGCTGGGAAAGACTGAAGGCAGGAAGAGAAGGGGACTATAGAGGATGAGATGGTTGGATGGCATCACTGACTTGATGGACATGAGTTTGTTTAAATTCCGGGGATTGATGATGGACAGGGAGGCCTGGCGTGCTGCAGTCCATGAGGTAACAAAGAGCAACTGAGCAACTGTACTGAACTGAACTGAAGTCCACAGTGCTTGAAGTTGTGGATTCTGTATAATAATCTTCCTACTGATTTTAAATGTGAATCTGCAGTCCATTATTCAATGTGTAGCCTCTTTCCACTGGTGCTCTGATCTGGAGCAATTTTTTTTTTTTTTTTGGTTTTTTTTTTTTTTTTTTTGGCTGTGCTTGGTCTTCATTGCTGCACAGGCTTTTCTCTCTTTGCAGTGAACTGGGGGGTTGTCCACTCTTCTTGCAGTGTACCTCATTGTGGTGACTTCTCTTGTTGTGGAGAATGGGCTCTATACATGTGTGGGCTTCAGTAGTCATGGCTTTCCAGTTCTAGAGCACGGATGTGGCCCACAGGCTTTGTTATATCACAGCATGTGGGATCATCTCAGATCGGGAATGAAACTCATGCCTTCTGCATTAGCTGTTATATTATTTACCACTGAGCCATGAGGGAAGCCTCAACTGGAGTTTTAACAAGTACCAAATGGATGGTTTCACTTAAGGAAAGAAAACTTTAGCCATCCAAAAGTTTTGGAAAGCATAACTAGGTCAAAGAGAAGATAAACTGCAATCATTAACATTGAGCAGCATTTCAGATATACGGCACCATTGTTGATGCAAATTACAGGGAAACATGATTGAAAATATGTATACATAGACTCACAGGCCTTCAAGCTACAAAGATCCTGTTTGATATGTTATCAAAATCATCACCATTTACTGACTGCCTTACATTGGGCATGATATTAACCTCTCAACATTCCAGATTCATAGCCTAACAAGATGGAGATATACTTTGAGAATTTAACACCTTAAATTCATGAATGAAATCATACAGAAGATCCACAACAAATGTTATTTTATATCCATCTACAATATTGTTTGAAAGTAAGAAATCAGTTGAAATAATTTCAAGTTATTTTCTAATCTATTAAGAAAAAAGTGTAAATATATAGAGTTATTCAACCATTATCAAAACTCACATTTAGAATATCTCCGTCATTCCAAAATGATCCCTTGTATCCACTTGAAGTCAATCTCTATTCCCATGCCAACCCCAAGCAACCACTGAGCTGGAGAGCATTGCTACCTTCATAATATTCAATATTCAAATCCATAAAAGTAGAACATCTCTTTGCCTACTTAGATCTTTCATTTCTTTCAGCAATGTTTTGTAGATTTAGTGCATATTTTATACTTTTTAAAATTTTTATTGTAAAGCATTTCATCCCTTTTGGTGCAAATATGAATGCAATAATTTTCCTTAATTTTTTGATATATTTCTGTTTATATAGAAACAATGATGTTTTATCCAAAAACCTTGCTAAACTACTTTCTTAGAGCTGGGTTTATGTATATATTTGGGTATGTGTGTTTTTGTGTGTATACCTGTATATTCCTTAGCATTTTCTACATAAAGAACTATGCTTCCAAAGCTTAGAGACAGTTTTGCTTCTTCCTTCCCAACAAGGAAAGCATTTTTTTCCCTCATTGCATTGTCAACACAGTATTGAATAGTAATGGGAAAGAGCAGATCTCTCTTTTTACTTTGTCCTGATTTCATTTATTTTTTATTTTTATAAAGAGTTGCATATTATTCACTCAGTTTTTGGCTGTCTTGAATCTTAGCTGCCCAACAGCATGTGGGATCTTAGTTCCCTAATCAGGGATCGAACCTGCATTCCCTTTATTTGAAAGGTGGATTGTTAACCACTGGACCACCAGGAACATCTCCGTCTTGTCCTTATTTTAGAGGACAGTCACTCAGTCTTACCTTTTTGCTATTTATTTTCTGCTATGTCTCATGATTCTTTGTATATGCTTGTTATAGATGGTTTCCTGTATAGTCTTCAGGTGTATTTATTTTATTTATTATCGTGGTTCTTCTCAGGACTAAAATATGCCTATTATGCTACAAAGCATCAGGAGATGTAGGAGGTCTTGGGGAGAGATCGTGAGTATTAACTGAGTTAATGTCACAAAAATATGTTCATTCATTCATCAAGCTGCTACTGGTAAATCTCACCCATTCATCTCATTCTGATAAGTGGAATAAACTAGTTTTCTTATGAGTGCACCTCTGTAGGGGCATGAAATTAGAATCAAAAGATGAGCAATTTTATGGTAGCTTGGTGTTTCATGTAAATACACTGATGGCCTCTCCCTTGTTGCAGCAGAAAAATATCCATCCCTCTCAAAAATATACTACTTAAAGGAGAAATTTACTTCAAATATATCCAGATCTTGGCATGACCCCAGAGCTTAAGTGGATCCCTTTAGAACTCTGAAGACCCTGCATCTAGCTTGGCAATGGTATCAGCAACATTTTACTGCCCCATGAAGATGAAGTGGTCTAAATATCTTTTAAGATCTTTCTAAATACCAGGCACTGAGAGGGTATCTATAAGTATGTTATTAACCTCATTGAGGCTGATAAAATTATTATTCTAATATTCACATAAATTAACTGCTTCCATCCAACGAGTATTTTTCATGATTCCAGCATAAAAAGAACAAATTTTGCCACTTTATTTAATATTCACAGTAACCATAGCTATTACCAGAGCCTCAATTAAAGGGGTCCTATTGAACTTCCAGATGTTCAAGCTGGTTTTAAAAAAGGCAGAGGGACCAAAAATCAAATTGCCAACATCTGCTGGACCATTGAAAAAGCAAGACAGTTCCAGAAAAACATATATTTCTGCTTTATTGACTATGCCAAAGCCTTTGACTGTGTGGATCAAAATCAACTGTGGAAAATTCTGAAAGAGATGGGAATACCAGACCACCTGACCTGCCTCTTGAGAAACCTATATGCAGGTCAGGAAGCAATAGGTAGAACTGGACATGGAACAACAGACTGGTTCCAAATAGGAAAAGGAGTACGTCAAGGTTGTATATTGTCACCCTGCTTATTTAACTTATATGCAGAGTACATCACGAGAAACGCTGGGCTGGAAGAAGCACAAGCTGGAATCAACATTGCCAAGAGAAATATCAATAACCTCAGATATGCAGATGACACCACCCTTATGGCAGAAAGTGAAGAGGAACTGAAGAGCCTCTTGATGAAAGTGAAAGAGGAGAGTGAAAAAGTTGGCTTAAAGCTCAATATTCAGAAAACAAAGATCATGGCATCTGGTCCCATCACTTCATGGCAAATAGATGGGGAAACAGTGGAAATAGTGTCAGACTTTATTTTTGGGGGCTCCAAAATCACTGCAGATGGTGATTTCAGCCGTGAAATTAAAAGACGCTTACTCCTTGAAAGGAAAGTTATGACCAGCCTAGATAGCATATTCAAAAGCAGAGACATTACTTTGCCAACAAAGGTCTGTCTAGGCAAGGCTAAGATTTTTCCAGTGGTCATGTGTGGATGTGAGAGTTGGACTGTGAAGAAAGCTTAGTGCTGAAGAACAGATGCTTTTGAACTGTGGTGTTGGAAAAGATTCTTGAGAGTCCCTTGGACCACAAGGAGATCCAACCAGTCCATTCTAAAGGAGATTAGTCCTGGGTGTTCTTTGGAAGGAATGATGCTAAAGCTGAAGCTCCAGTACTTTGGCCACCTCATACAAAGAGTTGACTCATTGGAAAAGACTCTGGTGCTGGGAGGGATTGGGGGCAGGAGGAGAAGGGGAAAACAGAGGATGAGATGGCTGGATGGCATCACTGACTCGATGGACGTGAGTCTGAGTGAACTCTGGGAGTTGGTGATGGACAGGGAAGCCTGGTGTGCTGCAATTCATGGGGTCCAAAGAGTTGGACACGACTGAGCGACTGAACTGAACTGAACTGAGTCTACTCTTATTCCTACCGTGCCCTCTAATAGGAAAAAAATCCATGGACAGCACCCCCCTGCCAAAATAAATAAATAAATAAACATGCCTACCAAAACTATGAGACATTTCTTTAATCCTGAATATTAGCAAATAAGAAAACAAACACAAAATGGAGTCTTATCCCAAGCCCCATATCACCAAATCAAGATTTAATTATAGCTTCAAGTCTTCCAGAAATGGAATTTAAACCAATCAGGAACCCCTTAATTAGTACTAGATAGGTCATCTGTCTAATAAGCCCCTGCTGCTGCTGCTGCTGCTAAGTCACGTCAGTCGTGTCCGACTCTGTGCAACCCCATAGATGGCAGCCCACCAGGATCCTCCATCCCTGGGATTCTCCAGGCAAGAACACTGAAGTGGGTTGCCATTTCCTTCTCCAATGCACAAAAGTGAAAAGTGAAAGTGAAGTCGCTCAGTTGTGTCTGACTCTTAGCGACCCCCTGGAGTATAGCCTACCAGGCTCCTCCATCCATGGGATTCTCTAGGCAGAGTACTAGAGTGGGTTGCCATTGCCTTCTCCGAATAAGCCCCTTCCATTTCCTAAATGAAAATGACTTTGCAATAACCAAGTTGCAGTTTTGTCGCCAACATAACTTCCTTATTCCCCAGTCCCTTCTGTTTATAAGTCTTTCATTTTGTACAGCTCCTCAGAGCTCTTTTCTCTTAGACTGAACAGTAACAGTGTCCAATTCAAATCAATTTTTTGTTCAAGTGAACTCTTAATATGTTTAAGTTGCCTCAGTTTATCTTTTAACATGGATACTCCTCTGGGTACCTAAGATTATGAACTTTTTTTTCTTTTTTTATCCTCCTACCAAGTAAACTTTCAGAGCCTGCAAGTGCATAGTTTGGAGGCCCATTTCCTACAAGCAGGTTATAACCTTGGTTGATGCATCATTAGGCCAGAAGGTGATCAAGAAACAGCTTATAAATGGGTGATTATATATGGAACCTGCATGGGCTAAGATTTCCATGTGTCTGAGGTCTCTTGTGGTAATTAAGTGATCTGGGAGTGAGAACAGAAGAAAGCATGAACTATGGGGTGGAAACTGCAGACCGGGCTCAGGATTTTCATGTTCAAAACTTTGAGGAATTTGAGAATTTGAACTTTTAGATTGGACTTGACATGACAATGTCAAGGTAAGAATAAGGAACACATTTATTTAACTGTACGTTCACTTGCCTTATATTTTCTAAACATTTAGACATCTGGTATCAGTTCAGTCGCTCAGTCGTGTCCGACTCCTTGCGACCCCATGAATCGCAGCACGCCAGGCCTCCCTGTTCATCACCATCTCTCGGAGTTCACTCAGACTCACATCCATCGAGTCAGTGATGCCATCCAGCCATCTCATCCTCGGTCGTCCCCTTCTCCTCCTGCCCCCAATCCCTCCCACCACTGTATAATCATAAGGGATTTGATTTAGGTCATACCTGAATAGTCTAGTGGTTTTCCCTACTTTCTTCAAATTGAAGAATTGAAGACATCTGGTATAATGGACTTTATATATATTCTTGATTTTGGCTGTGCAGTTGTCTGAGGTGAGATAAGATATTAAGACCACTTTTGTACAA
Organism: Cephalophus harveyi; assembly: GCA_006410635.1. Taxonomy (NCBI): domain Eukaryota; kingdom Metazoa; phylum Chordata; class Mammalia; order Artiodactyla; family Bovidae; genus Cephalophus; species Cephalophus harveyi. The sequence continues at coordinate 207,003 of SJYT01042699.1, forward strand.
GTGATAAAACCTGAGACTCAGAGAAAAGTTAAATAATTTGGCTAAGGTCACAATGTCAGAAAGAGAACTTGGCTGCCTGGTTCCAAAGGCCATGTGAAAACAGCTATACTGTCCTTTGTCATATATTGTAACACCACACCACTAATATTTGAAGAAACTTAAGTCCAGGTTAACTGATCTCAAAACCTGAGATCTTTAAGTCATATTATACTACCAGGTGGCCCCAACGGTAAAGAACCCACCTGACAATGCAGAAGACCTGAGACACAGGTTACATCACTGCGTTGGGAAGATCCCATCCATGGGAACCCACTCCAGCATTCTTGCCTGGAGAATCCCATGGAGAGAGGAAACTGGCAGGCTACAGTCCATAGGGTCACAAAGATTGAAGTGACTTGCATGCACACATGGGAGCCCAAGGAATATGCACTATATGTTTAAGGCAGGCAAAAACACTCTCTCGTTTACTCCGTTTTCCTAGCACTGACTGCTTAGTTCCTCCAGCATATAGTAGGCACTCAATAAGCATCCACTGAGGGATGAATGAATTGAATAGTGTTGGCATTTACAGCTACACTGCATGACCTCACACATAATATATAACTATAATTCACCACTGATTTAATGTCTTGAGAATAGAGGAGAAATATAATGATGGGAAAAGTATCTCTAAAGAACCAGTCAGTCTAGGTGTGAGCAAAGGACTTGCTCTCCACAGTCATTATCCTGCTGCTTTCCACAAGATGATTCATTATTAAAAGGAAAACAAAAGCAAGAAAGCAATGTAAGGTAATTTTGTGCGTTTCCATATAGACTTTCATCTGGGAAAGGAGAAGGAATGTATTTTTCTTAGATCTGTAAAAGTAACTTCTAAAAACAAAACAAAAACTAAAAGCAAAATCTATCCATCAACAGATCAACTTGCAATTCAATAGCACCTTCTTGTGACAGACCTTCCCAGGTGATTCGGCAAAAAGCAGAATTAGTGACTCAACCGATTATGAATTATTCAAGTAAATGGGTCATAAACTGAGATTTACGAGTTGAAAAGGAGCCAGTGCTACAGATTGCTAAAGGGATGTGATCTGTGGTGGGAGGTGCATTGCAGAAGCAGACTCTTACTCCAGGGAACAAACTCCTGGAGAATGGAGCCACGAACCATGTCAGGAAAATAAATCTGAATCCCGAAAAAAGATCAGCATATATACAGATACGATCTTCTGTGCACTCCGGGGGCAAACCTTTAGAAGAGTCCGGCTGAAGGCTGGCTCTATGTTGTTTCTTGTTGTTTAGTTCTTAAGTCATGTCTGACTCTTTTTGTGACCCTATGGTCTATAGCCTGACAGGATCCCCTGTCCATGGGTTTCTCCAGGCAAACATCCTGGAGCAGTTTGCCATTTTCTTCTCCAGGGGATCTTTGAGACTCGGGGATCAAATCCACATCTTCTGTATCTCCTGCATTCCAGAGAGATTCTTTACTGCTGAGCCACCAGGGAAGTCCAAGGCTCTGTAGTTGGTGTAACCAAAATGGATAGTGATAAATGACAACTGAGCTTGGCTTCTTCCAATGCTGGTGAGGCTGACTGAATATAGAAAGTTACATTGGTTGTGAAAGGAAACTTCACTAGCATCCCAGCATTAATAATCCTTTGTTTTTATGCAGAAGGATTGTATTAGCTTTACTATGGGCTTAAAAATCTCCTTTAGGCTTTCTGTTGCTTAAGTGTCTCTGGCTAACAGGAACTTGGTTAAATTGCTTATAAGAACAGAGGAGAGAGGCTGTAAATTACAGACTTCCCAATTCCCAGAGCTACTCAAGGATCTTGTACAGTTGAGGGACATTAATATGTCATACAACCCTACTGCTGTTTTGAAAAATATTAATAATGAAAAAAACCCTTTCTTCCTCTCCACCACATTTTCTGCTCTATTATTTTATCTCAAAAATATTTTCACCCGTAGTTTCTTTAAGACCTTGATGCCTTTACTTCTCTAGACAGGATAATCTTTTATCACTCTCAGCTTTGGTTCTAACTTTCGATGACTTCTGGGGATGTTTTTTGGACAGGAAATACTTCTGAGTGGCTCAAAAGTGTTCATATGCCAGATTCTTTTCTGAGAAACAGTCTCAGCTCTCTTGATAGGGACCCAAGTATGCTAATGAGACAACCAAGAAAACAGGTAAACCAGTGACAATCAGTCCCTGACTATTCACTGGGTTTTGAGGGATGTTATTGAAAGTTTAAAGAAAGGCTACTGTCTGGGGGAGTATGCAAATGCAAAATAGCAGGAGGCATTCTTAAGATTAAATCTCCCTTTCCATTGCCAGGCAATGGACATCTAAACAATCATCCAGGAATTGAACATGGAACTTAAACTTCAGAGAACCAGATGCTCCATACTGATGGTATTTACCAAGTAACTCCTTGCTTCTAAATATCTCAGGGGAGCCAGCAGTTAATTAAAATGCATAAAGCTGGCCAGTGACTGTGGCAAGAAATACATAATTTTTAATAACCCAGGAAAAAGACATCAGCAGAAGGTGATCCATTGTCTATTTACCAGTTTTGAACATCCTCTCCAGGCCTTATGTGTTGACATAATCTCTTACCCATTCAGCATTAATTCAACCCATTCAATATCCATTCAAATATTTATTACATGCCAATTACATGCCAGCCAATGGGTCAGGCACTTTTGAGTCAGAGAAGACGGAATCCAGTCCCTGACCTCAGACACCTAACAGTCTAAAGGGAAAAAGAAATATTTCAGCAGAGAACACTGAAACATGTCCAATGCCGAACAGATGTAAGAAAAGACAAATGGGTAAGCCCCCAAGAAAGAAGTTTACGACTTGGCCCAGAATACCTAGTGGCTTTAGCACTAAATCTTGAGTGATGAATAGGACAGATGAGGCAAGGTCATTTTAGACAGAAGGAATAACCTGTGCAAAGGCAGAGGGTACTATATTGGGAAAAGATGTTCATGGACTACAGAAGTCAAAGCCGAAAACAACAGACTACAAGAGTAAACTGGGGCCAGAGTTTTAAAAGCACTTATGTTTCAAAATAAGACATTTAGTTCTTATCCTTCTGATAAATGGGGAGCCATCAGTATTGTAAAATTTGGAGGAAACTTGTATTATAGAAAATGCATCCAGCCATACAGCGTTGGTTCAGCTGCCTCTGTGTTTTGCCCATCCTAGCTTTGCCGTTGGAACCTTGAAGCTTCTGAGATCACTAGAAGGAAGAGAAGACTGTAGAATAAGACAGAATGTGTTTTAAAGACTAAGCCCAATTCACTTCTGGCCGCATTCCATTGACCAGACTGATTTGGGCCCAGGCTAACTACCTTTCTGCTGCGATGTGACAAATGAGCTAAGGATGAGTAAAACAAGAAGAAAAAGTGATTAAGAGCATTGCATATCCTTCCAAGAAGTATTAAATACCCACATTGCTGCTGCTGCTGCTGCTGCTGCTAAGTCGCTTCAGTCGTGTCTGACTCTGTGCGACCCCACAGATGGCAGCCCACTGGGCTCCACCATCCCTGGGATTCTCCAGGCAAGAACACTGGAGTGGGTTGCCATTTCCTTCTCCAATGCATGAATACCCACATTAAGGCAGTAGAAATGGAGAGACATGAGTGGACGTGGATGTACGTGGGTGGAAATGAATGGATCTGAGTGATATTTAACAAAAAGAGCTGATAACATGTAGTGATGAATTAGAATCCAGAGCTAAACAGTAAAGAAATATTCAGGATAATTTCAAGATTCTAGTTTGGAAAAGCAGATGGAGGGTGTTGACATTAAAAAAGATAGTGAAAAAGAATGGAGCATTTTGAACAGTTTTTATGGAGACACCTGCTGCTGCTGCTGCTGCTGCTAAGTCGCTTCAGTCGTGTCCGACTCTGTGCGACCCCACAGACAGCAGCCTATTGGGCTCCCCCGTCCCTGGGATTCTCCAGGCAAGAACACTGGAGTGGGTTGCCATTTCCTTCTCCAATGCATGAAAGTGAAAAGTGAAAGTGAAGTCGCTTAGTCATGTCTGACTCAGCAACCCCATGGACTGCAGCCTACCAGGCTCCTCCGTCCATGGGAGTTTCCAGGCAAGAGTACTGGAGTGGGATGCCATTGCCTTCTCCAATGGAGACACCTAGGAAATATGAATTGAATACAAGACAAGCTCAGTTAAATGTGCTTAGCAAAAATCTTAGCAATGTATTCACTTGAGAGATAGAAAACTAGGCTAACAACTAAATATGTCAGGATTACTTAATTTAATAATAATAACATCTTAATCCTCAGAAGCTACCTCTTTTAATCTTTTTTTTTTCTTTTAATGAATGCAAAAACTGAGGCTCAAGATGTAAGAAAACCAACAGTAGCAAGTGAAAGTGAAGTCACTCAGTCGTGTCCGACTCTTTGCGACCCTGTGGACTCTAGCCCACCAGGCTCCTCCATCCATGGGATTCTCCAGGCAGGAGTACTGGAGTGGGGTGCCATTTCCTTCTCCAGGGGATCTTCCCAACCCAGGGATTGAACCCAGGTCTCCCACATTGCAGGCAGATGCTTTACCCTCTGAGCCACCAGGGAAGTCAAAGCAAGGTATAAACTTAATTCTGCCAACTTTTCTATAAAATATACTTTCTACTACCTGAGCATAATTATTATTAATCAAAAGATATTTTAATTAGATACAGAGCCACTGAATTTCTCACAATAAATATTTTGTGACTAGGCAATTTAATCTCCTGACAATCTTTTCAGCTATTACTGTTAAAAAAGCTATTGTCAAAATAGTTAAAACAAATCTAAAATACAAACTTAAGAACCAAATTCAAATACCTTAAAAAATGGATGATTTCAAGTTGCACTTCCATTAGTTGATGTTAAAACTGGAACTGTGGAAGAATATTATGTAAAGTTGTATTTGATGTTGGTTAATATTTCAGTCTCTCTGAAGTTAGGTAAGTCTAGAAAATATAGGAGGCTTTATATATATAAAATATATATATATATAAATCAGATTTATTGGTACTGTGAGTTATATAAGTTATGAAGTTTGAATTGTAATACAAACATTCTGAGATTAAGAAAGACAGACACCACTGATGAACTATAGATATTATCTGTAAACTATGCCAATTCCATTCAAGAGACTGGCTCCTAAATTTCAATTATCTTTTGATATTTATACTAAATTTAAAAGCCAAGGGATTTAAATTATACACACTTACTAAGATACAATAAGAGTATGCATCTGTTGATGGTTCATATTTATCAGCTATCACCTATATCCATGGAGACAGGGAATAGAACTTGTAAATCAAACTGTATGATGTTAATTTCAGAGATAAAATTATAAACTCTACTTTAGGATAAGTGTAAGGGAAGATAGTGGTATAATTGCTTGGAGAACGTTATTAATAAACCAATGCTCAAACAATAAGAGCAACTTTGTTATTGCAAAGTTTTATCCCAAAAAGCATCTGCTTATATATTCACCAATTTAATTTTGTCCAACAGTTCACTGGGTTCGATTGCTGAGTTGTTTCATTTTACTGGAAACTTTAGAACATTGCCAACATCACAAAAATAACTAACTAAAGACATGAAGCTAGATATTAATCCCTTATAGAATACATAGTTCGAACATATTTCTCCCATATGGTTGCCTTTTTGCTTTGCTAATTGTTTTCTTTACTCTGCAGAAATTCTTTAGTTTGTTGTGGTCCACTTATTTTTGTTGCCTGTGTATTTGCTATCAAATGCAAAAAGAGAGAGAGAGAGAGAGAAAAACTCATTGCAAAGGCCAGCATCAACAGTAAAATAATGTAGCTTTCAGAATTTTGTGATGGATTCCAGAGTCAGATCTAAACTGCTTTGATTTCATATAACTTACTATGGCAGTAGTATAATTATGTATTGCTTGGATATATTAAAAATAAATATGTTGCTAGGTACAAAACATTGCTACATCACTTGGTGAACCATACTTAGATTACTAGGTGTCTGAAGGGGTCAATAAACCTAAACTTAAGTCCCAGGGCTATAATTTGCATAACCTTGGTTGGGGGGACCTAGATCTCATCTCTCTTCCTTTATTATCTTTTAAATGGCAATTGTGCTAGCTGACTCATAAAATCATGATAGAAAAGTAATTCTTTGGATAATAATTAAATAGACTCTTCCTTGCCAAATAAGACATTAGAAAAACCCTCTGATATTTTGGCACATATCATAAATATGTTAACTGTTGCTTACATTAATTCTGTGACTTTCCTAGAATAATTGTTACTAATATTTCACAGAGCTAATCACTAATTAAACTCAAAAGGCTTCTTTTGCTGCCCATCTATATAAGGGTAAAGAAAATAAAGAGGTGAAATTTTAGGGACAAAAGGACCACTATATTCTTTGACTATTCAATAATAGTATTTGAATTTCCATTCATTTGTCTCCTTGGTGGTGAGCAGAGTTGCCTAAGTTTATTCAGTGTTCAAGAATATAGTCATAACGTACCCCCAAAATTTCACACAGCACAATTTCCTTCACATCATTTTTTTTTTTTTTTGGCTTTGAGGGAACATCAGATGTGAGAGCTTAAGAAAGAAAATAGGATTAAATTAGTTTGTCCTCACATAGCTATTTTGTTTTGTTTGAAATACAGGGATTTGCTTAAGATAGTATTAAAGAAATTTATATCATACAGGAAAAAAATCCTTAGATCATATTTTATAAAATATAATACTCTTTCTCTACCATTATGTTCACTTCTAAACCATGCTAAAAGGACTTTTGAAACAAAGAAAACTGATAACCAGTTGTTTGGTGACACATAGGCAAAAATAATAAGTATGATTTTTTTTACAAATAGGTATTAATCATTTGTCATGTCATGGCTCTACTCAAGGAACCATATAAAGAAACATCTCAAAAAATTAAATGTTTCCAAAACTTAAATTGCCTGAAAAATTAAATCAGTTAATCTGCATATACATAGCCATGGCCCTTAAATGTTATAGTAGTTGAATTTCAATTATGTTAAAAAAATTGAACTATTTTGTCATCTCAGAAAGCAATGATTTTTTCTGTGTTTCTTGGAGAAAAACAATTTGTGAATGTATTCACCACCAGTAACAGTCATTTTTAAATATATAGGTCCCTCAATCAATTAAAATCGGTACTATGGTCCTAAATTCATTTTTATTACAAGATGAAGTGTATTTAATTATGGACATTACCTGATAATTTGTTATTTCCAAATAAAAGTAGCTTGAAAATATATTATGGCATTTCAGCATTGCCATCAAGGTATGTGCTGAGATATTAATGCTTGTTCATAAATATCTTTGTGCTGAAATATTATATAGGGTTGTGGTTAAGCTACTGTAGGCATAAAACAAATCATTGACTGTTTATTTATCCATTCAGACTCCTTTTCTCAAATGAGTGATGGCATTGCATTTGGGCATCTTTTACAACTTTTACATTAAGCTCTTCCACGAGGAGAATGCAATAAATTTGTACAAAACCCATCCAAGGTATTACTGTCCTCATAAAAACATTTCTTTATGAGTCTCAAATTATAAGTGCCCTTCTCTACCCCCATTCTGAAGTTGCCTGATGTCTTAAGTCATAAATACATACAGAAATTGAGTGCCAAAGTGAATTAATTTACAATCCAATAACTACAAGCCAGTGAGCAACATGGCAAAGTTAGACAAAAGTTGCTTTGTAGTAGACATAGTTAGTCCCTTCCAATGCTGTATGTCATAAAAAGATTTAATTTAGTGTAAATTAGTTTATTTGTTTAACATGGGCTTCCCAGGTGGTTCAGTGCTAAAGAATCCACCTGCTAATGCAGGAGATACTGGAGATGTGGATTTGATCCCTGTGTTGGGAAGATCCCCCGGAGAAAGAAATGGCAATCCACTCCAGGATTCTTGCCTGGGAAATCCTATGGACAAAGGAACCTGGTGAGCTAGAGTCCATGGAGTCGCAAAAGAGTCAGATATGACTGAGCAACTAAACAAGAGCAATTCATCGAATGTATGTTTTGGGTACAGAGACTACAGTGGTAAGACAGATAGACCCATACAAAACTTTACCTTCACTTACTGTGTGTGTGTGTGCTGGAGAGAGAGAGCGAGCTAGGCATTATTCTAATATCACACACACACATTTGCAAAATCATTATAATGTTAGTTTTAATCACAGATGAATGTAATCTCATTAGGTCCTTTCATGGTGAAGCTTCATTTCTGCACTCTTCCTTATAAATATGTCTAACTGTCTTCTTTTTGGAATTTACTAGTCTTGGGTGACCTTGGTGAAAGGAAGGTAAAATGAAAAGGAAATGGACAAGGTCCCTGACCTCAAGGAATATCATTGCACCCAAAAACATTGTTGGAGGCAAATCAATAAATATATTGTTAGAATAAGGCACTGGCACCAGCCCACCAGGATAAAGAAGCAACAGGAGCATGTCTTGCACCCTGTCACCAAGCCACACTCACCATCAAATAAACAACAGGTTTCCTTCGACTGGGCTTGCCTGTTGGCTCAGGTGGCAAAGAATCTGCCTGCCATGCAGGAGACCTGGATTCAGTACCAGTTAGGAAGATCCCCTGGAGAAGGGAATAGCAATTCACTCCAGTATTCTTGCCTGAGGAATTCCATGGACAGAGCAAACTGGTGAGCTACAGTCCATGAGGTTGCAAAGAGTCAGACACAATTGAGCGATTTTTTTCCTTTGACTGAGATGGACCTATAATTTTAGGAAAATATACCTAGCTTGGAGAAGGCAAAGGCAACCCACTCCAGTACTCCTGGAAAATCCCATGGACAGAGGAGCCAGCTAGGCTGCAGTCCATGGAGTTGCTAGGAGTTGGACACCACTGAGTGACTTCACTTTCACTTTTCACTTTCAAGCATTGGAGAAGGAAATGGCAACCCACTCCAGTGTTCTTGCCTGGAGAATCCCAGGGACGGCAGAGCCTGGTCCGTCTATGGGGTCACACAAAGTCGGACACGACTGAAGTGACTTAGCAGCAGCAACATACCTTGTTTGTCTTCTCCTTCTACAATTCAGCTCTCTAAATGCTAAGAATTTTTAGTATGAGACTATTGTGAAGATTTGAAATACTTAGGAAAATGACTCCAGAATCAAGCTATTAAAATGACAATCACAGAAATAACGACCTTGAGTAATGTTCCCAAAGTGAATTTGGAGGATGGACTTTGATCACAACCTAGCCTGAAGCTAAGACTCAGAAGAAGCTGAGAAAAAGTTTTCATAGCAAGGTAATTTTGAAGTTGCCTTTTAAGATTACCAATTGACTCTGTCAAAGACAAGAGAAAAAAAAAAAAGAATGTGAATCTGTTATTTAAAAAAAGGAGTAACAATGCCTATTTCTGTCTTGAAATATGTTTGCCTAGAAACAGGTTTTTAAATTATTTTAGCAACCAAGTACTTAATTGAAGCAATATACAATCTAATATATAGACCAACAATAGATAAACTGCTTTGGTGGAATATGGAACAAATGAAATTAAATTACTGGACCAAATATCAAAAGATTTTACTGTAAACCCTCAGGAAGATGAATTATGATTTCTTGTAACCTATGTGTCCCATATAACCTGTGGGTCTAAATTTTTACGCTTTTTCATGTTTCTAGGAATATATCTGGGACTTAAATCTTACTGTCCACAACTTTCCCAATTGCCAGGCTCCTCTGTCCATGGAATTCTCCAGACAAAAATATTGGAATGGGTAGCCATTTCATTCTCCAGGGGATCTTCCCAGCCCAGGGACTAAACCCAGGTCTCCTGCATTGCAGGCAGATTCTTTACTGTCTGAGCCACCAAAGAAGCCCCATTTTTTTTTTTAATTGTGGTAAAATACTCATAGCAAAATTTACTATCCTGATCATTTTAAAGCCCACAGTTTAATAGTATTAAGTGAATCATCGTATTGTGCGACTTTCACCATCGTCTCCGTAACTCTTTACATCTTGTAAAACTAACACTTTATATCCACTAAAGACAACTTCCTGTTCCTCCCTCCCTCAAGTTTGGTGGTCATCATTCCACTTTCTGTCTCTATCATTTAGGTAAGTACCTCATATAATTGAAATAATACAGTATTTCTCATTTTGTGTGGCTGGCTTTTTTCACTTCGCATGATGTCCTCAAGGTCTATTCATGTTATAGCATATTGAAGAATCCTTTTTTTTTTTTTTTTTTTAAAGAGGAATGATGTTCTATTGCATGTACATTATATTTTGTTTATCTATTCAAACTTGGGTTCCTTCCGTGTTTTAGCTACTGTGGTGGTTTAGTTACAAGTTGTGTCCAGCTCTTTGTGGCCCCATGAACTATAGCCTCTGTCCATGGGATTTCTTAGGCAAGAATACAGAAGTGGGTTGCTATTTCCCTCCCCAGGGGATCTTCCTGACTCAGGGATCCAACCCAGGTATCCTACACTGCAGGCAGCTTCTTTACTGACTGAGCCACCAAGAAAGCCCCCTTAGCTATTATAAATAGTGTTGTAAAGAACATAGGTGTAACAATATCTTTTTTTTTTGACATATACTCAGAAACAGAATTGCTGGATCAATCCCTGATAGCTCAGTTGGTAAAGAATCCGCCTGCAATTCAGGAGACCCTAATTGGGTCGAAAAGATCCTCTGGAGAGGGATAGGCTACCCACTCCAGAATTCTTGGGTTTCCCTTGTGGTTGAGCTGGTAAAGAATCCACCTGAAATACAGGAGACCTGGGTTCGATCTCTGGGTTGGGAAGAAACCCTGGAGAAGAGAAAACCTACCCACTCCAGTATTCTGGCCTGGAGAATTCCATGGAGTGTACAGACCATGGGGTCACAAAGAGTCAGACACAACTTCACTTGGTAATTCTCTCTTTAATTTGTAGAGGAATCATCATGTTTTACACAGTAGCTATACCATTTTGCATCTCCAACAATGCACAAGGACTCCATTTTCAATCTCTACATATTCTTGTCAACACCTATTATTTCCTTTTTTTTTTAATACTAGCCATCCTTATGACTGTGAGGTAGTATCTCATTGTAATTTCGACTTACACCTCTCAAAAATTAGTAATGCTGAGCAACAGAAGCAGAAGATATTAAAAAGAGATGGCAAGAATACACAGAAGAACTGTACAAAAAGGATCTTCACGACCCAGATAATCACGATGGTGTGATCACTCATCTAGAGCCAGACATCCTGGAATGTGAGGTCAAGTGGGCCTTAGAAAGAATCACTACGAACAAAGCTAGTGGAGGTGATGGAATTCCAGTAGAGCTATTTCAAATCCTGAAAGACGATGCTGTGAAAGTGCTGCACTCAATATGCCAGCAAATTTGGAAAACTCAGCAGTGGCCACAGGACTGGAAAAGGTCAGTTTTCATCCCAATCCCAAAGAAAGGCAATGCCAAAAAATGCTCAAACTACCGCACAATTGCACTCATCTCACACGCTAGTAAAGTAATGCTCAAAATTCTCCAAGCCAGGCTTCAGTGATACATGAACCGTGAAATTCCTGATGTTCAAGCTGCTTTTAGAAAAGGCAAAGGAACCAGAGATCANCTCCAAAATCACTGCAGATGGTGACTGCAGCCATGAAATTAAAAGACGCTTACTCCTTGGAAGAAAAGTTATGTCCCACCTAGATAGCATATTCATAAGCAGAGACATTACTTTGCCGACTAAGGTCCGTCTAGTCAAGGCTATGGTTTTTCCAGTAGTCATGTATGGATGTAAGTTGGACTGTGAAGAAGGCTGAGCACCGAAGAATTGATACTTTTGAACTGTGGTGTTGGAGAAGACTCTTGAGAGTCCCTTGGACTGCAAGGAGATCCAACCTGTCCATTCTGAAGGAGATCACCCCTGGGATTTCTTTGGAAGGAATGATGCTAAAGCTGAAGCTCCAGTACTTTGGCCACCTCATGCGAAGAGTTGACTCATTGGAAAAGACTCTGATGCTGGGAGGGATTTGGGGTAGGAGGAGAAGGGGACGACCAAGGATGAGATGGCTGGATGGCATCACTGACTCGATGGACGTGAATCTGAGTGAACTCCAGGAGTTGGTGATGGACAGGGAGGCCTGGCGTTCTGCGATTCATGGGGTCGCAAAGAGTCAGACATGACTGAGTGACTGAACTGAACTGAACTGAGCATTTTTTCATGTGGCTCTTGGCCATTTGTGTATATTCTTTGGAAAAATATCTATACAAGTTCTTTGTGCAAGTCTCTTGTAGACAGCATATAATTGGATCATATGTTTTTCTTCATTTTTTTCATCTTTGTCTTTTGATTGGAGGGTTTGATCGATTTACATTTACCATAATTCCTGATAAAAGTGAAAGTGTTAATTGCTTAGTTATGTCCAAGTCTTTGTGACCCCATGGACTGTAGCCTTCCAGGCCCCTCTGTCCATGGAATTTTCCAGCCAAGAATACTGGAGTGGGTTGCTATTCCTTTCTCTAGGGGATCTTCCCAACCCAAGGATGGAACCCAGATCTCCTGCATTGCAGGTGGCTCAAGTGTCTGAGACACCAGGGAATTCCAATTACTAATAATTGCTGAAAAGTAGGAGTTAATACAAAATGAGAAAATAATGCAAGAAATGAGGAATAAAAAACCTATATGCCTTATAGTTTTTCTGTACTTTAATTCCTTACTTCTTTTATGTTTAGTGGAATCTTTGTAGGGAAATATTTAACTTTTTTTCTCATTTCACTTTGTGCCTATCTTTTCTTTATGTTTTCCTTTTCTTTAAGTTTACCATGAGGACTATACTTAACATAATAACACGCAAATTTGAATTTAGACCTATTATCCTCAATAACCTACAAGAACTCTGCTACTTAATAGATCCATTCCCACTCCTTTTGGTTGTTAATGAAAAAAAAAAAAAAAAAAAAAACCTCTTCATACATTTTGTACTCAGAAAATATTAGCTAATAGTTCTCTTTAATTATGTAGAAAGAAAGCAGCATGAAGAGTTACAAACGAAAGTTGCAATAATAGTAGATTTTAGACTAATAATTGGTTTTTTGTAATATGTTAGTCTCTTAAATTATGTGGAAAATAAAAATTGGGGTCATAAACTGTTGTTGCAATAATAATATATTTTATAATAGTTCATGTATTTACTTCATTATGATTTTTATTTAAGGTTTCCCTGATATCTCTGTTGGTAAAGAATCTGACTTCAATGCAGGAGACCCCGGTTCCATTCCTGGGCTGGGAAGATCTGCCGGAGAAGGGATAGGCTACCTACTCCAGTGTTCTTGGGCTTTCCTTGTGACTCAACTGGTAAAGATTCTACCTGCAATGTGGGAGACCTGGATTCGATCCTTGGATTGGGAATATCCCTTGGAGAAGGGAAAGGCTACCTACCCTTTCCAGTATTCTGTCCTGGAGAATTCAATGGATTGTTATAGTCCATGGGATTGCAAAGAGCAAGTTACTCCCAGGTATCTATTATTTGATCCTGTGGAACTCCCTTGAGCATTTCTTGTAGGACAAGTCTACAGATGAGGAAATCACATAGTTTTGTTTTGTTTTTAATTTTGATCTGGGAATGTCTTGGTTTCTTCCTCATTTTTGAAGGTCAGTTTTGCCAAATATAGGCAACTTTGTTAACTGGACTATTTTTTTTTTTAACACTTTCAATACATTAGAACACTGCCTCCTAGCTCCCAAAGTTTCTATTGAGAAATCTGAGGAGTCTTGTTGAGAAACCTTTGTATGTGATGAATCACTTCTCTATTGCTGCTTTCAAGAATCTTCTGTTTTTGACTTTCAAATGTTTGATTATAATGTGTTTCAGTGTGAGTCTCTCAGTTCATTTTAGTTGTGGTTTGCTGACCTTCTTAGATATTTATAATCAACTCTCTCATCATATTTGAAAAGTTTTTATTTTCAAATATTATCCACACCTCTCTCCTTCTATTCGCCTTCTGGGACTCCAAAAATGCATCTATCTATTTGATGGTGTCACAAAGATCTTTTAGGCTCCGGTTACTTTTATCTTTTTTTTCTTTCTGCTCCCCAGACTTGGTAATTTTCACTGTCCTGTCTTCAAGTTTGCTGATTCTTCTGCCTGCTCCAGTCTTCTTTGAATCTCTCCAGGGTATTGCTCATTTCAGTTATTGTCCTTTTCAGTTCCAGAATTTATCACTGGTTTCTTTTAAGATTCTCTATATTTCCATTGTGTTCATATTTTCTCCATTTGCTTCCTCTACTTCTTTCTTTAGTTCTTTTATCATCTTTAAGACAATTATTTTAAAATCTTGGTTTAGCAAACTTGTCTCAGGTCATTTTTCAGAAATCACTTCTATTGGTTTATTTTGTCCCTTCAAATGGGCATTTTGTTGTTGTTGTTCATTTTCTTTGTATACCCTGTGATTAGTTGGTGAAAACTGAGCTTTGGAATCTAACAACGTGTTAACTCTGGAAATCAGACTTTCTCCCTTCCCCACAGGTTGCTATTTTTGTTGTTGTTATCACTATGGCTTATTGTTTTTCTTTTCTCTTTGATTCTGCATCTGTCTCTGGGTCATTGAGGTGTTTTATGAGTGAGTGCTTTACCTTGGAAATGTACTCTCACTTTCTTATTTTCCGCATATATTCAGTTTGCTTTTAAACATGCTTCTCCTTAATGTCTGGCTCCCAAAACAGATACAAGAGAAAAATGAAGAGATGAAGGGTGTTGGCTCTTTAAATCTCCTGGCAATTCCTTCAGCCAGAGGAGAAGGTACTTATGAAAAAGGGGAGAGGTGAAACAGTAATGGTTACCTGCCTCTTGGAACCTAAGAGATCAACCATCAGCCATCAGAGCACAGAGCCTTGATGTCTGGATGACAGGATCCTTTTGGTCCCAGGATCCTTACTTCCTGCAAGCTGTGTGCAGGCTTCTGTGGAAACACAAGCACAGCTGCCCCCAAGTGGCTGGAATAGGGGGACTGCTGCTGCACTAAAGAATGTGACTGATCGACATTAACCACGATTTACCATTCAAGTCTTCCCCTGGAAGTTGCGTCTTCCATAGACTGCAGAGTTTCAGTAGAGACAGACTTTGCCAGTGCAATTGCTGTGTAGGTGGGGCGACAGTGTCCTGGCGTTTCCTATCCCTCTGCTTTTTGCTCTCTATTCTTTAGCCGGAGAATACAATCTGGCCGTTGAAAGCTTTTTGTTTGGCCCACATGGCTTTGAATAATTTTTAATTTAAATAATTCTAGAGAGGAAATTTATTCCCTCCTCAATTCTAATCTTGCACATCTTTTATACTTCACCTCTTCACTCTATAACAGAAACCAATGAACACACTTGTGTATGAGACTCTGATAGAAATTGGCACTGCTTATTATGATCAAGGCCCCTGTTTCTGAGTAATATTGCAGAACAACGTGTGTGATCTTTCTGCCTCGTTCTTTCTTTCCCTTCTCAGTTATCAATTACACTCATTATCAAGATATTTCATGGCACACATGTTAAAAGCTGCTAGTCTGTTGAGTAGTCACCTTATTTAAAAGTGATGCTCAACTTCAACTAAGCTTGGTGTAGTATCTAAATATTATTTGTCATATAGGTAAAAACTATCTTTTGAGTGGGTTTTCTAAGGTGATTTCTCCACATTTTTAATAATGTCCTTTTACATGTAAGTCTTTGGTTTTGGTACTGTACTTTAAATTATGAGATTATGTCACTGGAAATTTGATCTGGAATGAGTTAATAGAGCAATAACCTTATATTACTGTCCACAATATAACTGCTAGATGAATAAAGAAAGTTTTATGATTATCATTTTACAGACAAAAATATTTCTTTAAACCTAAACACATTGAAAATTTTGCCATCATAGCCTCAGCTTTTTTTCTATTTTTGAATCATTACAGCTTTGTGGTAGGCACATAGTATTCATTTGAGAGAGATTTGCTGAATTAAAATTAAATCTCAGTACAAAAAAATTATCTGAGTGATAGATCTTTAAATCCAACTTAATTTATTTTTATCATTGATGAATTATGAATCCTCTACAGGAGGAAACAGACTAGAACAAATTCAATAAAGATTGCTACTAGAACAAAAATAATGTATTGATATATTAGTTGAGATTATATTGTGGGCATTACAAGGTACTATAAAGCTTCTTCATATATAGCACAATCATTGAGATAGGTGCTACCCTTATCCACATTGTATAGGTGAGAAAATTAAAAGACTAAGAAGTCAAATAACTTGTCCTATGTCATTCAACCTACAGATGGGAAAGCAAGGACTCTAATCGAAGGTAGCCAGTCTCCAACACCTCCCAATATCCAACGTCCTCTAAGGCTCTTGCATTGTGTTTATCTCAATGTCCATATGATAAGATTTTTCCTGAATGCAGTTCCAATGACAATAAAGAACACAACAGAGGATTTTATCATCCTTTTTCTATTTTCTCACTTGTGAAAGCTCCCATTTTCCTAGATAATGCTTTTCTGAAATTGAGAGGCATCCTGGCTAACTGTGGCAGTTTCTGCATTAGTGAGATAAAGGATAATTTAGATAAGTAGCTAACAATTTGCATTTATCTTAAGGAAAATATAGCAAAGATCTTAATGCAGCTTGTAACACCTCACTGCTCAGAGACCCCTTGCTCCAATATGGTCTTTGCTGAAATAAAGAAAAGAAAAAGCACAGACTAGGAACCATAGCCGGAGAAGGCAATAGCAAGCCACTCCAGTACTCTTGCCTAGAAAATCCCATGGATGGAGGAGCCTGGTAGGCTGCAGTCCATGGGGTCGCTAGAAGTCGGATGCGACTGAGCGACTTCACTTTCACTTTTCGCTTTCACACAATGGAGAAGGAAATGGCAACCCACTCCAGTGTTCTTGCCTGGAGAATCCCAGGGACAGGGGAGCCTGTTGGGCTCCTGTCTATGGGGTCGCACAGAGTCGGACACGACTGAAGCGACTTAGCAGCAGCAGCAGCAGGAACCATAGCAAAAGCAAACACAAAATCATGAAAATTCTCCCTTTTGTTGCCATTACTTCATTCCCCATTTAAATCATTTGATCTCTTCTTGCTACAGCTAAATAACTCACAAAAGCTGGTGGGGATTTACATGACCAATCAAATTCTTTCCAATGTTATACACAGGTGACAAAAAATGTTCTCCAGCTGAAATAATCACAGAGGCAGTAATGTTTTTACATTGCCAAAGGATGAAGCTCTTTGCTTTAGCTAAACTACACATTCATTTTATGTCAACTGAAGAAAAAAAACAAAAAATCTCTTGATCTTTATCAGATTACTGTATAATTACTTTTAGACATTTTTGGACTGACACAAGATGAAACATAGGATAAGTTTTGAAATATAGTAAGAACTTCAGAACAGAATTAGAAAACATTTACTACTTTAGAAGAAACTGGGAAATAATATCAGCCAGACTATATTCATACAAAGAAATGAGGAATTAGATTTCTCAGCTGGACAATAAAGAAAAGCACAAGATTTTGGAATCCTATTGGCAACACCTGAAGTTTATTGACAGAGAATGTTACATAAATATATGGTCATTCATATATCCATGGAAAAAATGATAAGAAATGGCATCAATCTTTTCATTTTAGTTTAAATGCACTAAAATTGTTACAGTATATATGTATAACAATCACTTTACACATCAAATTAGCACAACATTGCACATCTTCAATTTTTAAAAGTTACAGTAATAATGAAACATAAGAATGAGCATAAACTGTTTGAGGTAATCAACTATGTTTAAAAGCCTTTATGCTATAGATAGGGGGCTTCCCTGGTGGTTCAACTGGCAAAGAATCTGCCTGCAACACAGAAGACCCTGGTTCAATTCCTGAGTTGGGAAGATCCCCTGGAGAAGGGAACGACCACCCACTCTAGTATTCTAGCATAATGAGTGGAGAATTCCATGGACTGTGCAGTCCACAGGGTTGCAAAGAGTCAGACAAGATTGAGTGACTTTCAGTTATTCATTTATGTTATAGATAAGGCAATTAAAACTCAAAGAGAGAGAGCTGAAGTAACTTTTCCAAAGTTATATCATGAATCATCCTCATCATTAGTAGTGATCCAATTTAATTTCTTATTTTTGTAAAAAGGTAGCTTGTGAGAAGCAATCTAATGGGATATAAACTTAAGTTTAGACCTCCAAGTTAAACCTTTGAGAGTCATTCTGGTTGCCTATTGTCACAAGTTCATCACCCATTATTGCAACTTTCAACACACAGAAGAAATTCAAATTCTGCAAACTACTCGTGGCCAGGAAAGAGATTGTGCTTTGGGGAGAAATACTGGACACTATAAAAGGTGAACTAAGCTACACCTCAATAGAATCTAGTCTAGTAAGTCTCAAAGTGTAGTTTCTATAAAAGAGACTTCAGTATCACTCAAGAGCTATAAATAGTTAGAAATGTAGATTGTTGAGTTCTAATCAAGACCTTGTGAATCAGAGACCTGGGATAGGACCCAGCAAGAAATGTTATATCATGCCCTCCAGTTGATTCTGGTGCACAATGTTTCAAAACCACTGGTCAAGGGTGGAAAAACTACTATAATATGGAAGATAAAAGACATGGCTTGCAATCTTAATTGTACCAAATAGTAGTTGTGCTGCCTTCAGCAATTTACTTCCCTAACATTCCATCTTCTCATTTCTAAAATACATCACCTATTTTTAGTGTCTATGTGAAGTTAGAATAAGAGAAATAATACAGAATGAAGCACAGAGGAATATTCAAAAAACTGACAAACTCCAAGCAAGTGGTTCTCAACTCTCGGTGATTTTACCCTTCTGAGGACATTGTGTAATGTCTGCTTATGTTTGTGATGGTCACAACTGGTGGAGGAGGTGGCTACAGACACATGGTGGGTAGAGGACAGGAGTACTACTAAGAATGCTACAATAGACATGGCAGCCCCCACAACAAAAGTTCATCTGGTCCAAATGTCAACTGTGCTATGGCTCAGAAACCACTTCCCTGGTGGACCAGTGGCTAAGACTGCATTATCCGAACGCAAGGCCTGGGGGTTCAATTTCTGGTCAGGACACTGGATTTCACATGCCTCAACTAAAATAACCCACATGCTTCAACTCTAGAACCCCCCATGCAATGAAGATTGAAGATCCTGAGTGCTGCAACTAAAACTTGTTGCAGCCAAATAAATATATATTTTTAAATAATAAATTATACTTCTATTATTCAATTTATCATCACTTTTGAATCTTTCTCCTTATTCTTCTCCAATTTGTAAGTAACCACATGGATACTAACCAAGTGTGTGTGCTCGGTTACTAAGTTGTGTGTGACTCTTTGCAACCCTATGGATGGTAGCCCACCAGGCTCCTCTGTCCATGGGATTTTCCAGGCAAGAATATTGGAGTGGGTTACCATTTCCTCCTTCAAGGGATCTTCATGACCCAGGGACTGAACTCATATCTCTTGCATTGGCAGAAGTGTCCTTTACCACTGAGCCACCTGGGAAGCCCATACTAATATATATTTCCAAAATATAAATAATGCTGAAAAAAGATACAAGTAAAATTTTTTCTTATGTTTTTAATCTTTAGAAGTGGTTAGTGCTTGTGCTTAGTCACTTCAGTCATGTCCAACTCTTTGTGATCCCATGGACTGTAGCCTGTCAGGCTCCTCTGTCCATGGGACTTTTCAGGAAAGAAGACTGGAGTGGGTTGCCATTTCTTCTTCAGGGGATCTTCCCAACTAGGGATCGAACCTGAGTCTCCTGTCTCCTGCATGGCAGGTGGATTCTTTACCCACTAAGCCATTGGGAAAGGAAGATGATAAAAAGTATTTTCTTTCATCACATGTCTGAAATGTATATTTTCTTCACGTGGAAAAGAGATTAAAGTAATTTGAAGAACTTGCTTCAGTTCACCCTACTGAGCAATATTTTCCCTTCACATTACTTATAATAAATCACTGGCCCAAGCAGGCATAGTGAAAACAGAAATAGGAAGTGATATCATTGTCACTTTTCCTATATTTTCATGTCATTAGCTATTTTTCCACATATTTAAGCATTGCTCAAATCACTACATATTAGAGACATACAAGAGAGATTAAAGTAGTAAAGGAGAGAAATATGTCAGGTTCTGTGTGTGTGTGTGTTAGTTGCTCAGTCGTGTCAGACTCTTTGTGACCCCCATGGACTGTAGCCCATTGGATTCTCTGTCCTTAGGATTCTCCAGGCAAGAATATTAGCGTGGATTGCCATTCTCTTCTCCAGAGGATCTTCCCAACCCAGGGATTGAACCCTGGTCTCCTGCATTGCAGGCAGATTCTTTACCATTTGAGCTACAGAAAGTCCCAGGTTCTTTGCGGGTTAAGTGAAAAGATTAACTTATTTCTCCACCCACATTGTTCTCAAACCACACTTGGATGATAAACCCCACATGGTGACTGCAGGGGAAGTAGATCATCTTAATGATGTCTTCTGCAATCCTACTAACAATTCTTACTTGCTGCTGCTGCTGCTGCTAAGTCGCTTCAGTCGTGTCCGACTCTGTGCGACCCCAGAGATGGCAGCCCACCAGGCTCCCCCGTCCCTGGGATTCTCCAGGCAAGAACACTGGAGTGGGTTGCCATTTCCTTCTCCAATGCATGAAAGTGAAAAGTCAAAGTGAAGTCGCTACCTCTGCAGTCTCATCCCCAGCCACGCGGTACTTTCCAGCCACTCCAGACCCCCAAGGGTTTCTGCACTGAGCCACACCGCTGCTGCTGCTGCTAAGTCACTTCAGTCGTGTCCGACTCTTTGCGACCCCAGAGATGGCAGCCCACCAGGCTCCCCCGTCCCTGGGATTCTCCAGGCAAGAACACTGGAGTGGGTTGCCATTTCCTTCTCCAATGCATGAAAGTGAAAAGTCAAAGTGAAGTCGCTCAGTCATGTCCGACTCTCAGCGACCCCATGGACTGCAGCCCACCAGGATCCTCCATCCATGGGATTCTCCAGGCAAGAGTACTGGAGTGGGGTGCCATTGCCTTCTCCCAACAATTCTTACTTAAGACTAAAAAAATCAGTGAAAGGGTTTTGTCCATGACAAGGGAAAGTGAGTGACAACTGATGTTCAGAAGCTATAGAAAATGAATTATTTTTCTAAATTCATTTTTGTATTTGTTATAGGGATTTCCCTTCAGTTATAGCACACCATTTCATCCCAGTGGATAAGAGTTCATTCTCACAATGTTACCTGTAATAATTTCATGCCCCCTAAGAAGGAAGCTGGAGAAGGCAATGGCACCCCACTCCAGTACTCTTGCCTGGAAAATCCCATGGATGGAGGAGCCTGGTAGGCTGCAATCCATGGGGTTGTGAAGAGTCGGACATGACTGAGTGACTTCACTTTCACTTTTCACTTTCATGCATTGGAGAAGGAAATGGCAACCCACTTCAGTGTTCTTGCCTGGAGAATCCCAGGGATGGCAGAGCCTGGTGGGCTGCCTTCTATGGAGTTGCACAGAGTCGGACACGACTGAAGTGACTTAGCAGCAGCAGCAAGAAGAAAGCTTAGAGAATAGCAGGTAATACTCAAGGTCCGTCTAGTCAAGGCTATGGTTTTTCCCATGTCATGTATGGATGTGAGAGTTGGACTGTGAAGAAAGCTGAATGCTGAAGAATTGATGCTTTTGAACTGTGGTGTTGGAGAAGACTCTTGAGAGTCCCTTGGACTGCAAGGAGATCCAAACAGTCCATTCTAAAGGAGATCAGTCCAGGGTGTTCTTTGGAAGGAATGATGCTAAAGCTGAAACTCTAATACTTTGGCCACCTGATGCGAAGAGTTGACTCATTGGAAAAGACTCTGATGCTGGGAGGGGTAAGGGGACGGAGGAGAAAGGGATGACAGAGAATGAGATGGCTGGATGGCATCACTGACTCAAAGGACATGAGTTTGGGTGGACTCCGGGAGTTGGTGATGGACAGGGGGCCTGGCATGTTGAAATTCATGGGGCTGCAAAGAGTCACACACGACTGAGTGACTGAACTGAACTGAACTCAAGTGTTAGATGATTAAGCCATTGGAAAAGTGTGGAACATTTGCCTTTTTTTCAGAGATATGAAGTGCTCAAAGGTCTAGAAAAAATACAAGTAGATATAATGGCCATTTTCATTTATTTTTTATAATAAAAGAGGTGCTGTCTTTCAACATGTGACTTCCTATACTCCAGGTATGCTAAGGAACCTAAATCTATCATACTATTGAATGAAGGAATGAGGTCATTATGTATTATGTCATTTCCACATTATTCCAAACATACATTATGTCATTATGTATGTTTAAAAACATACATTATTAAGATTTACAGAGAAGATGAACATGTTGGAAGATGTGTACCGAGAACTTAAAACAAATCTCTTGGTCAACATTGTCTCCAAAAAGGAGTATGCACAAAGCTGGAGGGATTATGACTTTGGCATCCAATGGTATTTAAGCTGTGGAAGTGAGGGATAGTCCCCTACTATGTGAGAGACTGTCCCATACGCACAATAAGAATTATCCTCACATATTGGAGAACGGTTCCTGGATGTGGCCACAGGAAATGTTGCTGTGGAAAAATTGTCAGAAAGTTTAATGTTTCTGACTTTAAAGGTAAATGAGCAGGGGGCTGGCCACATGCAAAGGAATGTGAGCTGCCTCCAGAAACCAAAAGGGAGGAAAGAGATTTTTCCCCAGAACTTCCAGAGAAACACGGACACTTTTTTTTTAGACAAACAAGATCCATGTCAGATACTTAAATTGCAGAATGGTAATATAATAGATTTGTATTGTTTTAGGCCTTCAAGTGTGTGGAAATGTGTTACAACAGTAACATAAAATTAATATACTGCCCAGAATACCCTATTTTGTTCATTGGTGTTCAGTTGCCAAGTTGTGTCCAACTCTTTGGGACCCCATAGACTGCAGCATGCCAGGCTTCCCTGTCCTTCATTATCTCTTAGAGTTTGCTCAAACTCATGTCCGTTGAATTGGTGATGTCATCCAACCATCTCATCCTCTGTCATCCCCTGTAAGACAGTTTATAGGAGAGAAAGCTAAGAATAAGATAAGTTAAATATATTTGATGTCAAATAAAGCTGTTGGCCCCAACTTTCTAGTCAACTATTTTTTTCACTGTCATGTGACTCAAACTCCCTGATTTGAGGTTTCTTTTTCTTTTTTATGTAACTTTCATATAAAGTTCTTTAAGACTTTTTGAATCATTTCTAGATTCTAAGTCTCCCTCTCATATGCACAGAAGGTACAAATTTCCATTGTATAAATGTCACAGCTTACAAAACGATATTATCTATTTTTTCATTTGAAGTGTTGTGAAGCAGGCACATCAATAAAAATTCTTAGAAAGAGAAAACTTGTAGAACTTTTTAAAGAACATAGAGTTCCAAGACCCTTTGAATTCCATTTTCCATAATGCATTTTTAACATGTCAATCAGACTTCTTAAAGATTGAAACATCAGACCCCACATTTTCTAAGTCCGAGATTTATTTTAGTGATAAGACATTGGATCCTCATAAAAGTGTCATGTATAGAATATTTATTATGAGGCAAGTGTGAAGAGTTGTGAAATGCCTGAGATTTTTTTCCTGCTTGGAAGCTAACAAGTCAGCATGCCAGGTACATGGATGCTGGCAGAAGACTTGAGGTCAGAAACAAAGGACTTTATTACCCACAAAAAATAGTATCGTTGGAATATCAGCACTTTATTGTGCCTGATCCCCAAGTCCCAGTCCCCACAAAGAGGCACAGAGAAGGCCAGATGACACTAGCTCACTCAGTGGATTGCACGACAGGAAGGAATGCTGAATTTAGGGAGCCTGAATCTTTTATAATGGGCAGTAAGCATGCCTTCCACCTGCTACAGAGAAGAACACTGTCTCTGTCTCCCCCGGGGTGATTATTATACAGAAGATGGCAACCCACTTCAGTATTGTTGCCTGGGAAATCCTACGGACAGAGAAGCCTGGCAGACTACAGTCCATGGGGTTGCGAGAGTTGGACACAACTTAGTGACTAAACACAAACACACACCTCAAAAAGATAGTTAGGAGCAAATGTCAGTCATTACATTGCCTGCAAATGTGAAGAGATGTGAGAATTGTATTCTATCAGTACACAATAGGGATTTGTGTGTATAAGGAGAGGTACCGTTTGGATCTAAACTTGATTAAAATTCAGACTGTTTGATGATGTCTGATGAATTGACAGGAAAGGAAACTTTGTTCAGTTCACTTAAAGAAGTAAGAACGTTTCTGCTAAAAAAAAAAAAAAAATCAAACAAAAAAAATTTTTACTGAAAAAAAGATATATGATTCTGAGCACAGAAAACTGTCACTTAGAAATGCTACTGACCTACCTGCCAGAGACTCCTGAGCTGGCAACAAAACCTCTGGTATTAAGCAGTAGTGTTCAAGATGGTTCCACTTTCATCTCCCTCTAGCAAAGTGGTTCATGAAAACAAAAGGGGTCTTCTTTCTGAAACCTCATCATAGCTTTGACATTTAAAACTTTGACACCTGTATGTCAGTAGCAGTGTCATGAAGAATAAGTAGGCAGGCCCCAAAAATGGCAGAAAGGAGTGGCAACACTCATCCAAAATGAATTTTTTGAAAGATGCACATATTTCCACCAGTTTTACAGGTAACATCCATCTCTGGAACAAGAAGTACATAATAGCAAAGGAAAGAAAAGACGATTGAGGTGCCAAGTTCTAGCAGACACAGCGGAAAGCAGTTGAAGTGACACTTATTTAAAAGTAAAGCTGAGCAAGATAAAAAGAAAGAAATTATTGGGGGCTTCCCTGATGGCTCAAACAGTAAAGAATCCACATACAATGCAGGAGAACTGGATTCCATCCCTGGGTCAGGAAGAGCCCCTGAAGAAGGGAATGGCAACTCACTCCAGTATTCTTGCCTGGAGAATCCCTGGATAGAGGGAACTGGTTACTCCTTGGAAGAAAAATTATGTTCAACCTAGATAGCATTTTCAAAAGCAGAGACATTACTTTGCCGACTAAGGTCCGTCTAGTCAAGGCTATGGTTTTTCCTGTGGTCATGTATGGATGTGAGAGTTGGACTGTGAGGAAGGCTGAGCACTGAAGAATTGATGCTTTTGAACTGTGGTGTTGGAGAAGACTCTTGAGAGTCCCTTGGACTGCAAGGAGATCCAACCAGTCCATTCTGAAGGAGATCAGCCCTGGGATTACTTTGGAAAGAATGATGCTAAAGCTGAAACTCCAGTACTTTGGCCACCTCATGCGAAGAGTTGACTCATTGGAAAAGACTCTGATGCTGGGGGTGATTGGGGGTAGGAGGAGAAGGGGATGACCGAGGATGAGATGGCTGGATGGCATCACTGACTCGATGGACGTGAGTCTGAGTGAACTCCGGGAGATGGTGATGGACAGGGAGGCCTGGCGTGCTGCGATTCATGGGGTCGCAAAGAGTCGGACACTACTGAGCGACTGAACTGAACTGAACTGGCAGGCTACAGCCCACGGGGTCACAAAGAGTTGAACATGACTGAGCAACTAACACTTTCACTTTCAAAGACAGAAAAGAGAGATTGAATTATATAATAGTTAAAATAGTAATAGAGAATAGGCTTCAGCAAGTGCATATGTGCTTAGCATTATATTTAGTGTTGTATCTAATCCTTACAAAAACTTGTTACATAGGTTACAATAGTCTCAGTTTACATATAAGAAATTTAAGGTAAATGACTTGATTTCTTTGACTTTATTTTGAATACTTGAAAGAAAATTCTGGCTTATTTTTCCATCCACTCAGCCCCAGTGCCTTGGAAATCATTGCCCTTGACTTTCTACTAAAATTCTTTGCTAAGGTCAGTGACTGACTTCATCATCCATGTCAATGTCCTTTTCTCAAGGCTCCAATTTTTGACTTTTTTCTAATAGCTGTTAACAGTAAAGAGCTTTTACTTCTTTAAAATCTCTCTTACATCTCTCTCTTTCAGAGTCCCCATATGAATGAATATTTATCTTCCTTACAGCTTTGCATCCCTCTAGTTACCCATCAATTGTATAAATTTTTAGGTTCTGAGACTACATTTCTGTGCTTCTCCTTATGTGCTTCCTTTTGTCTCAAATGGAAATTTTAAGGCAATGTTTTTTACAGGTAACTCTTTTGACCCAACATTTTCCTCTAGAGACACAGATATACATTTTCCATTTACATCTGGATATTTCTACATGAATGACAGAATGATATTTCAATGTAGGCATATTAAATAATTAGTGCATTCATTTATTTGAATAAGCTAACATTTCTTGCCTCCTTTTTATTTTTTTTATTTTTTTGATTAATGATACCATTAATGACCTATCTCTCTTTACATTCTATCAGTGTGAAGTCATTCTGATTTTTTTTAATTTATATTTTAATTGGAGGAAAATTGCTTTACAATGTTGTACTGGTTTCTGTGTACAATGCAAATTAGTCATAATTATACATATATCACCTCTCTCCCCTTCCCCTATCTCATCCCTCTAGCTTATTAAAATATACATTTTGTGACTACTAGTATTACAGGTAAAGGTCCTCCAAGTGACAAGAAATAGGGGGAAAAAATAGGAAAAGATGATGGAGACTTGAGGTAAGAACAGCAAATAATCTGGCTTAGCTGGACTTGGTATTCACTGTGCAGACCCACTGAAAGGTAAAGCCCAACAAATGTGCTAAGAAGCATATTGCAATGGCTTTGAATGGACTGCTAAAGCATTTAAACTCTAAATGCTTTAAATTTAGATTTAAAGACTTTAAATTCAAAGGGGAAACTTCTCACACTTGAATATCAATTTGCTTTTAACTCACAATATTTACCACATTTTACTTATATTTGCTAATGTTCAGGTTTTATTTCTTCTATTTTTTAATGTTCTGAAATTAGAATGTATTTCTTATGATTGTTTAGGTAACACTTGTAGTGCTAGCAAGAACTTTCAACTTATTGTGGTCTTAAAATATTTGCTCAATCAAATGGACTTGCACAGGCATAGCAGGCAAAATAGAGAATGGAAATATTGGTTTAGAAGTTGGCAGTCAACTGACAGTAACTCAATATGAGTTTGTTTAGGTTGCACTTACAGAATGAAGATGAGATTAGCTATTATGTCATCCTTTGGTGATATCCACCTACTTCAAGATCCAATTAAAACAAATTGAGACTCAAGCATTACTTCTCTTCAATCAATCATGCATAAATTTTAAAGATGGATAATTAAGGAAAATGGCCTCCATTCTCCAAAATCTATTTACAGACTCTTTCTTATATATTTTACTAAAATAAATTAATATATTCATAATATTACATACTATAGAACTCTGTGATTTCAAACAATACTTCTGTCAAGGTTATACAAGAGCTAGGGAGAAAATCTTTAAGCTTAATCCCAATTCAACAATCTTGGCAATATTTTGAAGATGTTGCACTGAAGAGACAAGCTGACAGGCTTGCTCTTGGGCCACATATAAAGTTATAGTGCTTTTTGATGGTCACAGTCAAATTTAAGTCATTATTTATTTAGCTGCTACTGGGACTGCCTGGTATTATCTGATATACTAAATAGGAATGTTTCCATTGGTTAAGAGTGTTATATGACAGTGTAGGCTGCAATCCAAAATAGGCTCTTCGATTCAAACCAGAAGCCCATAGTGCATGGAAAGAAAGATACATGTCCCTCGTGGGAAAGCATTAGCATCATGACCTCATAAGAGTTAATGGATGAGAGGAACAACTTCAGTGGGCTGTGTAGAAAAACCTGCTGTTTCCTCTCAACACTTGCAAACCCCAATGAAACTTCAGTGATTAATAATAATTGAATTCAATAATGATTAGGCAAAGCATCTGCCATGGGCAACTTTTGGGCACCGACATGACCTTCTGTGTGTTAATTAAAGACATCAGTGATCTAAAGTGGATAACTGATCTGTAGTGTATAACCCCACCACATGCAGAAGACACTGCCCAGGTTAGGGAGCCATAAAGATAAGCACCGAGACAGCCTTCCTCTTAAAATCAAGTTGCAAATTTAATTCAAACCTTAAAGTGACTCTCGGGTTAACTGTACCCACATCAGCTTTTGGTTTATAAATAGTCACATGTGGAAATTTAATTGGGTAAGCCACTTAATCTATGTACTAACTATTAGACACACACAGACACAAATAAATATTTCAAGTTGCTTATTTGTGGGTTCTCCTAAAGAATAGTCAAAACTTTTGAATGCAAAGAAAGCGGCATATGTACAACAGTAAATATTCTGAAGAAACTGAGATGATTTAGGATAAAGTATTAGGTACTGATATGGTATAGCCAATGATATAATTGCAGCTTTTAATATTTAAAAAAACATTAAATAGATTTTGATCTATTTAATAACAACTGACCAATATTTCATGCAATGACACATATAAGACCCTTAATATATTTTGGTCTGTATTGAGTTAATAGAACTGCAAGCTGAACTGTATATTAGAAGCATATCAGAACACAGGACAAAAGACATTTTTTTAAAAATGCCTCTTTTATTGATAAAAAAGATGGACATTACAAAACATGTACTTAGATGAGAGTGATGGGAGAAGAAAACACATAGGACGTGTAAATCTGTTGAAAAAATAATGCTCAAATAAACAAAATAAAGAATGGTACAGATCACGATTAAACAAATTCAGTTTTATCCTGACTTAACTGCAAAATTTGGCCTTGGAGTACAGAATGACGTAGGGCAAAGGCTAATAGAATTCTGCCAAGAGAACACATTGGCCATAGCAAACACCTTCTTCCAACAACACAAGAGAAGACTTTACACATGGACATCACCAGATGGTAGACACCAAAATCAGATTGATTATATTCTTTGCAGCCACAGATGGAGAAGCTCTATACAGTCAGCAAAAACAAGACTGGGAGCTGACTGTGGCTCAGACCATGAACTCCTTATTACCAAATTCAGACTGAAATTGAAGAAAGCGGAGAAAACCACTAGACCATTCAGATATGACCTAAATCAAATCCCTTATGACTATAGAATGGAAGTGAGAAATAGATGTAAGGGACTAGATCTGATAGACAGAGTGCCTGATGAACATGGATGAAGGTTCGTGACATTGTACAGAGACAAGGATCAAGACCATCCCCATGGAAAAGAAATGCAAAAAAGCAAAATGGCTGTCTGGGGAGGCCTTACAAATAGCTGTGAAAAAAAGGGAAGTGAAAAGCAAAGAAGAAAAGGAAAGATATCCCCATTTGAATGCAGAGTTCCAAAGAATAGCAAGGAGAGATAAGAAAGCCTTCCTCAATGATCAATGCAAAGAAATAGGGGAAAACAACAGAATGGAAAAGACTAGCAATCTATCAAGAAAATTAGAGATACCAAGGGAACATTTTATGCAAAGATGGGCTCTATTAAGGACAGAAATGGTAGGGAACTAACAGACGCAGAAGATATTAAGAAGACATGGCAAGAATACACAGAAGAACGGTACAAAAAAGATCTTCACAACCCAGATAATCACAATGGTGTGATCACTCACCTTGAGCCAGACATCCTGAAATGTGAAGTCAAGTGGGCTTTAGGAAGCATCACTATGAAAAAAGCTAGTGGAGGTGATGGAATTCTAGTTAAGCTATTTCAAATCCTGAAAGATGATGCTGTGAAAGTGCTGCACTCAACATGCCAGCAAATTTGAAAAACTCAGCAGTGGCCACAGGACTGGAAAAGGTCAGTTTTCATTCCAATCCCAAAGAAAGTCAATGCCAAAGAATGCTCAAACTACTGCAAAATTGCACTCATCTCACATGCTAGTAAAGTAATGCTCAAAATTCTCCAAGCCAGGCTTCAGCAATACATGAACCGTGAACTTCCTGATGTTCAAGCTGGTTATAGAAATGGCAGAGGAACCAGAGATCAAATTGCCAACATCTGCTGGATCATGGAAAAAGCAAGAGAGTTCCAGAAAAACATCTATTTCTGCTTTATTGACTATGCCAAAGAGACTCTTGAGAGTCCCTTGGACTGCAAGGAGATCCAACCAGTCCATTCTAAAGGAGATCAATCCTGGGATTTCTTTGGAAGGAATGATGCTAAAGCTGAAACTCCAGTACTTTGGCCACCTCATGGGAAGAGTTGACTCACTGGAAAAGACTCTGATGCTAGGAGGGACTGAGGGCAGGAGGAAAAGGGAATGACAGAGGATGAGATGGCTGGATGGCATCACCACCTTGAATGATGTGAGTTTAAGTGAACTCCAGGAGATGGTGATGGACAGGGAGGCTTGGCTTGCTGCAATTCATGCTGTCGCAAAGAGTTAGACATGACTGAGTGACTGAACTGAACTGAAGCCAATATTTTGAATTCAGGTAGAAGAAAGCTACAGAAAAAGCCTTCAATATGGGTAGAAGGGAGTTAATCCAGAGAGTGTGGAAGCAAAGAAGCCACTCAGTATTACAAAAATTATCCAAATCTAGACAGTAAAATGGCAGAGTAACATAACTGTGATCATTTCTCCCATGACTAAGGAAATATTCAAGTTCATGTCACAGAATGTTCAGAGCTCTTAACAACTCTGAATGTAGTATTGTTATCATGGCTACAATTTTTCCTGGTTATAAACTTTGAGTTCAAATTAAGTCCCCTAGACTTGACTCGGAGCATGTGTGTTCTAAAGTCCAATTTTAACACTTTTTTTTTTTTTTTTTAATATTGTAAGAGACTGGGACAAAGCAGTGTTAGCATCAGATAATAGAATGCTGCTGAAGGTAAAAAAGAAAGTCTCTTCCACCTCTGCCTGGAAAGCAGTGTGTCTTTACCCAAGACTTCATATGAAACAGAGTCCCTCTGGGATCTTGAAATCTCTGGACACTGTGTGGCTGCCAACTCTGTACCAGATGAGTCATGGAACATGGCTACTGTGATGAGCGGAATCTGCAGAGATGCCTGGGAAGAATTCATGCCCAGTGAGATTCAGCTGTAGAAGCAATGTACCTGTTCATAATCAAGGTAACAACAGTGAACTTCACAGGAGGTGCTAGAAGCAAGGAAGTAGAAAATTAAGAAAGTAGGGGTGGCTACTTGAATTTGGTCTTGAGCAGACATGAAATATATATATTGACTTCCTGAAATGACTAGGGAGAAGTTGCCACAGAGTGGTTGATGGCAAGAGACAGTAACACATAGACTATGTTAAGGAAAAAAGAGGAAAAAGTGAAGGTATGAGTGAGAGTGAAAAGCAAAAATAAGAACATACGGAGATATCTCTTCAGTTGTACAAGAAATACAGCTTTTTGGCACCTATTTTTTTTTTTTTTTGGAAAATAAAAGCCACAAAAACTGTGATCACCAGGCTTTCCCTGAGTTGAGAGCTTTTATATTTATTTATCAGTCCGTAACGTATTAATCTCTGCTATCAATTCTTTTTCCTTATATGGATAGAGAGATTGCTATTTGTAAGTTATTCTGATAGGGATTGGAAAACAAAGAGTGAAACACTGGCTGTTTATTTCTAACAAACTCATGATCTAGTTAGGGGTTATTAACAGCCCTTATCAAACATATCTTAAGGATAGACTATGATTTTTTAAAAGTGGTACTTAAAAAGTTTTAATAGAAAGATAAAAGAAATGAATATTAATGGCTTTTTCTAATGTATTAATAGACATGAATTTAAAAATTTCATATCAGAAAGAAGTACACAGTTATGACTAGAAATAAGCATGTACACATATGTCTGCTGTTCTCAATTCTTCTCTTGAATTATATCAATATAAACTGCATTTACAAGTCTGAAAATAGAATGTGTATTTTGTATGAACAATCTATTTCTATAGTACTCAGTGTTGTTCAGTCACTAAGTCATGTCCGATTCTTTGAGACTACATGGACTGCAGCACACTAGGCTTCCCTGTCCTTCAGTTCAGTTCAATTCAGTTGCTTAGTCATGTCTGACTCTCTGTGACCCCATGGACTGTAACACACCAGGCTTCCTGTCCATCCCTAACCCCCTGAGCTTACTCAAACTCATGTACATTAAGTCGGTGATGCCATCCAACATCTCATCCTCTGTCATCCCCTTCTCCTCCCACCTTCAATCTTTCCCAGCATCAGGGTCTTTTCTAGTGAATCAATTTTTCGCATCAGGTAGCCAAAGTATTGGAGTTTCAAATTTTGCTCAAACTCATGTCCATTGAGTAGATGATACCATCCAACCACCTCATTCTCTGTCGCTCCCCTCTCCTCCTGCTCTCAATCTTTACCAGCCTCAGAGCCTTTTCCAATGAGTCATCACTTCAAATCATTACTCAGTTACTACTCTTTGAAAGAAAGTATTATTTTGAAGAAAGACCTTAAGGTAATGTTGGTTAAAGAAAATGTGGTCTGAAAATGTTACTATAAACATGGAAAATCCAGATCTACTAGACCAGAGTGGCTTATTGATATATGATGATTTCAAATGAACAAATCCATATTGGAAATCTGTAGGGTATAGCAGAAATTTTATCTGTCCAGTACTTTCTTCCCCTTCTGCTGGGGTTGGGCCTCCAATGTTATTCTTCCTCTTCTCTTCATACTAGAAGTGACAGTCAATTCATTCTCATTCCCCTTCAATCTAACTGATTGATATATAACAATCTACATCAATCAGAGTTCTTTCCTAAGACATTTTATAGTGAAAATTGACAGAAAAGTGTTCTCTTTCTGTCCATGAGGCTATACAGGATAAAAACCAGAAGAAGTACATGACCATGCTCTTAGATTTGTAGGAACAATTGGGCCAAGAGAAGTAAGTTAAAACTGAGAAAAGTGAAGATGAAAGGCAAAGAAAAAAACAAATAGAATGAGGCTCCTGCATCCAGTCATCAAGGAAACCAGTTTCATCTTATTTGATTTTGAAGTTTGCTTCACGTACCATTTCCACTTGTAACTAATTGAACTAGCTTTCTATCAACTTGACTCCAAATAAGTCCTAATATGCTATTATATGTATATTCTATGTGCATTATTAAACTACTATGAATTTACAGAATCCACTTTTTTTTGTCCCCTCCACATAATTTACAGGATTACTCTTCCTAAACCAGGGATTGAACCCTGGTCCTCAGTAATTAAAAGCAGCAACTCCTAACTACTGAACTGCCAGTACTACCTACGTTTACAAAATCTGCATGCTCCAGTTTGTTTATAAAAACATTGCTTCTATTGACTTCCTTAAGCCTGTCAGTCAGTCAGTCAATTCAGTCACTCAGTTGTGTCCAACTCTTTGTGACTCCATGGACTGCAGCAAACCAGGACTCCTTGTCCATCACCAACAGCCAGAACTTACTCAGACTCATGTTCATTGTGTCAGTCATGCCATCCAATCATCTCATCCTCTGTCGTCTCCTTCTCCTCTTGCCCTCAATCTTTCTCCGCATCAGGGTCTTTTCCAGTGAGTTGGTTCTTCACCAACTCTTCAGGTGGAGGAGTCTCCACCTCATCAGGTGGCCAAAGTATTGGAGTTTTAATCTCAACATCAGTCTTTCCAATAAATATTCAGGACTGATTTCCTTTAGGATGGACTGGTTGGATCCCCTTGCAGTCCAAACGACTCTTAACAGTCTTCTCCGACACCACAGTTCAAAAGCATTAATTCTTCAGTGCTCAGCTTTCTTTATAGTACTACTCTCATATCCATACATGACTACTGGAAAAACCATAGTCTTGATGAGACGGACCTTTGTTGTAAAGTAACGTCTCTGCTTTTTAATATGCTGTCTAAGTTGATCATAGCATTTCTTCCAAGGAGCAAGTGTCTTTTAATTTCTTGGCTGTGGTCACCATCTGCAATGATTTTGGAGCCCAGGAATATAAAGTCTCTCACTGTTCTCATTGTTTCCCCATCTATTTGCCATAAAGTGATGGGACCAGATGCCATGATCTTCATTTTCAGAATGTTGAGTTTTAAGCCTACTTTTTCACTTTCATCAAGAGGTTCTTTAGTCTTCTTCGCTTTCTGCCATAAGGGTGGTGTCATCTGTGTATCTAAGATTATTGTTATATAATCTTGATTCCAGCTTATGTTTCATCCAGCCTGGCATCTCACATGATGTACTCTGCATATATAAGTTAAATAAGCAGGGTGACAATATACAGCCTTGACGTATTCCTTTCCCGATTTCTCCTAAGCCTGTAGTAGAATATAGCTGCTCAAATACTCTGTTTGTTCATTTCCTTAAAATTCAGTAACAGATAATATGTAACACAAGTATTGTTCTTGGAATATGAGACAAAAATAAATCACACCAAGAATTTTTATTCATTTGAAGTTATGCTTTTAAATAGATCTCTGAAAATAAGATTTTTGGGGGGGTGTAAAAAAGTTTAATGTATTATTTTTGAAATTTAAGTATCAACTTTTCTTTTTTAAACTCTGATTTTTAATTTTATGAAAACTACCATGGGAGCAATATCAAAATCCCATGGATTTCAATGATGAATAATTATAGCCACCTCCTTTTATGTAAAACAAAAAAAATGTCTATTTCAAAGTCCTTTAAAATATAACTTAACTTCATCAAATGGCAAGGGAGTGAGCATGAGCATATACCATTCTTGTGATTTTTACCATAGTGAGAACAGATTTGTATAAAGATACTTGTAAAAAAGCTGGTAAATGGCTACTCAAAGAGGAAAATTTGGGTCCATATTTTCAAGTTGAGTGCTCACTGCAGTGAATCTTAATCATGGAATGTAAAGGAACACTTGCAGTTATTTACAAAGATGGTAATCAGTTGGTGAAGGTGAAGTTGCTCAGTCGTGTCCGACTCTTTGCGACCCCGTGGACTGTAACCTACTAGGCTTCTCCGTCCATGGGATTCTCCAGGCAAGAATACTGGAGTGGATTGCCATTTCCTTCTCCATTGGCAATTATAGAAGCTTTAAATGTCTATACATTAAGGTTCAGATCACCTGCCATCTATACTACGTACACTGTGTATGAAACATTTCAAACCAGAGCTAAATATCAGCTACAGAAGTCATTTCAAGTTATCAATTCTCATTTGCTGAACACAATAATATTTTGAAATGAAAGTCTGATTCACTCACATATGTATCTACTTATTTTATCAGTGACACAATGCCTATAAATAAACATTCCAAAGAATTTTTTTGTGTGTGTGCATGTGTGTGGCTGTGTTGAGTCTTTGTTGCTACACAGGCTTTTTCTCTGGACTTCCTCAGTGGCTCAATGGTAAAAAATCCACCTGTAATTCAGGAGTCACAGGAGATGCCGATTCAATCCCTGGGTCAGGATGATCCCCTGTAGAAGGACGTGGAAACCCGCTCCAGCATTCATGCCTGGAAAATCCCACAGACAGAGGAGCCTGGTGGGTTACAGTCCACAGAATCACAGAGTCAGACACGACTGAAGTGACTTAGCATGCATAGGCTTTTTCTCTAGTCATGGTGAGTGAGGGCGATGTGAGGGCTTCTCGCTGTGGTGGTTTCTTTTGTTGCAGAACACAGGCTAGGCAGCAAGGGCTTCAGTATTTATCATGGCCCCAGGCTCTAAAGCACAGGCTCAGTAGTTGCCTCACACCAGCTTACTTGCTCTGAGCAAGTGGGATCTTCCCAGATCAGAAATTGAACTCATGTTCCCTTCCTTGGGAAGTCTCCAGAGAATTTTGATGTAGTGGACATGTTAGAACCCCAGTTGAGCTATTTAATAACTGCATAACCCAGGTATGATGATAGCATATACCATCAAAG
This sequence comes from Cephalophus harveyi, assembly GCA_006410635.1. Lineage (NCBI taxonomy): Eukaryota > Metazoa > Chordata > Mammalia > Artiodactyla > Bovidae > Cephalophus > Cephalophus harveyi. Next base: position 242,849 of record SJYT01042699.1, read on the forward strand.
AAAAGATTACATTGGGCATATTAACAATGGCAAGACTTTATTCAAGATAATTGTAATGGATGTCAAGACCATTGCAATGGGGAGAGAGGATGAAGTCAAGTCAGAAGAAAAAATAAATAAATAACTGGAGCATTTTTAAATGCTAGAGTTAGTTAAGTGGAAAAGTACTGAAGAACTTTAAGAGAAGAACTTGGGCAATATGATCATAACATCTGTATTTGTCAATTGTCCCTTATCAAAGTTATGTTCCTATCCTCTCCTAGAGATGAGAAGACAGGGATCTATCTCTATAGATAATTACATCTTAAAGAGATGCCTGCCAGGTCCCGTAGAAAAATACTCTTGAATTATAGATAATATACTACATATTTGTTAGTAGAAAATTAATGAAAGTTATTACTGCATTTCTTAACAAATAGAAGTATGAATATAAATCTAATAATGTTAATATCTGATAAAAATCAAAAGTATTGTAATGAAGAAGTAGGATGTAAAACAACAAAATTTCTTCTATGTCCCCATTGTTTAATCCTCTGGACTATCTTTAGATTCTTGAAATTTCATTGTTTCCAGTGTAAATATGTAATAGAAAAAAAAAGGGTATACTTATAAATTAGATGGAACTAGGTTTGAATTTTATTTTTTCATTTATTAGCAACTTTACACAAATGTATTAATACTTTGAGCTTCATTTTACATGTGAGTTATGGGGGGCAGCAAAAATTTTTACCTTTTTAGAACAAATTATATAGCAGATATGAAACAACAATCATGCAGTAGGCAAACAATGTGCCTTCTTGTATGCTTATGGTTTTTACAAATTTTGTTCTTCTTCTTGAAATTCCTTTCCCTACCCTATTTACTTAGCTATGTTTTCCTGATCTTCAAAAGTGCAGTATTACCTCCTCATCAAAGCCATCCTAACCTCACCTCCCACCTTCTGATTTATTTTTATGCCCTGTACATACCTCAATCCTGACACTGCATTGTAAATAAACTAATAACTCTGGCAAACAGTAAACACATTTTTGAAAAAGTACTGCTTGAGTGTCCCCAGTTCAAAATGATTTTATAGGCAATTTTTTTCCAATTATTTAAAGACTAATAATTTACATAGCAAGTAAAAATGATGGAAGCTTTTCTAATCCATGTTATAATTCTGGCATACTCCTGAAAATTAAATAAGAAAAATAAGAGGACTTCCTTGGTGCATTTCTGGCTAAGACTTTGTATTTCCAACGAGGAGGGCCCAGGTTTGATCCCTGGTTAGGGAACTAGATCCCACATGCAGACACATAAATGAATAAACATTTTTTTAAAAAAAAAGAAAAAAAATAAGAGCAGGAAATACAATAAAGAAAAATATTGCATATTCCTATTCCATATAAATAGATATAACATTTTTAAATAAAATAACAACTTATAACTGAATTAAAGTATTAATGTGATGCTGGGAGTGATTGGGGGCAGGAGGAGAAGGGGACGACCGAGGATGAGATGGCTGGATGGCATCACTGACTCGATGGATGTGAGTCTGAGTGATCTCCGAGAGATGGTGATGAACAGGGAGGCCTGGCGTGCTGCGATTCATGGGGTCGCAAAGAATCAGACACAACTGAGCGACTGAACTGAACTGAACTGAAAGTATTAATGTAGGAGGCTTTAAAAGGGTTCATTTTGTAAGTGCTAGATTTATAAATATTTAATCAATTATGTGAATATATCAAGGTAGCATAAAAGACAAACTTTACAAAAAATACTTAGAAAGTATTTGATGAGAAATATATATATATATATATATTAGGGCTTCCCTGGTGGCTCAGGTCATTAAAAAAAAAAAATCTGCCTGCAATGCAGGAGACCTGGGTTCAACCCCTGGGCTGGAAAGATACCCTGGAGAAGGAAATGGCAACCCACTCCAGTATTCTTGCTTGGAGAATTCCATGGACAGAGGAACCTAGTGGACTGCAGTCCATGGGGTAGCAAGAGTCAGACATGACTTAGAGACAAAACAACATCAACAATTTCTTTCTTTTAATTCCTAAAATTTCTAGCTAAAGTAGGAATAATGAACATGTCCTATATATGATGTATGACAAGTTGATCTAGCCCAAATTGACTATCAAAACTGGTTGACCATAATATTTATAGGAAACATATTAGAAAAGAAGAAAAGGTCATCCACCATTACTGCCACTAATTAGGGACAGTATTAATTTTCTATTGATAGGTAACAAATTGTGCATGCTCAGTTGCGACTCTTTGTGACCCTATGGACTGTAACTGACCAGGCTCTTCTGTCCATAGGATTCTCTTGGCAAGAATACTGGAGCGGACTGCCATGCCCTCCTCCAGAGGATATCTTCCAAACCCAGGGATCAAAACCATGTCTCTTATGCTTCCTGAACTGCAGGTGGATTCTTTAACACTGAGCCACCAGGGAAGCCTATAAAGTAACAAATCACTGCAAATTTAATGGCCTAAAACAATATCCATTTATTAGTTCATAGCTCTGTATTTCAGATGTATGGGTAGGTTTAGATAGGCTTCTTTGATTAGGGTCTCACAAGGCTCAAATCCAAAACGTCAAAATGACTAGATTCTTATCGATAGACCCTGAGGAAAGATCTGCTTCTAAGCTTATCCAGATTATTGGCTATAATCAGTTCCTTGAGGTTGGAGAACTGAGGTCACTAGTACTTTGGTTGCTTGTTGGTTCTTGACTGGGGAATGTTCTCTTTTCTATGTTCTGCTTTCCTGGTCCCTGCATAAGACCCTCTAGAAATACAAATATAAAATTGGATACATTTGGGAAAGATTTTTTTTTTTTCCTTTTTGGTTGTTATTTGGTTATTATGCAGGGTGAAGACTAATAGAGTTTTGCCAAGAGAACATACTGGTCATACCCTCTTCCAACAACAAATACCCTCTTCCAACAACACAAGAGAAGACTCTCTACACATGAATGTCACCAGATGGTCAACACTGAAATCAGACTGATTATATTCTTTGCAGTCAAAGATGGAGAAACTCTATACAGTCAGCAAAAACAAGACCGGTAGCTGACTGTGGCTCAGATCATGAACTCCTTATTGCCAAATTCAGATTTCAACTGAAGAAAGTAGGGAAAACCAGTAGACCATTCAGGTATGACCTAAATCAAATCCCTTGCGATTATACAGTGGAAGTGAGAAATAGATTCAAGGGATTAGATCTGATAGAGTTCCTGAAGAACTATGGACTGAGGTTTGTGACATTATTCAGGAGGCAGTAGTCAAGACCATCCCCCAAAAAAAGAAGCGAAAAAGGCAAAATGGTTGTCCGAGGAGGCCTTACAAATAGCTATGAAAAGAAGAGAAGTGAAAGGCAAAGGAAAAAAGGAAATATACACCCATTTGTATGTAGAGTTCCAAAGAATAGCAAGGAGAGATAAGAAAGGCTTCCTCAGTGATCAATGCAAAGAAAGAGAGGGAAACAAGAGAATGGGAAAGACTAGAGATCTCTTCAAGAAAATTAGATATCAAGGGAACATTTCATGCAAAGATGGGCACAATAAAGGACAGAAATGGTATGGACCTAACAGAAGCAGAAGATATTAGGAAGAGGTGGTAAGAATACACAGAAGAACTATACGAAAAAGATCTTCATGACCCAGATAATCACGATGGTGTGATCACTCATCTAGAGCCAGACATCCTGGAATGTGAAGTCAAGTGGGCCTTAGGAAGCATCTGCTGGATCATGGAAAAAGCAAGAGAATTCCAGAAAAACATCTACTTCTGCTTTATTGACTATGCCAAAGCCTTTGACTGTGTGGATCGCAACAAACTGTGGAAAATTCTAATGGAGATAGAAGACCAGACCACCTGATTTGCCTCCTGTGAAATCTGTATGCAGGTCAGGAACCAACAGTTAGAACTTGACATGGCCAATACTTTGGCCAACTGATGCAAAGAACTGACTGCATGGCAAAACCCTGATGCTGGGAGAGATTGAAGGTGGGAGGAGAAGGGGACAACAGTGGATGAAATGGTTGGATGGGATCACCGACTCAATGGACATGAGTTTGAGCAAACTCCAGGAAATAGTGAAGGACAGGTAGGCCTGGTGTGCTGTGGTCCATGGGGTTGCAAAGAGTCAGACACACCTGAGCAATTGAACTGAACTAAACTAATGCAGTTTTAAGTTCCTGTTTTTCTCCACTGATAAGAGTTTCCAGAAATTTGGTCATCCTTCTTTTCTGGTATAGAGAGGAATATACCTTTTAAAAGGGAGATTTCCCTAATAAGTGTAAATATTTCTTACAATAGGTTAACTTTTATTGGTTTTCAGTGTTGCTTCATGTGTACTTTTTTTAAATTTTTCTTTAAATTTATTTTTAATTGGAGAGCAATTGCTTTACAATCCTGTCTTGGTTTCTGCCATACAACAATGTGAATCAGACATAAGTATTTATATGTCCCTTCCTCTTGAATCTCCTTCCCATCCCCTATCACATCCCAGCCCAGTGGTTGTCAGAGAATATTGAGTTTAGCTCCCTGTTTATGCAGCAGCTTCTCACCAGTTCTCTATTTTACATATGGTAATGTATATATTTCAATACTACTCTCTCAAGTAGTCCCACCCCCTTCTTTGGGGAAGATAGTTTCTAATGTAAATAGCTTACTCTTAACAAACTAACAAATACTCAGTATAAAAATATTCACAAATGAGAAGTTTTCATTTTTTTAAGACTGTATAACAGGGAAATCATCATAAGACTCATTAACAATAAGAAAGAAAAAGAAAACATCTTATTTTCAAACCAATATAAAAAGAACAATATAAAAACAATATAAAAGAACAATTTGGCTATGTTTCAGAGACCTTAAAATTGTTCATAATATTTGCCCCAGAAATTCCATCTTTAGGTACTGATCCTAAGGAAATTATTGCATATTATGTGAAAATCTATCTACAATAATGTTCAGCCCAGAATTATTTATAACAGCAAGACTTTTTAATAATATAAAAATCTTTAATACTTAAAAAATACTAAAGTAAATTTAATATACCCATATATTTAAATAACATAAAAGTTGGTGACATAGAAGCACACTCTTTGATAAATGAAGAGTTTAAAAAGCAAGCAATAACACATTTTGGATAGTATATTCCTACTAGGGGAAACACGTATATGCAATTACATAGAAAGATTATGAAAAGATATACTCAAGCATATTAACAGTAATTACATTTATGCCATAATTAGTGGTGTTTTGAGAAGGGCATGGCAACCCACTCCAGTAGTCTTGCCTGGAGAATCCTATGGACAAAGGACCCTGGCAGGCTACAGTCCATATTGTCGCAAAGAGTTAGACATCACTGAGGTGACTTAGCCCAGTGATGTTTACTTTGCTTATTTTATTACTTTCTAAATCAACAGTATGAACTGGCTATTGAACTAAATTTCTCTCCACTATCTCTCCACTATCTACCTCTCCACTATCAAGAGTGATTTAAAGAAAAGTTTTGAATCTTATTCAGAAACCTCCTACCAGGCTTGGTTCTGAGAAATAAGAAAATACCCTTCGAAATAAGGAAAATTAATCTTACCTGATTCCTAGATCCTCTATCCTCAATCACTGGCCATTTTGGAGGAAAACATTCATCTTTTCAAGTGTGAAAAGGGAGACCTTAGGCTACACTGAAGTAAAAAATGGTAGGTAGAAATAAAATGAAAGAAAAATATGTGACGACATTTGTTATTCTGCAAGGTTCTAAAAACAGTGTTTGACCTAAATACTACAAAACTCAAGTTACATTAGAACTCAAATTGATTTTTAATTTTTATTTTTAAATTGGAGGATAATTGCTTTACAATATTGGGTTGCTTTCCACCACACACAGGTACACATATGTCCCCTTCATCCCGAATCCCTCTCCTGTCTCCCACCCCATCCCACCCTCTAAGTCGTCCCAGAGCACTGGGTTGAGCTCTCTGTGTCACACAGCATATTCCCACTTGCTATTTATTTTGCATATGCTAATATATATGTTTCAATAACATTATCTCAGCTTGTCCCGCTCTCTCTTTCCCCTACTGTGTCCACAAGTCTGTTCTTTATGTCTGTGTCTCCATTAGAACACAAATTGATTTGATGCTGTGGAAAGATTTGGGGATTTGCTATGTTTGGAAAGGAGTTGGAATGGAACCATTTTTTTCCCTTCAATTTTCAAGCAATACTAAATAAGTGTTTTGGAATGAACCCTATTCACCTTGCTACTCATTTAGCTTATTTTGTTTGAAAACATTTACATAGTGAAAAGCCGTTAATGGCATCCTGATAACCCTGAAGCTATGAGTAAAGAGATTGCTGCTTTGTGCTAAATGTACATTTTACCCTCTTCTTCTAAATACCTCTAACTCTAATGATTTTCTTCCTCTTGAAATTCATATTCCTAAGTAATCGGCAAAAGTAGGTAGTCATGGAGGGACAATCTCTATTAAAATGAGCTGCCTTCCTCAATCAGCAAATGAAGAGAATTTCATTCAGGGGAAAACAGTTCTATTAAAGGAAATTGAGCTAGAAGTTTTCATTGCCTGCTGGGGCATTGTCTTAGAGGTGATCTACAGGACAGTTGACTCATCAAACTCCCTGTTTTTTTTCTTGTTTCTTGTTTCAGTGTTCATCGAATTGGCAATTTTTTAATAGACACTAATTGAAAAAAAGCAAAGGGAGGCTAGATGTAAATGTTACTTAAAATTAATGTGTAAACTTAATGTGAATATAGAATATGATCCTAATATGTAGCAAAACTTGGTCAAATTAATTTAAATTCAGTCTGTTTTTTTCAACTGTGTTTTATTCTAGTGTACATACTGGGTACTGATTGCGATTTGTGAGAGGACTTTTTTAAGCTTGCATGTCCTGGAAATTGATGTATAGAGTATCGCTGCTATAGAAACATTTTTTTCTTTCCTGAAATCCACTGAGACATGCCTCACTAGACTGGGTTTAATATGGGCTGATGTCTATGACTGAAATCTGAAGCCCTATTCTCTCTCTAGTTGCTTGGTCTATTATAGGGTTCTCTTCAGAGAGCAAGGTGTACTTTCCTCTGTTCTTATTTCTCAACATATTTGAGTTTGCTTTAACCTTTTTTTTTTTCCCTCTAAAATTGAGGATAAGATTCCATCCTCCTTTTAAGGTATTTATAAGTGTAAGTGAAAGTGAAGTTACTCAGTAATGTCCGACTCTTTGCGACCCCATAGACTGTAGCCTACCAGGGTCTTCTTGACATGGGATTTCCCAGGCAAGAATACTCGAGTGAGTTGCTATTTCCTTCTGCAGGAGATCTTATCGACCCAGGGATTGAACCCGAGTGTCCCGCATTGTAGGCAGAATCTTTACCATCTGAGACACCAGGGAAGTCCGAGGTATTTATAGTAATGACCGAATCCAAGTTTCTACATGTGAAATAGGCCTCAGGGTTTTGCCCTAACAATGAGAAACAGGGTTTCTCATAGTATGATCTGCAAAACAGTAGTGGTTTCTGATGGGCCATAAAGTATTAGTCTGTAGAATATGTGTGTGTAAATACATAAATATATATAAATCATATATAATTAATATAATATATATTATCTATGCTATTTATATATAAAATTTATGTTTATAATACATAGTGTAATACTTGGTGGTGGTGGTTCTTGCTCAGTTCAGTTCAGTTCAGTCACTCAGTTGTGTCTGACTCTTTGCGACCCCATGAATCGCAGCACACCAGGCCTCTCTGCTCATCACCAACTCCTGGAGTTCACTCAAACTCACGTCCATCGAGTTGGTAATGCCATCCAGCTATCTCATCCTCTGTCGTCTGTTTTTCCTCCTGCCCCCAATTCCTCCCAGCACGAGAGTCTTTTCCAATAAGTCAACTCTTCCCACGAGGTGGCCAAAGGACTGGAGTTTCAGCTTTAACATCATTCCTTCCAAAGGACACCCAGGACTGATCTCCTTTAGAATGGACTGGTTGGATCTCCTTGCAGTCCAAGGGACTCTCAAGAATCATCTCCAACATCACAGTTCAAAATCATCAATTCTTCAGCGTTCAGCTTTCTTCACAGTCCAACTCTCACATCCATACATGACCACTGGAAAAATCATAGCCTTGACTAGACAGACCTTTGTTAGCAAAGTAATGTTTCTGCTTTTGAATATGCTATCTAGGTTGATTGTAACTTTCCTTCCAAGGAGTAAGCATCTTTTAATTTCATGGCTGCAGTCACCATCTGCAGTGATTTTGGAGCCCCAAAAAATAAAGTCTGACACTGTTTCCACTGTTTCCCCATCTATTTGCCATGAAGTGATGGGACCAGATGCCTTGATCTTAGTTTTCTGAAGATTGAGCTTTAAGCCAGCTATTTCACCCTCCTCTTTCACTTTCATCAAGAGGCTTTTTAGTTCCTCTTCACTTTCTGCCATAAAGGTGGTGTCATCTGCATATCTGAGTACTGATATTTCACACGGCAATCTTGATTCCAGCTTGTGCTTCTTCCAGCCCAGCGTTTCTCATGGTATACTTTGCATATAAGTTAAATAAGCAGGGATCATGTCCAACTCTGTGATCCCATGGACTGTAGCCCATCGGGTTCCTCTGTACACAGTAATTCCAGGCAAGTTTACTGGAGTAAATTGCCATTTCCTTCCAGAGGCCCTTCCTGACCCAGGAATTGAACCTGTGTCTCCTGAGTTCTCTGCATTGGCAGGCAGATTCTTTACCACTGAGCCACCTGGGAAGCCTAGTATAATACTTAAATAATAATAAATATATAATTTAATATATTCATACTAAATTTTATGTATATACTATGAAAATGAAAAGTGAAAGTGTTAGTCACTCAATCATGTCCAACTCTTTGTGACCTTCCAGGCTCCTCTGTCCATGGAATTCTCCAGGCAAGAATATTAGAGTGGGTAGCATTTCCTTCTTCAGGGAATCTTCCTGGCCCAGGGATCAAACTCTGGTCTCCTGCATTACAGACAGATTCTTTACTGTCGGAGCCTCCAGGGAAACCATGTATATACTATATATGCATACATATAATTTTCCAACAAATTTGAAAAAAAAAAGATTTTTTTGATGAATTTTCCCCCCAGATGTTCCATTGCAATTTTCATAACTTTCAACTTTTAAGTGTTACTCATATATAAAAGTACATGACAAGTACTTTTCTGGTTAAGTCATCTCACCTGAGGTGTATTTAACAGAGGAGTGGGTGTTTTCCTTCATATTTCAATTTATTTTACATGTTTCTCTGCACTAATATGAATTTTAATTGTTTTTGTTATAAATACTGTAACTTGAATATTCTCTTTCAGCTTCATCAGTTATATGAACCCATCTTTTAAAATTTTAAAGTAAAAACATATATGTTCAGTTTTGCTTAAAAATTTGATTGAGGTATACTGTTTGTTTAAAAATTTTACCTAAATTTGAAAGCTTTACCCACTATTTCACAAAATTTTTTAATTAGAAAATTAGTCTAGGCTCAAGATTTTTAAGACGTAAAATCCTATAAGATCAAACTCTTCATTTATTTATTCAGAAGGAGCAGTAGTAGCAAGGAACACATTTTTGACCAGATTTGGGGTTTATAGTGTAGCTCAGTCATGCAGTCATGTTTCATTCTTTGTGACCCGATAGACTGCTGCCCACCAGGTTTCTCTGTCCATGGGATTTTTCATGTAGGAATACTGGTGTGGGCTGCCATTTCCTCCTCCAGGGAATCTTTCCAGCCCAGGGATTGAACCCAGGTCTCCTGCATTGGCAGGCAGATTCTTTACCACTGAGCCACCTGGGAAGCCCTTATTTATTCAACAAATATTATTTTGAGCACCTGTGATGTGGCAAAACTAATGCTTAGGATGAGTATAAAAAGAACATATATTATGTAGTCAATTGGAAAGAGTCAATGTCATGGTTTAAAAAAAAAACGTGGGGGACAAACAAGTTAATAGTGATTGAAAGTGAAGACTTAGGAACATGTACAACTTTAAATAGAATTATCAAAAGAGAGCTCATTGAAAAGATGACAACTGGGGGAGAGGGAAACTTGAAAGATTCAGTCGTGCAATTATCTAGGGAAGAATATTCTATGCTAGGAAACCAATCAAAGCAAAGACAGTAAAATGAGAGCATCTCTGATATATTTGAGAACAAGCTAGAATATAGCTGAAGCATATGAAGCAAACAGTGAGTAGTAAAAGGTAAGAAAGATTACGCACATTACTCGGTAGCTGACAGATCATGTAGAGACTTATGGACCATTATAAGAACTATATGAAATGGGGAGCTATTACAGAGTTTTGTTAAAAAAAAAAAAAAAAACAGAAACACGATCAACCTTATATTTCAAATGTTGCTTTAGCTGCTATGTTGAGAATTATTTGGAAGTGGGAGAGAGGTGATATAAAATCAGGGAGGCTGGTAGGACACTATTGCAATAATTCAGTGAGAAATAATGGTAACTTCAAACTTGGACCATAATGGTAGTAAATTGATGGTCAAAAGTAATCAGACTTTGAATATATTCTGTCATTCCTGCTAGATTGGATATAGGATCAGAAAAGAAGCAATCAGAGATCATGCCAAGATTTTTGGCCTAATCAAGTGGAAGGATGGAGTAATCACCAGTTCGGTTCTGTGGGTAGAGCAGATTTGGGGGACAGCCATAGTTAGCAAAGAAAAATGGATGATACTCTATTAAAATTGAATTTCAGACAATATTTGGAATATACTTGTATTAAGAAAAAACCAAAGTGATATTCTTTTCTGAAATTCAAGTTTAACTAGGTGTCATGTTTTATCTGGCAACCCTAAGTGATAAGATAATTGGAAGTTTGGTTTTGAATATAATGAATTTAAGATCACTATTAACTATCCCAAGGGAGATACTAGTTGGCAGTTGAATATATGAGTACAGAGATGCCTGAAGATATAAGCTCAGCATATTCAAAGCTATGAGATTGAATGAAGTCAATGGTGAAGTGAGTGAAGAGAGAGAAGAGAGGGAAGAAATGAGAACAAGGACTCTGAAAATTAAGTTGCAAGGATAGAAAAGGAGAAGTTAGTAAATGATCCTGATAAAAAACAACCAGTAGTAAAGGGCATTACCAGGAAGAAAGCAAGAAGGTACAGCTGTATCTTGGAAGCCAAAAGAAGAAAGAGCATCAAGGAGACATCAACCTTGACTTCTCTGATTGCCCAGTGGTTAAGAATATGCCTTGCAATGCAGGGAATGTGGGTTTGAAATGAAAGGTCCCACAAAATGCAGTGAAGATCTTGCATGTCACAGTTACAACCTTGTGCAGCCAAATAAATCTATTTTTAAAATCCTTTGGAAAAAGAGTCACCAACTATGTCAGGAGCTGCTGACTGGCCAAATAAGATGAGGACTTGGTGTTCTTTGGATTTAACCTGGTAGAGGTGAGGGAAGACATTGATAAGACACTTTTCCACTATTTGCTGGGATGAAGGTCTCAGTGGAGTAAATTTGAGAGAAAGTGGAAGAACAGAAGTTGGAAACAGCATGTCAAGTAGCTTTTTATGGGATGTTTTGTTACAAAAAAAGGGGGGAGAAAAGAAATGAGGCAATAGCAGATAAAGTGGGATCATGAAGGTGTCATTTATTCATTCACTCACTCACTCGTTTATTCCTTCATTTTAGCTTAGGGAAATCACACCATGTATGTCTACTGATTGTAACGATCTGGAAAGGAAAGGGGCAAGTTGGTGGAACTATCCTCTAGAGTAGGAGAGAGAACGTAGGATATGATCATTACGTGGAAAGGGCTAACTTTATGTGGATGGATGGACCATTCATTTACCTTAACAGATGGGTAAGTAGAGTATAAATGTGCAGATACTGATGGTAGGTGAGATGGTGGGAGACTGTGCTTGTTCTCTTAGGACTATTTTATTTTTTTTCTTTGTGGCGTAGTTGCTTTATAATGTTGTATTGATTTCTACTACACAATGAAGTGAGTCAGCCACATGTACACATATATACCCTTACTCTTAAGCCTGCCTCCAACCCCCTGCCTCTATCCCACCCATCCAGGTCATGGCAGAGCGCCAAGCTGAGCTCCCTGTGTGATCCAGCAGGCTCCCACTGGATATTTTACACATGGTAGGGTATGTATGTCAGTCCAACCTCCCAATTCATCCCACCACCTCTTTCCCTCCTCAGGTCCACAAGTCCATTCTCTACACGTGTGTCTCTATTCCTGCCCTGAAAATAGGTTCATCTGTACCATTTTTCTAGATTCCAAATATGTGTTAACATACAATATTTGGTAAGATTAAGAAGCAAGCTTATCACCTAGGAATAGAGATGGAAGAGATGATGTCAGAAGTTTGAAGAGAAGATGTGAAACACATATAGGAGAATGGGAGAAGGACCAGTCTAAGAAGCTATGATTGCCTGACAGAATTAATGTACTACTTGAGGTTTGAGCTCATGCCTGTAAAATATGGCCAAGTAGCATGATTATGTGATTTCCCTCAACAGAATCATGTGTAGAGGTGCAAGAATAAGAGATACAAATTTAACTATTGTTGTGGCTTTGCTAAGGGAAAATCACAAAAGAAAGGAAAGAGGGAAGATATTGAGGAAATATGCAAAGTTGTATTGACACTTGGAACTAGAGAGTATTAGGAACCTATTCACTGTTACTTGAAAAACTGAAATATCCACACTTCCAATTTTTGAGTGTGACTGTACTAGTTGACTTAGTAGCTGAAAGAGTACTGTGGATGGTCTTAAGGAGGAAACTGTTCCTCATTTCTTAGACTAAGGTTTACACAATTTTCCAGAATGATTCAGTAGGGCCATGTCACTATTTCTGATAATATGCTATTTTGAAATTGAATTTTCTAATTAATAGAATTGAAACCCAATTAAAAAAAAGGCTGGATGTAAAATTAGAATCTAGATGTCTAGATGTAAAGTCTTGATGTAAAATTCCATGATTTAAGCTTTCCATCATTTAACAAAATGTAATAGGCTGCTAAATAATTTCTAACGGTAGTTTCTCTGCTACTGCTATTGCTACTGCTGCTAAGTCACTTCAGTTGTGTCCGACTCTGTGGCTGGGGTATCTGTCGTCGGGTGGTCCGAGGAGGTAGGGACCCTAAGAGGTCCGTTCTTGTGAGCTCACCCAACGGTAAAGGAAGAGGTTCAAAGAGATTCCATTTACTTTATATTATTATTACGAATAGTAAATTGTAACATGATAACAAAATATAAAACGTAATAACAAAATGAAATTTTATAACACAAAATAATAAAATTTAAGACTACTTAAAAAGATATTTCAAAATACTTTTAAGTTACACCACGTACAAGTTACTTACGGATAAAATGACAAGTACCTACGTTTAAAAACATTATATAATAAAATGTATAAAAATTTATACATAAATAAACCGACGGAGTCTAGAAACAACGTAGTACGTTCTAGAAAGCAGTGTCGTACGTCTGAGAGGTCAACACCGGGTGTCCGAGAGATCAACACTGGGTACCCGAATCAACAGGGTATCGTATACTCTGGAGTCAAGAGACTGGTCCCTAACTTGGGTACAGGGGACGTCGCGTTCCACCTAAGGATTGGTGACCTGGTGGTCCCTTTAAGGACATCATATGATAAAATACCTACGGAGTATCTATTATAATAAGTGAAGGTATTTAAATCAAAGATAAACAGATATAAAGGATGTAAGTATACCAGTCGTGTCTACAAAGAAAACTTGAAGTCTGGGTAGATAAATTTATGAGTAAACTGAAGAACATTTGGTTGCCTCATGGACTTCTCTCATTATGTCCAGATTTGATCACTGGATTGCTTCAGTCACCTACCAAGTGTTGATCATGTCCAACTCTTTGTGACCCCATGGACCGTAGACTGCCAGGCTCTTCTGTCCATGGGATTCTCCAGACAAGAATACTAGAGTAGGTTGCCAGTCCCTTCTCCAGGAGATCTTCCCAATCCAGGGATCAAACCTGGGTCTCCTGCACTGCACGCAGATTCGTTACCATCTGAGCCACCAAGGAAACCCAAAGAGAGAGGAATAATTTTGGCAGAGGACAAAATGTCATTTAACCAAATGTTATTTTAAAAATATTTTATCAGAATATAAGCTCACTTTGCAAATTTACTGCTCAGTCTCCAAGGGTATAATTAATGGCTATTCAAAACCCCGGTTGGTCGGGGAAAAGACTTGAGATAGCTCCTTTTCTCCAAATTTACATTCAATGTATCAGTTATTCTTATCAATTCTAACTCAGAAAAATCTTTAAATTCATCACTCTCTCTCCATTAGCAATGCCAATTGTCTAAGCTAGAGTGCTCACTCTCTTTTTTAATATTTATTTGGATACAACGGGTCTTACTTGTGGCATGCAAGATCTTCAGTTGCAGCATGTGAAGTCTTTTTTTTTTTTTTTTTTTTTATTGTGGCCTGCAAGATCTAGTTCCCTGAATAGGGATCGAACCTGGGCCTTCAGCTCTGGGAGCATGGAATCTTAGCCACTGACCGCCAGGGAAGTCCCCTAGAGTATATCTTAATAGAACAATTGGAATAGTTTTCTTACCAGAGTCCTAAACACTTGTCCTTTTCTAAATGCTCTCTGTACAGAAGCTTAAGCAATTGCTTTAAAACAATTCAATAGGATGATCATGTCAATTCCCCCAGAAAAAAAAAAACAAAATTGTTTTCTCCCTCATATAAAATGTCAGTATCCCCCCAATTTTTTAAAAAGTAGACTTTGCCTACTTTTGCATGTCATTCTGATAACAGTCATGTTCTGCACCTCAACCAAATCATCCTTTTCTTCAAACTCCTCAAACATAGCTGGCTTATTCCTACATTAGCATGTGCTCTCTTGCTTAGTACTTATTTTGCCCCATCACATCTCCAGTTTCAAAAGGTACCTACTGTAAAAGACATTTCCTGAGCCCCAAGCTAAGCTAGCTCACCTCATTATACTCATGCATAGCTTTCTGTATTTTTGCTTTATGATCATTATAATTACACATTTATTTCTGTGTTACATATCTGTAATGCTTGTCTCTGCACTGTACTTTTAACTCCATAAGGAAAAGGATCATGTCGATCTTACTCAGCATTTTATCTTCAGCAACTAAAATAGTACTCTATAAAATTTATTGCATGAAGAAGCAAGCTTGTAGCAACCTTTACTTTCTAGTTTCAGAATTTTGATAAGCTGAGGGAGTCCAGCATGGTCTCTCATGACTGATTCTTTTCATTCAAACTCTACCTGTCTTCCTTTAATGTATTATTTATGCTATTAAATTAGACTCAATTTGAGTCTTAAATTTTACCACTAATTAACTTGGATTAAAGATATATACACACAATACATTCCATTGGTGGTTTTGACTGCCTCCTCTTTTGTTAGTTATTTTGTATTATGAAAATACTATCATTTTCAACTACAATTTTAAATTTGACAGATGGGGAAAAGATTTAAGTTTCTCTTCTGTTCTTCTAGTTAACCTAAAACTGTTAAAGGATCTCATTTAAAAATTTAATAATGTACTTGTTCTGATCTATTGTCAAGATATGTATTTAAAAGTTACACATGTTTATTTACACAACTGCAGTTAATCATTATGCAATTAATCATTTTCTTAATTAGCAACCATTATGATACCATCTGGAGAAGGCAATGGCATCCCACTCCAGTATTCTTGCCTGGAAACTCCATGGATGGAGGAGCCTGGTAGGCTGCAGTCAGACACGACTGAGCGACTTCACTTTCACCTTTCACTTTCATGCATTGGAGAAGGAAATGGCAACCCACTCCAGTATTCTTGCCTGGAGAATCCCAGGGATGGCGGAGCCCAATGGGCTGCCATCTGTGGGGTCGCACAGAGTCGGACACGACTGAAGCGACTTAGCAGCAGCAGCATGATACTGTCTAGAAATCAGGGAGAGTATCAAATCAAAATTCAACATCATTGCTTTCAAGAAATTGAGAGGTTTGCGGGGATGGATTCATGTCTGTTTAATGGAGCCCTGATTAAAAAAAGAAGAAAGGTAAAAGTACTGTGCTTTATTTTGTATTGAAAGTTATGTGGGCTCAGAAGGGTATTTGAGTAAGCTAAAACTCAGCCAACTTAGAATATAAATAGGTTTCCAGAACTTTTTTCCCCCATATATTTGTTTCTTGCTCTATCAGTTTTTACATTTTAAGAATGGTGGATGTATTTCTAAAAAATAGATGCACATATAAGTTCCTAAAATATTATAGAGGAAGGCCATAGAAAATTATGTGTTAAAACGTATGATATGGACAAATAAGTATGGAATCATCTGGAAAAAATGCTATAAGCATACACAGAATCAAAAACACAGAGTTGACAGCAAAGTTTTCAATTGAGATTAAAAGTTCCATATGTCTCTTCTTGACAAGATCATCCTCATTGTAGCAATCACAGCATAGGCGATTTAATGGAATAAAAAGAAAATCATTTTAATCACCTTATTTCCAACATTTATTTGACCAAAAAGTTATTGTATCTGACTTAGACAACAGGAAAACCAACTGAGATATTTCACGGACATTATTACTAATGTTATTATTCTCCTAACTCAAATGGCAAACTCTCAACTTCCTCTACTAAATCATTTCCAGTTTTTAAAGGACAATTAAGTGCTAAATATCGAAGGACATTCATATCAAACTAACAAGCAGGCAATTTTTCTGACTTCTTCAATAATAAGTAGGAGAAACCATAATTGCCTTTTGTGCAGGTGAAAAAGATATTAAGAGAACACCCTGTCCACACAGGCAAGCCACCCAGTCTATTGCCTGGCCTTAGGAGGATAATACATAACATTTCACCATAACTCACAGCTAAACACAGTAAAGGCCATATAAATTTTAGCTCTTAAATTTTCTCAAGGAAAATAGCATTGATTCTGAGAAATGTGGTACGCTAAATATCCTAAAGTTATTTAAGTGCTGTTGTCAAATTTTATGCTGAAATATGATATTCGTAAGATTTAAAACTTAAATGTTAGTGATTTCATCTATTAAAATTGCTAAAGGTAATAGAGGGAAAAACGGTATTGTAGTTAATATGTTATAAATACCTTAAGAGTCACAAGTCCTCATCAATCTTTGGAATTTTATTAATAAGACATTTGTGCTACATCATCATCGTCATCATCATCATCATCCTCATCATCATCATCATTATTCAGTATCAATCAGGGGCTCAGAATTATTTGGCAGTTTGTAGTCCCTCAAAGAAATGATCTACATGATATTCACAAAGCTGAAAAGAGACAATTGTTTAGAGTTCAATCTATAGACTAGTTTCACACAAGGCAAGATCTAAATCTTCTTTTTATTTGTAACCTCATAAAATTGATGCACCTCTTTCAAGGTAATTAAGCTCAAATCATAAAAAGATTTGGCCACGGGTCTCAAGGGAACTGGTAATAAGATATTTAGCCTTTTATCTAAATAAAAGGCAGTTTTATTGAGAGTGCAGTTGGTGTGAGAGTGTCTTGAGCTGATAATGGATAAAAGCAACAAATGTAGGCCAATGGATTCACAGTTCCTGCCAGTCAAGTTCATGATTTCCTCTCTGTTTTCAAGTTTAACCTGTGAACTGGTTTCTAATGTATCATTTGAAGAGCAGAATCATGCTATTAAATGCTTCCGTACTTTTAACATTTGATGTCCTTTGAAGTGAAGTTTGTGTTTATCCTCACTATCACCCTTTAGAACAGTCAGATGGTGTCATCCCCAACGGCTTCACAGATCAATGACACATTCAAGGACACATAAATAATTGTTGACTAAATCAAGGTTTGACCGAAAAGTGATTTTAAGTCACCCAATATGGTTAGTTGCAGCGTGTGAAAGCTATTCTAATAAAAATTCCAACATTAAGTTTTATTTTCCCAGTTATAAAATTGTAAAAAAAAAAAAAAAGGAGGAAAAGGGTTGCAGGTAAAAGAAAAAAAAATTATATTCATTGGTGCATACCATGCAACAAGCATTTAGTAAATTTTCTTAAATAGCTTTTCTTTCATTCTCAGAACCTGCGACCAAAGGCACTACTATGTTCATTCCATAAATGGTTGAAATCCAGAAAGATGAAAATGTACTTCTCTGCTACTTGTCCTTCTAGATCTTTCAACAGATATTAGTATACTGTATCTGTTAATTTTGTGGCTTCCCAGGTGGCACAGTGGTAAAGAATCTGCCTTACAGTGCAGGATATATGGATTTGATCCCTGGGTCAGGAAGATCCCTGGAGTAGGAAATAGCAACCCACTCCAGTATTCTTGCCTGGGAAATCCCAAACCTGGTGGGCTACAGACCATGGGGTCGCAAAGAGTCGGACACGATGGAACACAGCACATCTCTTAATTTACAAGTGATTTTTTTTAATGTTTATTTAATTATTTTGACTGTGCTGGGTCTTCACTGCTGCACAGGCTTTTCTCGAGCTGCAGTGAGTGGGGGCTATGCTTCATTGCAATACATCGGCTTCTCCTTGCAATGACTTCTCTTGTCGCAGAGCACAAGTCCTAGGGCTCATGGGTGGGCTTCAGTAGTTGTGGATCCCAGGCTCCGTGGCTGTGGCACACAGGCTTAGTTACTCCGAGGCATGTGGGATCTTCCTGGCCCAGGAATCTAACCCATGTCTCCTGTATTTGTAGGTGCATTCTTTACCACTTAACCACCTAGGGATCCCGTTTCTATGACTCAGTGCCATCCTAAACAAAGTCAAGATAAACTCTGAGAGCAATATGGCATTGGATTAAGTTGAAGAGGCTAAGTTGGCATGGCATGCAGCTTTATATACTCCTCAGTCAAGAAAATGCGAAGGAAATGCTTATTAAAATACTTTTACTACAAAATTCATCATCTTCATGAAACTTTTAATTGGATGTAGAGCAATATGCCAAAGTATTAAATTACTTGAACATGTCCTATTCACTCACCCTTTTCAGCCATGTACAATCCTTTATTCTTACTCTCTAATTTCTGAGTGGCTGGTCCCCTGAAGCCATATAGTTATTTAATGCCATATAATTATTAAACAGACATTACTCACTATGTCAAAACTCACTATGTCAAGATTGTGTCTCAGTATTTCCTGAATGCTGCTCTTTCATATTTTCTTCCTGCCATGGCTGGATACCATCTTATCTCAAACTTCAGTAATCAGAGGAGGCTCAAATATCATCGTGACTTCCTTTCTCTCTGCTTTAGCCCTAACCCTAATGCCTAGGTACACTACTTCTGTTTGTCCACTTAGATATTCACCCATCCATTCAAAAAAATAATAACATTCATTGGGGAATTCCTATTGGTCCAGTGGTTAGGACTCTGGGCTTTCACTGCTGAGTGTCCAGGTTCAGTCCCTAGAGGGGGAACTCAGATACCTGAAGCCACATGGCATGGCAAAAATAAATAAATAAATAATGCACTGGACACCTTCCTATGAACCAAGCACCATGTAAAGGATGGAGGACACAGAATCAGTTTATAGAAGATTATTGCCCCCAGAGATTTTATCATCTCAGCAAGAAGACAGGCACATAAATATGCCATCAAAATGGATTATGGGAAGATCTTCAATAGTGTCATGTGATGCACACAGGAGATGGTAGAGGTCCATGGGATAAATAGCAGAGGTGATGCTGAAAATAAGTGAAGAACTCTAATCACTTGTTTGGTGTATGAGCTAAGCTCTCATTTATCACCCCCAGGATTCTAAAAGTGTTTCTTTTCACCTCTATATGGATTTCTTTTTCTTAATATCTATTACTTGAGGATTTCTTTTCTGGATATTACTTTACTATGCATGCCCTACTTTTTGCAATCCTTCTGTCTTAGTATTCTTTATGAATGGCCATGAGATCACTTTTCATGACTTCTTTTTTCTTCTTTGTTCAGTAAGTTGCCAATATACAGACCTAAACTGGGGTTTCCCAGGTGGCACTAGCAGTGAAGAAGCCACCTGCTGAGGCAGGAGACATGAGAGAAGTAGTCAGTCTCTGGGCCAGGAAGATCTCCTAGAGGAGGGCATGGCAATCCACTGCAATATTCTTGCCTAGAAAATCCCATGGACTGAGGAGA
Source organism: Cephalophus harveyi (assembly GCA_006410635.1). Lineage (NCBI taxonomy): Eukaryota > Metazoa > Chordata > Mammalia > Artiodactyla > Bovidae > Cephalophus > Cephalophus harveyi. The sequence goes on from SJYT01042699.1 coordinate 263,019, forward strand.
CTTGTGGGCTCCAGTCCATAGGTTGCAAAGAGTCAGACACAACTGAAGTGACTTAGCATGCACGCACACAGACTTAAACTACATTTAGCATAAACCTGATTTAATTTTAATTTCCTGGTGCTAAGATGGCAGATATATTTAAAATTTACATCCTGACAAAAATGAGCTTGTGCTCAGCTACCTCCACCTCTCTGTTTTAAACACAGCTGGCATTCTATTAATAAATGCAAAGCATTATTTTAGTTACTTTCCTGAGCATAGACACTGACACATCTTGCATTCACATTTGGTACTGAAGCATTCTGCATCCTCATAGTGCAAAATTCAGGAGAAAGAAATAATCTCAGTGGAACTTCCCAGGTGGTCCAGTAGTTAAAATTCTGTTTCCAATGCACAGGACCCAGGTTAGATCCCTGGTTGGTGAACTAGAAGCCCACACACTGTACAGCATGGCCAAGATTTTTTTTAATTGTCTAGTTTTTCTCCCTTTAGGAATTCTCCAGGCAAGAATCCTGACATGGGTAGCCATTTCCTTCTCCAGGGTATCGTCCCAAACCAGGGATCGAACCCAGTCCTCCTGCACTGCAGGCAGATTCTCTACTCTCTGAGCCACCAGGGAAATCCCTTGTTTTAATACATAACTGCAATTTTTAAACACTGAAAACCTAGTTGCTATTCTACTATAAAAAATTTTTTTTAAAAAATAGGAGGATCAGATATTACCTAAATCCAGAATCATAATCTGAACCATATTAAATTGAAATTTTACTAAAATTAGCTAATGTGTGTATTTGTGAAATATTTGCATCAATTTCTTATCTCAAATGACATTGTATTATAAAATCAAAGCAACAAATTGATGGTGAGTTATACTTAAATCTTTCCGATGAAGAGTGGGTGAAAATTCTTCCTTTGTATGTACTATATCTATTTATAAGGTTATATCTGATGTAGGTCTAATAGAAGAAAGAATTTTAAATATACATGAGTTCCATGGTCTATATCTTTGTTCAGCTGTTCCAAAAGTGTAATTATATCTGAAGACTTCAACTGGTATAAAGATCACCAAATAGACACAGAATTTTAGAGAATAAGCAATAAATTTTGCCTAACAAATTAATCTATAAAATACTTTTGATTGTGAGAATATAGTGAATTAGACACATCTATTGTTACAAGAGGAGAAGGCAATGGCATCCTACTCCAGTACTCTTGCCTGGAAAATCCAGTGGATGGAGGAGCCTGGTGGGCTGTAGTCCATGGGGTCGCTAAGAGTCAGACACGACTGAGCGACTTTACTTTCACTTTTCACTTTCATGCATTGGAGAAGGAAATGGCAACCCACTCCAGTATTCTTGCCTGGAGAAGCCCAGGGATGGGGGAGCCCGGTGGGCTGCCGTCTCTGGGGTCGCACAGAGTTGGACACGACTGAAGCAACTTAGCAGCAGCAGCATTGCTACAAGTATGCTGTCCCCCAAAAGACACCCACAAAACTTAGGTGGATTGCAATAAGGAACATGTATTTTTGCTCTCTATCTATCTATGTGTTATCTGGGCACTTCTGATAACATCTTGGCTCCTTCAAGCAATGACAAGGCAAGGAAGCAGTCGTACTGAATGAGGCTAGGCTCCCTTTCACATTTTACATTGGCTGGCTCTAGGCTAGTCTATGATGAACTCAGAGGGAGATAATGAGTCTACTTGGCCCATCATCCTACAATCAGCCAAACAGATCATCACACTGGAGGCAGGATTTTAAGAGAGGGGTGAGGCAAACTTAAAATCATGCTTCAAAACAAACATATGATTCTTCCACCTTCTATTGACCATAGCAAGTCACAGTGAAAAGTGAAAGTGCAAGTCAAAGTTGCTCAGTCCTGTTTGACTCTGCAGCCTCATGGACTATCCAGTCCATGGAATTCTCCAGGCCAGAATACTGGAGTGAGTAGCCTTCCCCTTCTCCAGGGGATCTTCCTAACCCAGGGATTGAATCCAGGTCTCCCACATTGCAGGAGGATTCTTTACCAACAACTGAGGTACAGGGGAAGCCCATGAATACTGGAATGGGTAGCCTATCCCTTCTCCAGCAGATCTTCCTGACCCAGGAATCGAACCAGGGTCTCCTGCATTGCAGGCAAATTCTTTACCAACTGAGCTACCAGGGAAGCCCACAGCAAGTCACAAGATAAGCTCAGTTTCAATGAGTGGGGAAGTGAAAGCGAAAGTCATTCAGTCATGTCCGACTCTTTGTGACCCCAGGCCAGGACTATATAGTCCATGGAATACTCCAGGCCAGAATACTGGAGTGGGTAGCCATTCCCTTCTTCAGGGGAATTTTCCCCACCCAGTGATCAAATCCATGTCTCCTACATTGCAGGCAGATTCTTTACCATCTGAACCACAAGGGAAGCCCCAGTGAGTGGGGAAATAGAGTCTAATTCTTGCTGGGAGGAACTTCAGATTATACTGCAAGGGGAATTGGAGCATTGGAGTCTTTTTCTAAAACCAATCTACCACAAACACTGACATATTTATGGTGAGAGCATATATCTTAAAAATGATTATGTGAGGCTAGTTTGACCACAATGGGCTAAATTTTTTACAATCATTGTTTACAATCATTGGATGGCTGATATATTTTATCTAACATAGATGATCAAATGACATAAAAACAGGTAATATATTTTATGTGAAAATAGTATCTCATAATTGCTTCTGTTATTTAAAAACAGCAAATGATTGAATAACGAATAATACAAAACTGATTAGTCTAACTGATGACATTCACTTTAGAAGATGCGTTACTTAAGTAGTTATGGTTTGTATGTGTGCATACATGTGTGCATGTGTGTGATCAGTTATGTCTGACTCTGTGACCTCATGAGCTGTAAACTACCAGGCTCTTTGTCCATGGGATTTCTCAGACAAGAGTAGTGGAGTCGGTTGCCGTTACTTTCTCCAGGGGATCTTCTAAATCCAGGGGTCAAGCTACCATTTCTTATGTCTCCTGCATTGGCAGGCAGATTCTGTATCACTAGTGCCACCTGGGAAGCCCTGTTATGAAGTTTATGGAGTAAGTGTATAAAAGGAAGTGAGGGTATAAAAAATCTATCTCACTGTCATAGAAAACATATTTATAAATGCAAAGTAATATTCACAATTAATTAAGTATAGAGTGCCATACAATAATGCAGAACAACATGCAATATTTCCCTGTAATAATTATTAAGTTACCTTGACAAAATTTTTAATTGATATATAGCTCAACTTCTTTGGAATATCTTTCAAAAAGTCTCACTAGTGTTATATTTTTCTTTAAACATTCAAATTTATTTTTTTATTTAAAAAAACTATAAAAGGGAAATTTTTGACTTAATATTTAGAAAACATAGTAGAAAATGCAATTTATTTATTTATGATTAACAATTAATAATTTAAAAAGACATTCATCCATATGCACAGATTAAATAATATCAGAGTATGTATAATAATTACCTGTCAAAAACTTTTAACTTTTATGTATTTAAATATCTTTAAATTATTTCTATAAATATCTACAATAATTGCTCCCCTATCACATGTGGCCTTTACAGAAAATTCTAGCATATGCATATTTCTATGATACCCACACAAGGAAAAGAATTTAAGGGCACAAACTTGGAAACCATATTGTGCTGTGAAAATGTTTTGAAATTAGGAAAGTTGACATAAGGATAGGATCCAAGAAAAGCTACTGGCATTTGATCACTGTAAATTATGGAAAAGAGGAAGTAATGATGAAATAAATCTGACAGCGATGCCAAAGAAAGGGATGCTAGAACACCAGATATAATAATCTCCAAATATTTGGATCAGGGTGACTTATCAGACTACTACAACTTTTTTACATTATCTAGTTCCTCTGCCTGATTCATATTCAACCAATTATACTGCTGAGTTGAAACTTGTTTACAAAAATATATCCCTGTCTCGTTTGGCATTAAATAAATCAGTCAGATAAATGATTGATGTTTGATTATTTGCTTCTGGTTTGGTAATCCCTACAGTGATGACATTGGCATTTAGTTATTAAGCTTCCTCTGGTGTGTTCCATTATGTGAAGATACTGTGATCGTGTATCATAAATTTTCAAAACTTCATGTTTTCCTGATTCCTCGGTGTCAATACAAACAGGCTGTGAGCACCCTGCTCAGGTGACCAGGTGCACTAGGGTGATAAGGATAGTTCCTGCCACAAGTTCTTCTTGACCTCTCCTGAGTATGACCTTGTGACGTTCAAATGCACCAATGAAATCCCCTTGTGCCCTCTGCTTGTGTACTCTACCCTGATTCACAAGGAAGGCACTTCTCTCAAGCTGGTATTTTCTTTCTTTCTCTCTCTGTTCCCCCCCTGCTTGAATGAGCCTGCTCCCTTGAAACTCCTTCCATATATCCCCTTGTGTAACGTACCCCTGTATATCCCTCCTCAAGGAAGTGAGGATGTAAAAAAATCTATTTCACTGTCATATATCTCTCCAAGGTGTTATTCTTTGTCTGTACCAGACTTGTCTTCAAAAATACCCATTTTTCAAGATTATATTTATTCCAATAACACAGATCAGTGATACAGAATCTGGCCATTGAGTTTTCAGTCCTGCCGAACTGAGAACCTGGATCAGTAACATACTAGTTTTGAGGTGTATCAGAGCACATCTTCACCATCACTTCACAGGCAAAGAGGTCAGGGTCATATGGCTACCCCTGGATTTAGTAATGGTAGATTCAGAAATATAAGTAGATCTATGATATTTCTTTCTAAGTGTGCATAGCTAATTGTAAGTGTTATCAAGTTTAATGGTTAATTTCATGCATCAGCTTGGCTAGTCCATGGTACCCAAATTTTTGGTCAAAGACCAGGATAGATGTCATTGTGAAGGTGTATTTTAATAAGATTATATTTAATGGGGAGATTGAGTAAATCTGACTATCTTTCATAATGTGAGTGAGCCTCACCAATCAGTTGAAAGCCTTAAAAGAAAATGACTGGGGTCCTTTGAAGAAGAGAGGGGGAATCTTGTGCCCAGACTCATGCTGCAGCATCATTTCTTCTTTGAATCACCGGCTTGCCCTGCAGAGAGTTCAGACTCTCCTGGTTCATGTGTAAAAGTGGACATTTGAACCAAACTAAGGCTACATCAACAGTGTAGGCCAAACTCAAGGTCGCTCCCACGGACGGAAAAGCCTAATAGGTTACAGTCCATGGGGTCGCAAAGAGTCGGACACGACTGAGCGACTGAACTGAACTGAACTGAACTGAAGGCTACATCAACAGTGTAGGCCAAACTCAAGGTCGCTAACTAACTTTTGACATTGTGCTCTGGACCTATTAAAAGGTCACTATCTGAACTCAGCTGAAGAATACTGATCAAATCCCACTTTTTCTCCAGGTAAATATTATAAAAATAACTTTCAGAACCATCTTACTAGGTTGGATAACACAGGCAGGGTAGAGCATGAGTGTTCTGAGACTTGATCCATATCTTAACTCTTAAAAAGTTTCTTTTTTTTTTTTCTTCTACTAACATAGTGATACCATGGTAAAGAATCTACCTGCTGAGGCAGCAGACACAAGAGACATGGGTTCAATCCCTGGGTCAGGAAGATCCCCTGGAGACAAAACTGGCATCCCATTCTAGTATTCTTGCCTGGAAAATTCCATGGGAGTCATAAAGTCAGACACAACTGAGCACTTGTATGCACATACACAAGCTGCTAGTGATTCTTCTGGATCTTAAATAGGGGGACAAGGTCAATCCTTGGACTAAATTCTCCAAAGGAAAATTAAAAGTAACAAGCTGATATGTAAAAATGTATCAATGGGAATTAAATAACAAAATGCATTGATTTCAGCATTAAACAATACATTTCACAACACATATTTGACTATAACTCTTTAACACACACACACAAAAAGAAGAAGCCAGCCAAATGTTCAGGTAGGTCAGGGGAAACAGTTTAAGAAAGAGATGGGAATGACATGGAAGAAATAAAGGAACAACCTGAATGACAAAATCCTGTCAAGCCTCATAGAAACTATTAATAGTTCTATTACATGTCAGCCTAGAACCACATAATCTTTGCTCAAACAGATTAACCCAATTTATACAAATTAACCCAATGCATCATGAGAAATGCTGGACTGGAAGAAACACAAGCTGGAATCAAGATTGCTGGGAGAAATATCAATAACCTCAGATATGCAGATGACATCACTCTTACAGCAGAAAGTGAAGAGGAGCTAAAAAGCCTCTTGATGAAAGTGAAAGAGGAGAGCAAAAAAGTTGGCTTAAAGCTCAACATTCAGAAAACGAAGATCATGGCATCTGGTCCCATCACTTCATGGGAAATAGATGGGGAAACAGTGGAAACAGTGCCAGACTTTATTTTTTTAGGCTCCAAAATCACTGCAGATGGTGACTGCAGCCATGAAATTAGAAGATGCTTACTCCTTGGAAGAAAAGTTATGTCCAACCTAGATAGCATTTTCAAAAGCAGAGACATTACTTTGCCGACTACGGTTCGTTTAGTCGAGGCTATGGTTTTTCCTGTGGTTATGTATGGATGTGAGAGTTGGACTGTGAAGAAAGCTGAGCGCCGAAGAATTGATGCTTTTGAACTGTGGTGTTGGAGAAGACTCTTGAGAGTCCCTGGACTGCCAGGAGATCCAACCAGTCCATTCTGAAGGAGATCAGCCCTGGGATTTCTTTGGAGGGAATGATGCTAAAGCTGAAACTCCAGTACTTTGGCCACCTCATGCGAAGAGTTGACTCATTGGAAAAGACTGTGATGCTGGGAGAGATTGGGGGCAGGAGGAGAAGGGGACGACCGAGGATGAGATGGCTGGATGGCATCACTGACTCGATGGATGTGAGTCTGAGTGAACTCCGAGAGATGGTGATGAACAGGGAGGCCTGGCGTGCTGCGATTCATGGGGTCGCAAAGAGTCGGACACGACTGAGCAACTGAACTGAACTGAACCCAATGCAAATCCAGCTTTTTGTATGCTTAATAGAAGCACACATAAAATAGTAAAACACACCATAATTTGAGCAGAGTCATTATAATATTATCTTGTTGAGTAAGTAGTATAACAGCAATAAAACATAACCCACTCTGTTGCTGAGTATATATAAAAGGCCATTTTATACAAGTACACAGTGTAACATTAAGCCCCACAGTCTTGGCTTTACCTGCATGGTATTCTATGGGAAGCTTGATGTCAAGTGAAAAGTGTTGACTTGGTTAGGAACTTAGGATTTCCAATTTTAAAAATCTGTCAGTTATTACCTTTGTGATCTCAGATAATTCACTTGAACTTTCTTAGGTTCTGTTCCTTTATCTAGATAATAACATCATGAATATATTCCCATAAAATTCCAAAAGCTGTGTGAAGTAAACGTCACTTCAAGGTCCGACAAGAGAGCTGATGTAAATTATCAGTGACATACTCTACTGATCAAACATATCAGTTTTGAATAACTGCTTGTTCATGAAGATATTATGCTTCTTATTTAACATTTGACAGCTCTGAAGATTCACTGCCTTGTTATCGTTCAGTGGCTAGACATGGAGGTACAACTCCTGTACTCAGGGTGGTGCAAACAAGGCCAAAGTCACAGTAAATTTCATTCCTGCCCAAACCCCTATTTTATTCAGGTATGATTGACAAAGTTTATGTACATTGAAAGTGTACATTGTGATGTCTTGATATACATACACATTGTGAAGTGATCACTTTAATCAAACTAATTAATATATTCATCACCTCATATATTTAACTTTCTGTATTTGGTGCAAACACTTAAAATCTGTTGTCTTAGCAAATTTGAAGTATACAATACAGTGTTATTACCTATAAATACTGCACTATACATTATTTCTCCAGAACTACTTATTCACCCTGCATATCTGAAACTTTGTACTCTCTAACCCCTTAATGTTTGGTAACCACTATTCTACTCAGTGTATTTATGAAGATATATATGTGCACACACGTGCACGTGTGTGTGTGTGTGTGTATGGTAGGGCAGGGCTTCCTCAGTGGCTTAGCAGTAAAGAATCAAGCTTATTTTATGTAATAATGTATTTTATTCACTACTGACAGAAGTAGTACCATGCTGGGCACACAAAGCTAGTCCTCTTCTTAAAAAAGAAAAAAAAAAAAGTTACAAGAGATATTTATTGGTCTCTGTTAGTTCTGCTCAGAATGTGGCCCCTCAGATCAGACATTGGCATTACTGGAACTTGTTTTAAAACTTAAATGCGTGGGTCTTATAAAGACACATAATACCAGAATATATCAGGGTTAAGACCAGGCAACCTTGCTTTAACAAAATCTCCAGGTAATTTGTAGAGTGACTAAAGCTTGAGAGGTCCTGGTTCAGAAAGTGTTATTTATTCAGAAATTGTATTTTTAAACACTAAAAGTATAATGTCATTTAGAGGGAATATTATTATAATTAAATACATGAAAAGGTGTAAGTGGATACTCAGCTCATGACACATAAAATCCTTTGTATCCATAGTCTGTATCTATTATTTTCATATTTACAAAATTAAGTGGCCACTTGATTATGTTAATGGTGATAATGAGTTTCAACTGAGTATGTAATGAGTTAGAAACTTAGCATATATCTAAAAGAGATAGAATGCTTGCCTCATGTTAGTCAAGACATGTGATGAGTATGACATAAAAGAAAAAATATTACTATTCTGATGAACAAAATTGAGTAGGCAGGGAATATGATGACAATTTAGGATCATTGCTAATACTGAGAAAACCTTTCAGAAGATAGCATAGCTTGCATTTTTTTTCAGTAGAACAGAGTGCTTTATTATGAAGAAAAAGAAGCACTCTCTGTACATAGCCAACAACTTTGTAAAAGTTAAAAAAAAAAAAAAAGCATGTTTGGGAAGCCACAGAGCAGAAACGTTGGCCAGAAGGGAAAGTGTAGACTGAAACGTGGTGAAAAGTAAGAACAGAAAAAATATATAAAATAAAATAAACTAGAGATGGGTGTCAGTTCAGTTCACTCATTCAATCATGTCCGACTCTTTGCGACCCCATGAATCGCAGCACGCCAGGCCTCCCTGTCCATCACCAACTCCCAGAGTTCACCCAAGCTCATGTCCATTAAGTCAGTAATGCCATCCAGCCATCTCATCCTCAGTCGTCCCCTTCTCCTCCTGCCACCAATCCCTCCCAGCATCAGAGTCTTTTCCAATGAGTCAACTCTTCGCATGAGGTGGCCAAAGTATTTGAGTTTCAGCTTTAGCATCAGTCCTTCCAAAGAACACCCAGAACTGATCTCCTTCAGAATGGACTGGTTGGATCTCCTTGCAGTCCAAGGGACTCTCAAGAGTCTTCTCCAACACCACACTTCAAAAGCATCCATTCTTCAGTGCCCAGACTTCTTCACAGTCCAACTCTCACATCCATACATGACCACTGGAAAAATCATAGCCTTGACTAGACAGACCTTTGTTGGCAAAGTAATATCTCTGCTTTTGAATATGCTATCTAGGTTGGTCATAACTTTCCTTCCAAGGAGTAAGCATCTTTTAATTTCATGGCTGCAATCACCATCTGCAGTAATTTTGGAGCCCCCCAAAATAAAGTCTGACACTGTTTTCACTGTTTCCCCATCTATTTCCCATGAAGTGATGGGACCAGATGCCATGATCTTAGTTTTCTGAACGCTGAGCTTTAAGCCAACTTTTTCACTCTCCTCTTTCACTTTCATCAAGAGGCTTTTCAGTTCTTCACTTTCTGCCATAAGGGTGGTGTCATCTGCATATCTGAGGTTATTGATATTTCTCCTGGTAATCTTGATTCCAGCTTCTGCTTCTTCCAGCCCAGCGCTTCTCATGATATACTCTGCATGGAAGTTAAGTAAGCAGAGTAACAATACACAGCCTTGACGTACTCCTTTTCCTATTTGGAACCAGTCTGTTGTTCCATGTCCAGTTCTAATTGTTGCATCCTGACCTGCATATAGGTTTCTCAAGAGGCAAGTCAGGTGGTCTGGTATTCCCATCTCTTTTAGAATTTTCCACAGTCTATTGTGATCCACACAGTCAAAGGCTTTGGCATAGTCAATAAAGCAGAAGTAGATGTTTTTCTGGAACTCTCTTGCTTTTTCCATGATCCAGCGGATGTTGGCAATTTGATCTTTGGTTCCTCTGCCTTTTCTAAATCCAGCTTGAACATCTGTTTTTTAGAGATAGAGGTAGATGTAGACAAACTCAGAAACAGGAAAAAAAAAAAAAGCAAAAGCATCATCAATAAAAATGTGAGGTGTTAGCTGAGGATATGTGAACTCATAAATATGAAAACCTCTCCATAAGAGTCTGAGAATTGCTTAAAAATACAAATGAGCTGTATGTGAACATAGTCACATGTTTTTTTCCCCTTCTTTGTAGCTAAAGACAACACTAGAAGGTTGAGGATTGAGTTTGGAACTTTTTTCTAATGATATTTTTGTCCTGGCGTGTAGGAAGTGCTGGAAACAATAAGGTTATTCTTAAGATATCATTCCTTGCTTTCTATGGAGAGTATCATATCTAGTGTAAGATAGCAATCTCTACTCAGGAGAATTCAAAATCCTATCCAGAAGGAACACGGTATTGAAATCATCAAGAAGTGTCATATTATTATAAAAATTGCCTTATTTTTCAAAATTTAGAAAGAATAGCACATTCTGTAATTTTTATGATTTTAACAAGCATCACTACAAAAGCAGGTTGTTTTGTTTTGTCAACTAAAAAAAAAATCTGTTATTGTTTTAGAACAAAATAAAGCTAGAGTTAATAAGAAGAGAGAAAACCAGTCAGTTTTCATTTGCTGTAACTACACTCTGTTGACATTATTACATGGTCACGTTTATGTGCATGTGAATTTTAGAAATAAGCTCACAGGCTGCACCAATTTTTAGTGCCAATTCACCAAGTAGCTACAATCATTGCTATTTTAATAACTGTATTCATTTCAAAGAAACCCAAGTAATGCAGCTTCCTGCAAAAGCCTTGAAACTGACTAAGTCCTCAGGGCATCAGCATTTTTAAAGGAAAGAGGTTCACAGTTTACTATGCTATTTATAAGCATATTGAAAGAGAAAGATTAAAAACAGCATTGTAAGTGTCTCCCTACATTTTATGCCTGCCAACTCTCTACTCACACTGTAAAAAAGAAGAAAGAAAAGAGTATAAACTAAGAGTACATAATCTACTCATACCTTGATTAAAATAAAGCAGAAAACTCCCTCATTTCTGTATCATTCTGGAGAAATGCCTCTGGAGGCTATCTGAGGAAGGCAGTCAGTCTGTAAAAGCCCTCACATTTGTGGAAGCTCCATCACATAACCGTCTAGGTGACCACCTCTAGGAAGCCTCAGAAATCTGTCCAATTCTCTACTGATCACTTTCCTGCTCCTAACATCAGATCATATGCTCAAGTAATATGTATAAACCTTGATGTGAGCTGATGCTCTCCAACTGGATCCAGTTAGATTATATAGCCTTTTTTTTTTTTTTTTGCCAGGTCTCCTGGCTTGCAGGATATTGGTTCCCTCACCAGGGTTCAGCCTCGTGCCCTTGCAATGAAAACACAAAGTCTTAATCACGGGGCGATAGAGGAAGACTCTAGACCATACAGACTTGAAGAAGCTTCCTTTGCAGCCCACCTAGGACAGAATGCAGTGTTTTTGCACATTTAAGTGAAGCTTAAATATTTCAGTTCAAGTCTGAGTCATCACGCTTAATATGTTTACCAGGGATTCCGTATTTGTCCCATAAGGACATTTGAGTCAGCCAGTATTGTAACCATGTATAATTTGTTTAGGAGCTGAGTATTTTTATAATGGTTGCTGAGTATAATGAATCCAAGCCAAATTCAAAACCCATATTTTGTAATTATTACAAAATTTTCTAAATTGAGAAAAAAAAAAAAAAGATGTCCATGCTTTTTATATTCAACTTTACCAAAGAAAATCTTTGAGGAAAATTCTCTCAGGTTTGAGGAGAAATGAGAAAAAGAAAACCACATTTGTAAAACTAATTTGCCTTACTTAGTCCTCCAACACTAGAGGATTAATTTTAGGATTCAATGGATCATGGGTGCATTGACTATGATCACCAAGTCCAAAAATCCAGAAGTGGTTTGTTGAGGCAATATTTGTCATAAATAAGGCTGTTGGAAAATCTGGAATGGTCATCAAAGACAGACTTTTGATGTCTCACTCATCTGGGTTTAGGAAACATACAAACCCTTGTATAGGTTCCAAGATTTCAAACTGCCCAAAGAGAGTTTAGTGGAACAACTCCTTTTTTTCCCCCCATGCTGTGCAGCACATGGGATCTTAGTTCTCTAACCAGGGATCAAACACGCGCCTGCTGCAGTGGATGCTCAGAGTCTTAACCACTGGACTGCCAGGGAAGTCCAAGGAAAACTCCTTTATGCTCTTCTGAAAAGGAACTTGACCTTCATCTTCAGGCTCTCATCTAAGAGCATAATTACTGGGAACATACTTAACTAATTGTGTAGAAGATTTCAATGTCTATATTTATTCAGTTTTTCTTGGAAAATGTTAGAACTCCAATTCCTATTTGCTTGCTTGTCACAGCCTGTGACTCTTAAAGGGCATGAAGCAGCCCTTGCTGTGGTCTTCTCTGAAAACAATGCCTTATCCTCTATCTAGGTACCACATGAAACTTCCTTCAGTGGGCAATGTCTTGCATTGCTTCTAAAACATCTGAAATACTTCTCAAAAAGATGAGCTTATCTCTCCAATTTTCCCGAGCAAATGCCTTAGCATAAATTCAAGACACACACAAAGTTTAGCGTTTCAGGCACTGTAAGATGTTATGGTGATTGGAAAAAGCCTGGGCACCAATCGCCTTGGTTTCTAATCTCACCTATGAAATAACCTTGGAAATAAGTCTCTTTTCCTCTCTGAGACTGAGCTAAATAATTTATACTATCTTGACCTGCTTTACCAATTCTAATATTATGTAATATGAGGATCATGGAAAGATCTCTATTCTTTCTCGACCATTAACATGATAACAATATATTGTCAATAAATGTATATAACATTCTCCTTTTCCTTCCTCTACATAAAATGTTATATATTTACCCAGTCAGATATATAACCTAGACATTGAGACATTGACTCTGTATCAATGATGATTCTTCTGGTTGGAAGAAATAAAATATTATTTAAATTCATAAAAGAACAAGGCAGAATTTTTTATAAGGATGACCTGAATATCCAGAATCTAGAATATGCAGTAAAGCCATGCTGGTACATTCAAAGAAATATGTTCTAGCAATCTAATTTAATTATTGATTAAAAAAAGAAAACTCCAGTCTTTACTGAAATCTCTCAAATGAATTCAAAGAGATATGATTTATAATTCATTGAAATATTTCATAAAATCTTCTACTTTCAATTCTCTCTCAATAGTTCTCTTATTCTGAGGCCAGTTTTCAGCCCCTCTTCCAACTCCTTCAGCATTCACTCCTAATCAGTTCTTCTCCATTTCTACCCTCCACCTTTTTTCCAAATTCTCATAGTCTTGTCTTTTTTTAATATCCCTTCCAATGTAAAGTAAAAGTCTCTTTTCTCTAATCTTTCAGGTTTACCTACCAATCACTCCAATTCAATAATACAAAGTTAAAGAACTTCTGAAAAACTTGAAAGCTGCTTTAGAAAGCAAAGAAAAAAGAGGGGGAAAAATATTATTTCAATGGGTATATGAAAAAGGAAAAAGTTTGCAAACTTTTATAACTTCCCAAATTTTCTTTTGTTTTCTAAATTTTAACATATGGGGGGCGGAGTCCTTTGACATTCCAAATGAACAACGTATCTGGATCTATGGAATAAACTAGAAACAATAGTATTATTGCAGGAAAGAAAGTGGGATATGAGAGAATGGTCATATCCCAGTTCTCAGGTGAGTCCCTGGGATGGCAGCCAAATGTGGCTTATTGGTTTTACACAGGAAATAATTTAAGAGTGAGCCACAGTGAAGCAAAAGAAGGTTTATTCAGGGAGATGCACACTCCATAGACAGGGTATGGGCCATTTCAGAAGGGGAGAGGCCTCATGGGGTTGTCAGTTTTATGAGAGTAGGTAATTTCACAGGCTAGGGTGTGGGCCTTACAAATAGCTGAGAAAAGATGAGAAGGGAAAGGCAAAGGAGAAAGGGAAAGATATGCCCAATGGAGTGCAAAGTTCCAGAGAATAGCATGCAGAAATAAGAAAGCCTTCTTAAGTGAACAATCCAAAGAAATAGAAGAAAACAATAGAATGGGAATGACTAGAGATCTTTTCAAGAAAATTGGAGATACCAAGGGAATATTTCATGCAACGATCTGCCCAATAAATGACAGAAATGGCAAGAACTACACAGAAGCAGAAGAGATTAAGAGCAGGCGGCAGAAATGCACAGGAGAGCTATGCAGAAAAAGTCTTAATGACCTAAACAACCACGATAATGCAGACACTCATTTAAAGCCAGACATTGGCTCAGACGGTAAAGCGTCTGTCTACAATGCGGGAGACCTAGGTTCGATTCCTGGGTCGGGAAGTTCCCTGAAGAAGGAAAAGGCAACCCACTCCAGTACTCTTGCCTAGAAAATCCCATGGATGGAGGAGCCTGGTGTCCATGGGGTCTCAAAGAGTCGGACATGACTGAGCGATTTTACTTTTACTTACTTTAGGACATATTGATTGTAGCACTTTAACAGCATTACTATAAACAAAGCAAGTAGAGGTGATGGAATTACAACTGAGCTATAGCAAATCCTAAAAGATGCTGTTAAAGTGCTGTACTCAATATTAAATTTAGAAAACTCAGCAGTGACCACAGGACTGGAAAAGGTCACTTTCATTCCAATCCCAAAGAAGGGCAATGCCAAAGAATGTTCAAACTGCTATACAGTTGTGTTTATTTCATATCCTAGCAAGGTAATGCTCAAAATCCTTTAAGCTAGGCTTCAACAGTAGGTGAACCAAGAACTTCCAGATGTATAAGCTGGATTTAGAAAAGGCAGAGGAACCAGTGATCAAATTGCCAATGTCCATCGGATCATAGAAAAAGCAACAGAATTCCAGAAAAAAAAAGATCTACTTCTGCTTCATTGACTATGCTAAAGCCTGTTATTGTGAGGATCACAACAAACCTGTGGAAAATTCTTAAAGAGATGGGACTACCAACCCACCGTACCTGTCTCCTGAGAAACCTTATGCAGATCAGGAAGCAAAAGTTAGAACCAGACATGGAACAACAGACTGGTTCAAAATTGGGAAAGGAGTGCATCAAGGCTGTATATTGTCACCACACTTATTTAACTTCTATGCAAAGTGCATGTGTGCTAAATCATTTCAGTTGTGTCTGACTCTTTATAACTCCATGGACTATGACCCACAAGGCTCATCTGTCCATGGGATTTTCCAAGTGAGAATACTGGAGTGGGTTGCCATACTCTCCTCCAGGGGATGTTCCAGACTCAGGGATCAAACCCACTCCTCTTTAAGTCTCCTGCATTGGCAGGCAGATACTCTACCACTAGCACCACCTGGGAAGTCTGAGCACGTCAAGCAAATTGCTGGGCTGGTTGAATCACATGCTAGAATCTAGATTGCTGAGAGAAACATCAACAACCTCAGATATGAAGATAATACCACTCTAATGGCAGAAAGTGCAGATGAACTAAACAGCTTCTTGAAGAGTGTGACAGAGAGTGAAAAAGTTGGCTTACAACTCAACATGCAAAAGACTAAGATCATGACATCCAGTCCCATCTCTTCATGGCAAATAGGTGTGGCAAAAATGAAAACAGTGGCAGATGCTGGGAAAGACTGAAGGCAGGAGGAGAAGGGGGAGACAGAGGATGAGATGAATGGAAAGTATCACCGACTCAATGGACATGAATTGGAGCAAACTGGGAGATGGTGAAGGACGGGGAAGCCTGGGGTGCTGCAGTCCATTGGGTTGCAAAGAGTCAGACAGGACTTAGTGATTGAATAAGAACAACAAAGCAGTTCCAAGATATTGTTATGTGTATCCCTGGAATGGGAAACAAGAGGCCTGCCACCAAAGCTACACTATTGCTTTTTACTGTTCCTCCCTTATCTCTTTTTATATAGTTCATGGGGTTCTCACTGTAAGTATATTGGGGTGGTTTGCTATTCCCTCCTCCAGCAGATCACATTTTGTCAGAACTCTCCACTATGACCTATCCATCTTGGATGGGTGTACATTGATGTAATAAACATGAACTTGGGCAAACTCTGGGAGATAGTGAGGGTCTGAGCTGCCTGAGTGTTAAAGCCCGTGGGGTCTTAAAGAACTGGACAGGACTGGATGGCTGAACAGCAACAGCTGATAAACTACTATTTGAATCTGCCCTTTGGAACTCAGGGCTTCCCTGGTAGCTCAGCTGGTGAAAAATCTCCCTGCGATGCAGGAGAACCCAGTTTGATTCCTGGGTCGGGAAGTTCTAGCTCGGCTATCCACTCAAGTATTCTTGAGCTTCCCTGGTGGGTCAGATGGTAAAGAATCTGCCTGCAGTGTGGGAAACCTGGGTTTGATCCCTGGGTTGGGACACAGGAAGTCTTTTGTGCCCAGGAGCCCCACAGGATCCTGCTTAGCTTCACTATCAGTGGAATGAATCATCTTTTTGTAGTAGGAAAGGAATATTATTCAGTTTATATCTCAGGCCCCTTTAATGCCTAATTAAAAATGGCTCAGTTGATGAGTTTATATTTTATTAAATACATATGGACAAGACTACGAGAAGGATTTCTTAGCACACAGTAGGGTTATGATCTGAGAAGACAACACTTTTGGCATCAACTATAAAGCCAATCATAAATTCTGACTGTAAGAGTATAATTCCTGCTGATTTAGAAAGGCTTAGAATATCCTCAAGATCCTCTTTGTCATTGTTATTTCAGTTGTATTTTATACTATGGTTTCAAAGATATATTCTTTGCTGTTGGGTGAAACATGTTAAAAATATATTTCTAGAGATAAAGTGCTTTGTTTGTTATTCATTATATTTCTTTGTACAATATTGTCACATGATCTAGTTTTCCTAATGAAACCTATCAGATTTTTATTTTTACCTGAAGTCTTGCTTTCAGACTAGTAAGGTATTAAAAAATTTCAATATTCTCATTGTGCAGATGATGGAACTGAGAGAATTATCTAATAACATAGTCATAGCTGGTAAAAGAAAAGTACAGCATTTTATCTCTGCTTTACTGCTCATTTAGTTTCATACTTGGGCCAATTTAGTGTCAGTAAACCTTTTCTACAAATTAGAGGAAGAGAAGCTTTGGGTTCTTGATAGATTAGCATATATAATTTTCAAAATAAAACTAATATAGAACCAACAACTTTGCAACTTTATGCAACTTAATGTACTGGTTACATTTATTGTTAAGCTAGGTCCAAAGTAATATGACCCAGGACATACATAAAATAGTGGTCTTTCTTTGTAGCTTAGTACCTAGAGTAATAGTGAATTCTTTCAAGGTTTTACCATGACCTTCAGTTAAATATCTACATTCCAGGTGTTCAGGAAGAATTCATTTAGAGTGCAAAATTGGATTTGAAATTTCCTTTAGTCAAACATATTCACAGATTTGGCATTTCTACATGTTATATCAAAAAAGAAGGGAACAAAGAAGGAAGAGATCATGCTACTTAATGTGATCAAGGTAAGGGAACAGTAGGGCAGGAAGAAGAAGCAAAGATGACACCTGAAGAGTTAACTACATTGACTATTCTGTGCTGTGCTTATTCTCTTCATCGTGTCTGACTCTTTGTGATCCCATGGACTGTAACCCACAAGGCTCCTCTGTCCATGGGAATTCTTCTGGCATGAATACCAGAGTGGATTGCCATGCTCCCCTCCAGGGGATCTTCCCAACCCAGGGATCGAACTCAGGTCTCCTGCATTACAGGTGGATTCTTTACCATCTGAGCCACCAAGGAAGCCCACATTGACTATAGAGATCAGCACAATTATAAGGCAAAAACAAGTGATCTGCAAAAGTTTTCTCCATGTTCAAGTTGTATAAGTTGCATCAAGACAGTTGGAATACTGAAAGTTCCAGACTGAGCAAGTCTCCATTCAGGGCCAAATTCACATAGATATGTACACATTAAAATGTGGGAGGTAGGTAGGACAGGGTTTGGTGTAAGTGGTTGAAGGAATAACTGTTCTTGTGCCCAATGTACAGTGAAATCAAACAAACTGAAAGTCAGAGTTTGGAGCAAAGAAAAATTTTTTGCAGGGCTATGCAAGGGAAATAGGTGGCTCAAGCCCTAAAAAGCTCCGAACTCCCCTAAGTGTTTTGGCAAAGTATTTTTAAAGGGCAAGTCAGGGTGGGATACCATGGTCTGTGATCAGCTCACACACAAGTCTCCATTGGCTGGTGGTGAGGTGGCAGAGCAGTGTCCCAGGGATTAAAGTTATCAGTACTTAGGCTCTTGGAGGCCTGGGGCTGTGTGTACTCCCTATTATCAATTAGTTCCTCCATTTTGGGGGACGGGCCACATCTCCAAAACAACTCAGGAAATTTTTGCATGAAATACTGTTATCTAGGTACTTTGGAGAGGAGCTAAAACAGAGGATATGGGAAAAGGCCTTTCCCAGGAAGTCCCTTTGGGGTTTGCTTGGTTACTGAACCAAGTGGCAAGTCAGAGGCATCCACAGATTACTTGGCCAAGACTAAAACCAAACTTGGGGAATTCTGTCGATGCAATGATTAATTTTACGTGTCCACTTGGCTGGGCTAAGGGAAACCCAGATAGCTAGTAAACCTTTCTTCAGGGTATATATTCTCTTTCCCTCTCTGGCTGTTAATAATTTTATTTATTTGTCTGTTTTTTACTGTGCTGGGTCTTCCTGGCTGTGCCTGGTCTTTTCTCTAGTTGCAGCGAGATGGGGTTACTCTCTGCTTGCAGTGTGTGGGCTTCCCATGGCAATGGTTTCTCTTGTTCTGGAGCCCAGGCTCTAGGCACAGGCTTCAGTAGGTGTAAGGTAAGGTAAAGTCGCTCAGTCGTGTCTGACTCTTTGCAACCCCATGGGCTGTAGCCTACCAGGCTCCTCTGTCCATGGGATTTTCCAGGCAATAGTACTGGAGTGGATTGCCATTTCCTTCTCCAGGGGATCTTCCCGACCCAGGGATCGAACCCAGGTCTCCCGCACTGTAGACAGACACTTAACCGTCTGAGCCACCAGGGAAGTCCTCAGTAGGTGCACCGGCTTATTTCCTCCTCAGTTTGTCGGATTTTCTGGGATCAATGATCGAGTCTGTGTCTCCTACATTGGCAAGCGGATTCTTTACCACTGGTTTCCCACCAGGGAAGTCACTCTTCCTCTCTTCTTAAGTTGGGCTATCCAATGTTATTCTTCCCCCAAACATTAAAGCTCCTGGTTCTCCTGGTTCAAACTCAGACTGAATTATACCACCAGCTTTCCTAGTTCTTCAAGTTATAAGTATCATGGTGTATATCAGCCTCCATAACTGCATGGGCCAATTCTTATAATAAATCTTATTTTGTATATTTATACATACATCTTATTAGTTCTGTTGCCATGGAAAACAATGACTAATAGTGTCCTAGAGAGAAGACGTTCCAAAAGTATTTTGGCTCACAAAGGACCTTTTAAAGAAGTAAAATGACTTTTTTGTCTCAGTCATTTAAATCACTAGATGCCCCAGGCTGCTCCTGGTAGCAATGATTAACAGTTATAGGTTATAAAATTATCTGGAGATCTGAAACTAGCTTGGTTAGTTCTGAGTAGGTTTGATCTACGATACCACTGTGACTATGATGCACCATTTTAGAATAACTACAGTTTTCAATTTTTGATTCAGGAAGGTAGCGTTGTCATAAATATATATTTTTAAATGTATGACAATTTCTTAAGAGATATTTTCTACTTGGAATATACATTCTTAGCTTCTGAAACCTTAAGAACAAATGCTGCTCTTCTTTTGCCCAACCCATCAAGTTTCAAATTAGTCTGAAAATGCTCTCTTTCATGCTGTTTCTTCTAAATGTCTCTTTAGAATTTGACTTTCTTGTTAAAATAGAAATGGTAAGAATACACTAAAACAGACTTGCTGTGGCATAGCCAACATGCACACTCTCTGTGATTTTCCCAGTCTGAGTTCAAAAAGATCTCTGGTTCCCTCCACCCTCCCAGCTCACTCGGAATGTTCACTTTCATCTTGTTTATTCATGCTCAGCCTGGATATTAGAATGAAATTCACACTGACTTAAAGGATTCCTGATGAGGAGTAAATGCAAAAGTAGGTTTCTTAAAATTTCAAGATTTATATCAATGAAAAGAATTAAAGAAGAAAAAATCAAAGTCCCTAAGTGAGTTCTTCCTTTATATCTACCTAAATGGTATATATTAATATATCTTCAAAAACATCATAGATATAAAAATGTATAGCTCATAAGCTACATTAATAATCAAGTAACGTTTCTAATTTTCTTATTTGTAAAACAGTGAAGATATTAACTCACTTCAAGGGTGATTATGAATGAAAAAAATATGTTGTGTTGTCAAAAATGCAATGCATGCCATTATTATCATAACTGATGTAAAGCTGCACCTGGATTGGTCATCAAGCAAAAGGTCACCAAATGCTAGATGGATGACATAGAGATGATCACAGTAATTACTCAGATTTGGATGTTGGAAAAATATAATTCATAGGGCCTACTCCAGACCTGCTGAATCAAAATTTCTGCAGATGAACTTGAATTTATTTTAAAGTTCCTCTGGTAATTTTGATAACTGGCCAAACTTGAATTTTACTGAATAAACTCATGTTAAAAACTGCTATCATTAATACCAGTTTTAACAGCTCATTTTTACTGTGTGATTATGGTTTGCTTGGCAGTTTAGTACACATGATATATGATACATTCTTGTAACCACCATAGAAAAGAAGAGCCATGGGTTAATCTCATTTGACAGATTAGGAAACAAGAATAGAGGTGAAGTAACTCATTGAAGTTGACAGAGTAGGATGATGGCAAAGTTGGGGTTGAAGCCTACGTCTTCCTGGAAACTTGGGTTTCCCTAACTCCAGAACTAACTTGGTAATCTTCAGCAGTACCTTAGTCTACCCATTCTAAAACACTACCCAATGAATATAGTAAAGTTGCAGGATATAAAATCAACACATAGAAATCCTTTGCATTCCTATACACTAATAATGAGAAATTAAGAAAATTAGAAAAAGAAATTAAGGTAACAATTCCATTCACCATTGCAATGAAAAGAATAAAATGCTTAAGAATACATCTACCTAAAGAAACTAAAGACCTATATATAGAAAACTATAAAACACTGGTGAAAGAAATCAAAAAGGACACTAATAGAGTTCAGGATTGGGAGCACGTGTACACCCGTGGCAGATTCATGTTGATGTATGGCAAAACCAATACAGTATTGTAAAGTAAAATAAAGTTAAAAAAAATTTTTTTTTAATAAATAAAACGTTACCCAAACACCCCTCTATTTTTGGCCATATGGCGTTCGGTAGCTCCACAGCAAATGAAACCATTTGAGCACATTTTTTTATTGGGTTTTGAGCAATGGGTAGGAATGTGTCCCCAACTGCAAATCCATATGAAATTATGAGTAGATTCCCCTCAATTCTTTCTTCTGTTATTTTTATAGTGTCAACAAACACATTTGTAGCTTTTAGAATTATCTACAAATTTTAGCCCGAATTAGAAAAC
This sequence comes from Cephalophus harveyi, assembly GCA_006410635.1. Lineage (NCBI taxonomy): Eukaryota > Metazoa > Chordata > Mammalia > Artiodactyla > Bovidae > Cephalophus > Cephalophus harveyi. Next base: position 284,843 of record SJYT01042699.1, read on the forward strand.
TTTTTTAAAATGATGATGTATTCACAAAGCCTTTCCGTCTTGTTTTGCTTTTTTTCCTTTCTAAACATGAACAAGAGCAAATACCCCTTTTCTTTTAGCTACTCATCAACAAAAGAATCTAATGCTTCTAAGCACTATTTTTTCTTGTTCTTCTTCTTTTTTTTTTTTTTTTTTGATCTTTATTTGTTGGCTTCCATTAAAGCGGACTTGTTTCTAGACATGAACATTGATCTCTATATGATATAAACTTAGAATTATATGTTAAAGATCAGTTATAGTTACCAATGGGAATTGCTAACTTTGTATTAGTAAAGATGCTGACCACACCTCTGCAGTGAGAGGTCCAAAAACAGCATCTTATATAATACACGCATTTATTTTATTTTACATGCTCATTCAGGGCTGTTATAGAGGGTAAAAGAGATTGAGTATCCAGGGTTCTTTTATCTTTTGGTCTTGACCTTCCTCTATGTGTGATACACAGATCATGGTTTAAGGATAGCCATGGACTTGCAGTAAAGCCAGTGTGAAAAGATAAAGAGAGGAAGAGTAGTGTACCTCTTTCTTGTATTTTCGTGACCCCATTTTCGTGCTCACATCTCTTTTCTCCCTATACCATTACAAAGATCTGAGTCACATAGCTACACCCAGATGCCTGGGAGACTGTGCAATATGGCTAGACGTGCAGCCATGCATTCACGTAGGACTTACACGTATGAGAGGAAAATGGATGTAGAGGAGAAGGCAACTGGCAACCTCTGACACCATCTTAAAGATCCCACTGTTTAGGAGGTACACATTTATGAGTGTTTAGAAGAGGTACAGTTCTATTTTTTCTACCTTGGTGCTGTTTCTTGATCTAGTTCACCTAATCCATAATTAGAATTTAATAAAGACTATTTAAGACAAAACTTAGAACAGACGCCTACAGCATCAGTAAACATTTCTTCCTTTTTGATTGTGTCTTCTCTCCAGGTGCTAATGGAGTCCTCATGGATGAGAACTTTACAATAAGCATGAAGATTTTCTTTTAAAGGAAATATTTTCTATTAATATAGTGCAGCTTCAGTGCCTTCTGTCAAATTAAGCACATCTTCTGCTACTGAAAGTAGCATAAAAAATAGAAAGGACATTTAACATTCAACAAATGTCAGGAAACATTCATCCTACTCTTGACTCTACAGGTGACTAACTGAATGGCCTTTGGCAAGATATATTGTGACCTTTAAAGGGTTGTGGGCTAAATAATGGTCCTCCAAAGACTTTCAGATCCTAATCCTCAGAACCTGTGAATATGACAAACAGGAATTTAATCAGCAGGTGGAATAAAGGCAGCTAATCAGCTGACCTTGAGATAGGAAATTTTACTGTATAACCCTTGTGGCTCCAATATGATCACAAGGGTATTGTTTTAAATTATTATGTTTGTGGTAATTTGTTATGTCAATGAAAGAAGATGAATGTTCAATTATATTTATTTATTTTTAAAAGAATTTTTGAAAGATTATTTTTAAAGATTTCTTTTTGAGGTGGACCATTCTTAAAATCTTTTACTGAATTTACTACACTACTGCTTTTGTTTTATGCATCCCTGACTCTGAAGGTGGAGTCTTAACCATTGGACCACCAGGGAAGTCCCTACATTATATTTAGATTCAAGAGTTTTACTACATAATTCAAATCATCTCTGGACTGGCACACTAAATACACCATCTTAGTTAATCCTTTTGACTCTATGAAGAGGTATTATAGGAGACCCAGTAAACAAGGAAGCTAAGTAACTTGCTCAAAATCACAAAGAAATTGCTTTAGAGTTGATGATCTATTATTTAAGACATTGTCTTTAAGAATCTTAGAGTTCTGATGCATGAATTTTACGTTATATTGAATATCACAGAATAGGAATTGACAAACTTTTCTATAAATAGCTACACACAAAAAAATGTTTTAAGCTTTGGAGGTCAAATATTCTCTGTTCATCTTCAGTTCCACCATGGTTTCATAAGAGCAGCCGAAGACAGTATGTCCAACACAATTTATACAAATTTACAAAAATAAGCAGTGGGCCAAATTAGCCCATGAATATTGTTTACCAACTACTGCTCTAGAATAAAAGAGTTTAACTATAGGGAAATCTATAAAACCATTCTACCGAATGGAGATTATCCACTATATGTTGGTAAAAACTTAATAGAAGGTACAATTAATGAAGAATTGGACTTTATACTACTACTTCTCTAAATAAAATTCCTTATGATAACATCAGGGAAGGGAAAAATAGATTTAAAGAATTAGATCTGGTAAACAGAATGGCTGAAGAACTGTGGATGGGGGGTTGTAACATTGTACAAGAGGCAGTGACCAAAATCATCCCAAAGAAATAGAAATGCAAGAAGGCAAAGTAGTTGTCTGAGGAACTGAATGCAGTTTCAGAGAATAGCAAGGAGAGATAGGAAGGCCTTCTTAAATGAATGATACAAAGAAATAGAGGAAAACAATATAATGGGAAAGATAAGATCTCTTCAAGAAAATTGGAGATATCAAGGGAATATTTCATGCAAGTATGGGCACAATAAATGACAGAAACTGTAAAGACCTAACAGAAACAGAAGTGCTTAAGAAGAAGTGGCAAGAATACATACAAGAAGTACACAAGAAAGTTCTTAATGACCTGGATAAACACAATGGTGTGGTAACTCACCTAGAGCCAGACATACTGAGTGTAATGTCAAGCAGGCCTTAGGAAGAATCACTACGAACAAAGCTAGTGGCGGTGATAGAATTTCAGCTAAGCTATTTCAAGTCCTAAAAGATGATGCTGTTAAAGTGCTGCACTCAATATGCCAGCACATTTAGAAAACTCAGCAGTGACCACCGGACTGGAAAAGATCAGAATTCATTTCAATCCCAAAGAAAGGCAATGCCAAAAAATGCTCAAACTATTGCACAATTGCACTCATCTCACATGCTACCAAAGCAATGCTCAAAATTCTCCCAGGTAGGCTTCAGCAGTAGGTGAACTGAGAATTCCAGATGTTCAAGCTGGGTTTAGAACAGATGGAGGAACCAGAAATCAAATTGCCAAATCCATTGGACCATGGAAAAAGCAAAGGAATTCCAGAAAAAAAAAATCTACTCCTGCTTCATTGACTATGGTAAACCTTTGACTGTGTGAATCAAAACAAATTGGAAAACTCTTAAAGAGATGGAAACACCAGACCAACTTACCTGTGTCCTGAGAAACCTGTATGCAGGTCAAGAAGCAATAGTTAGAACAGGACATGGAACAACAGGCTGATTCAAAATTGGGAAAAGAATATGACAAGACTGTACATTGTCACCCTGCTTATTTAACTTCTATGCAGAGTACATCATGAAAAACACCAGGCTAGATGAATCACAAGCTGGAATCAAGATTGCCGGGATAAATATCAACAACCTCATATTTGCAGATGATACCACTCTAATGGCAGAAAGGGAAGAGGAATTAAAGAGCCTCTTGAAGAGTGTGAAAGAGGAGAGTGAAAAAGCTGGCTTAAAGCTCAACTTTGGAAAAAACTAAGATCATAGCACCTGGTCCCATCACTCCATAGCAAATAGATGAGGGAAAAGTGACATATTTTATTTTGGGAGGTTCCAATATCACTTCAGAAGAATTGATGCGTTCGAATTGTGGTGCTGGAGAAGATTCTTAAGAGTTCCTTGGATTGCAAAGATATCAAACCAGTCAATCCTAGAGGAAATTAATCCGGAATACTTATTGGAAAGGCTGATGTTGAAGCTGAAGCTACAATAATTTAGCCGCCTTATACAAGGGGTTGACTCATTGGAAAAAAACCCTGAGGCTAGGGAAGATTGAAGGCAAAAAGAGAAGGGAGAAGTAGACGATGAGATGGCTAGACAGCATCACTGGATCAATGGACTTGAATTTGAGCAAACTCTGGGAGATAGTCGAGGACAGGGGAGCCTGGTGTGCCACAGTCCATGGAGTCACAAAACTTTGGACATGACTTAGGGACTGAACAACAACAACTAGTTCTATCCAGAAGCTATTTCCTTCCTGATTCGCTTCCCTGTCTCCCTTTCAACTCCCATATCTACACAGCTAACTCCTCTCCTCTCACTCTATCATCTAATCTCATCTTCTTTTATACCTACTTTGATCAAACCATTTAAAATGACAACTCTTTTTGCCATTATGGCATGATAGATCCTATTTTTCTTGTTTGACATATTTCTTAGCTTTTAATATATAAAATATTTATACATTTTATCTATAAGCTAGTGCCTGCTTTCTCCTAATAAAAATGAGCTTTGCCTGGTTTGTTTGCTGATATATCACAAACACCTAATACAGTACCTGGTACATAGCACCCTCTCAATAAGTATTTGTTGACACTTACTGTTTATGATGTCTTATTTGTATTTTTTTATCAGATTTGTAAACTATTAATTTCCTACACTTTTAGTGCATAAGTGACCACAAGATTTCATTTAATAATAAATATTATTTTCCATTCAAATATTGCATCTTCACTGCCTAGTTAAACACAAACCTGATTTCATCTAACCTACTGAATCTTCCTGCAATTCAAATGGAGATGAGATTTTCTATTCCTAACTCAAAACTCACTTTCCAAAGCAGTTTTGAGTGTTTGTAGCTTTTCTCCCCAGAAAGTCTCACATCAGTGGTCATAAAGCACTTTGAAAATATTTCAGAAACAAGTGGCTATTTAAATGCAAGCTCCAATATGATAATGAAGGAAAGGAAAGACATTGCAAGACACACGCGAAAGATCGAGCATGCTTGTGTTTATCCTAGAGCTGTATTGGGATTCCTATCATGATTAATGATGCAATAATATAATAAGAACTCAGTGGCCATGAGGCAGTGGCATTTGCAAGTAAAGAATGAGATCGGAAAGTAATCAGCAGCAAGTCTGAACTTAGTTAAGGTTCCAAGTTATGCACCATTTTTTATATCATGTTAGTTCATTTCCTTTCATATTACTACCCCAAATCATTTTGCTCTGAGGAAGAAAGAACAGCTGAGTGGAGTATGAAGATTAACAGGCAGTATATCTATTTCTGTTTGCTACGATGAACACCTAAAGTTTAGAAAGCAAATCAGAACTTCTTGATTTGCAAATTGGATGGGAAAATTGCCCAAGAACAGATTTCCTGCTGAACATACTCTCTAAACCTGGTCCTACTGAAATAATGGAATGTTGGTCCTTGTTAAACCACATTTGAGCTGCGGAGAGACCACAATATATAGGCTAGCAATCACAGTAAATAGAAGAAAAAAATTTTTTCACAATACTTTAATCAAGTTGAAAGTCTGATGATATGAAAAGGGACTATTTATTAATTCAGTATATGTCTCTGGAATTTTGCATTTCTTTCTTGATATCAGACCTTCTTTGGAAACTCAGGCCTTTTTTTTCTTACTTTTAAAAAATACGTTTTATTTTATATTGGATTATAGCCAATTAATGATGCTGTGACCATTTCAAGTGGACTGCAAAGGGACTCAGTCATACATATACACATATCCATTCTCTCCCAAACTTCCCTGCCATCCAGGTTGCCACATAACTTTGAGCAGAGTTCCCTGTGCTATACAGTAGGACCTTATTGGCTAGATTATCCATTTTAAATATAGCATGTATACATGTCAATTCCAAAGTCCCTAACTGTCCATTCCTCTCACCTTTCCCTTGGCAACCATAAATCTGTTCTCTAAATCTGTGAGTCTGTTTCTGTTTTGTAAATAAGTTCATTTGTATCATTTCCTTTTAGATTACACATATAAAGGATGTCATACAATATTTCTTATTCTCTGTCTGACTTACTTCACTCAGTATGAGAATATCTAGGTCCATCTGTGTTGTTGCAAATGGCATTAAATCATTCTTTGTAATGGCTGAGCAGTATTCTGTGGTATATATATATCTATCACATTGCTTCACTTCTAATTGACTGCTTGACTTCTCCATCTAGAAATTTTGCTAAGTCCATTGACACTATAAATCCATCATCCTCACACAGAATTTGTTACCTTCCCTTAAAATGCCTGTTTATAGCACTAGTCGGGCTTCCCTTTTAGCTCGGCTGGTGAAAAATCCACCTGCAATGCAGGAGACCCTGGTTCAATTTGTGGGTTGGAAAGATGCCCTGGAGAAGGGATGGGTTACATGCTCCAGTATTCATGGGCTTCCCTGGTGGCTCAGATGGTAAAGAATCTGCCAGCAAACCAGGAGACCTGGATTCGATCCCTGGGTTCGGAAGGTCCCCTGGAGGAGGGCATGGCAACCCACTCCAGTATTCTTGCCTGAACAATCCCATGGACAGAGGAGCTTAGTGGGCTACAGTCAATGGGGTCACAAACAGTCAGACATGACTGAGCGACTAAGCACAGCGCAGCACCAGTCACACAGATTTGCTTCCTCCTGTACTTTTACTATCTAATCACTCACTAAAATCATATAAATCGTACAGTGGCACCCCTGTTCTGCAGTTTTGCTTTCTGCAGTTTCAATTACCTGTGATCAATTACAGTCTGGAAATGTTAAATGGGAAATTCCATAGATTAGCAATTTGTGTTTTAAAGTGGGTGGGTGCTGGTCTAAGTAGCATGATGAAATCTGGCACCATCCTGATCCCACCTGCCCAGGACAAGAATTATCCCTTTGTCCAGCATATCATGCCTGCTAGTCACTGAGTAGCTGGGCTCAATTTTTAGATTAATTTCTCTAGTATTGCAGTACTTATATTCAAGTAATCATTATTTCACTTAATAATGACCCCAAAGCACAATAATAGTGATGCTGGCAACTCAGATATTTTATAGAGAAGCTGTAAAATGTTTTCTTCAAGTGAAAAGGTGAAAGCTCTCAACTTAATAAACAGAAAAGGAGTTGTATGCTGAGGTTGCTAAGATCTATGGTAATAATGAATTATCTATTTGTGAAATTGTGTAGCCTATTTGTGAAATTGTGAAGGAAAACTGAATTCATTCTAGCTTTGCTCTTACACCATAAACTGTATAAGTTATAGCCACCATGTGTGGTGCAGATTTAGTTAAGAAGGAAATAGCATTACATTTATAGACTAGAATATTCATATAACTTTTATTACAGTGAATTACTATAATTGCTATCTGTTGATAAAGCAGAGACATTACTTGGCTGACAAAGGTCCATTTAGTCAAAGCTATGGCTTTTTCAGTAGTCATGTATGGGTGTGAGAGTTGGACTATAAAGAAAGCTGAGTGCCAAAGAATTGATGCTTTTGAACTGCGGTGTTGGAGAAGGCTCTTGAGAGTCCCATGGACAGCAAGGAGATCTAACCAGTTCATCCTAAACAAAATCAGTTAAGTTCAGTTCAGTCACTCAGTCATGTCCGACTCTTTGCGATGCCATGAATCGCAGGATTCCAGGCATCCCTGTCCATCACGAATTCCTCAGTTCACTCAGATTCACGTCCATCGAGTCAGTGATGCCATCCAGCCAGCTCATCCTCTGTCGTCCCCTTCTCCTCCTGCCCCCAATCCCTCCCAGCATCAGAGTCTTTTCCAATGAGTCAACTCTTCGCATCAGGCGGCCGAAGTACTGGAGTTTCAGCTTTAGCATCATTCCCTCCAAAGAACACCCGGGACCGATTTCCTTTAGAATGGACTGGTTGGATCTCCTTGCAGTCCAGGGGACTCTCAAGAGTCTTCTCCAACACCACACTTCAAAAGCATCAATTCTTCAGCACTCAGCTTTCTTCACAGTCCAACTCTCACATCCATACATGACCACTGGAAAAAACCATAGCCTTGGCTAGACAGACCTTTGTTGGCAAAGTAATGTCTCTGCTTTTGAATATACTATCTAGGTTGGTCATAACTTTCCTTCCAAGGAGTAAGCATCTTTTAATTTCATGCCTGCAATCACCATCTTCAGTTATTTTGGAGCCCCCCAAAATGAAGTCTGACACTGTTTCCACTGTTTCCCCATCTATTTATCATGAAGTGATGAGACCAGATGCCATGATCTTCATTTTCTGAATGTTGAGCTTTAAGCCAGCTTTTTTCACTCTCCTCTTTCACTTTCATCCTCACTAAAAAGAGGTTTTTTAGTTCCTCTTCACTTTCTGCCATAAGGGTGGTGTCATCTGCATATCTGAGGTTATTGATATTTCTCCCGGCAATCTTAATTCCAGCTTGTGTTTCTTCCAACCCAGCATTTCTCATGATGTAGTCTGCATAGAAGTTAAATAAGCAGGGTGACAATGCACAGCCTTGACGGACACCTTTTCCTATTTGGAACCAGTCTGTTGTTCCATGCCCATTTCTAACTGTTGCTTCCTGACCTGCATATAGGTTTCCCAAGAGGCAGGTCAGGTGGTCTGGTATTCCCATCTCTTTCAGAATTTTCCACAGTTTATTGTGATCCACACAGTCAAAGGCTTTGGCATAGTCAATAAAGCAGAAATAGATGTTTTTCTGGAACTTTCTTGCTTTTTCCATGATCCAGCAGATGTTGGCAATTTGATCTCTGGTTCCTCTGCCTTTTCTAAAACCAGCTTGAAGATCTGGAAGTTCATGGTTCACATATTGCTGAAAAGCCTGGCTTGGAGAATTTTGAGCACTACTTTACTAGCATGTGAGATGAGTGCAATTGTGCAGTAGTTTGAGCATTCTTTGGCTTGTCTTTCTTTGGGATTGGAATGAAAACTGACCTTTTCCAGTCCTGTGACCACTGTTGAGTTTTTCAAATTTGCTGGCATATTGAGTGCAGCACTTTCACAGCATCATCTTTCAGGATTTGAAACAGCTTAACTGGAATTCCATTACTTCCACTAGCTTTGTTCATAATGCTGCTTCCTAAGGCCCGCTTGACTTTGCATTCCAGGATGTCTAGTTCTAAGTGAGTGATCACACCATCGTGATTATCTGGGTCATGAAGATCTTTTTTTGTATAGTTCTTCTATGTATTGTTNGATTTGAAATAGCTCAACTGAAATGCCATCACTTCCACTAGCTTTGTTCATAGTGATGCTTTCTAAGGCCCACTTCACTTCACATTCCAGGAAGTCTGGCTCTAGGTGAGTGATCACACCATCATGATTATCCGGGTCGTGAAGATCTTTTTTATCCAGTTCTTCCGTGTATTCTTGCCACCTCTTCTTAATATCTTCTGCTTCTGTTAGGTCCATACCATTTCTGTCCTTTATCGAGCCCATCTTTGCATGAAATGTTCCCTTGTTATCTCTAATTTTCTTGAAGTGATCTCTAGTCTTTCCCATTCTGTTGTTTTCCTGTTATTTCTTTGCATTGATCGCTGAGGAAGTCTTTCTTATCTCTTCTTGCTATTCTTTGGAACTCTACATTCAGATGCTTATATCTTTCCTTTTCTCATTTGCTTTTCGCTTCTTTTCTTTTCAAAAAATAAGTCCTGAATATGTATTGAAAGGACTGATGTTAAAGCTGAACTCCTATACTTTGGCCACCTGATGTGTAGAACTGACTCATTGGAAAAGACCCTGATGCTGGGAAAGATTGAAGGCAGTAGGAGAAGGGGATGATAGAGGATGAGAGGGTTGGATGGCATCAAAGACTGGACAGACATAAATTTAAGCAAGCTCTGGGAGTTGGTGATGAACAGGAAAACCTGGCGTGCTGCAGTACAAGAGGTTGCAAAGAGTCAGGCACAACTGAGCAACTGAACTGAACTGATCTGTATTTTATCCTTAATTGTTGTCATTCATCTCTTATTGTGCCTAACGTGTAAATTAAATTTTATCATAGGTAAGTATGTATAGGAAAAAATATGGTACATACAATGTGAAGCTGTGTGTGCTTAGACACTCAGTCATGTCCAACTCTTTGAGAACCCATGGACTGTAGCCCATTAGGCTCCTCTGCCCATGAGATTCTTCCAGCAAGAATTCTGGAGTGGGTTGCCACTTCCTCCTCCAGGGAATCTTCCCAACCCAATGATCAAACTCACATATCCTGTGTCTCCCACATCAGCTGTCAAATTCCTTACCAGTATCAAGGCTATGGTTTTTCCAGTGGTCATGTATGGATGTGAGAGTTGGACTGTGAAGAAATCTGAGCACTGAAGAATTGATGCTTTTGAATGGTGGTGTTGGAGAAGACTCTTGAGACTCCTGTGGAATGCAAGGAGATCCAACCAGTCCATTCTGAAGGAGATCAGCCCTGGGATTTCTTTGGAGGGAATGATGCTAAAGCTGAAACTCCAGTACTTTGGCCACCTCATGCGAAGAGTTGACTCATTGGAAAAGACTGATGCTGGGGGGGAATGGGGTCAGGAGGAGAAGGGGATGACAGAGGATGAGATGGCTGGATGGCATCACCGATTGATTCAATGGACGCGAGTCTGAGTGAACTCTGGGAGTTGGTGATAGACAGGGAGGCCTGGAATGCTGCGATTCATGGCATCGCAAAGAGTCGGAGACAACTGAGTGACTGAATTGAACTGAACTGAGTGCCACCTGGGGATCCCATAGGTTCAGAACTGGCCACAATTTCAGGCATCCCTTGCGGATCTTGGAACACATCCTTTTCAAATAAGGAGGTTTACTGCATATTCTCAATGTCCTTCATATTGTGCTCATTTTCACCTATATTACACTAACTTAGGCCTTTATAACATTTCTACTTTGTCATTATAATAGTCTTCTCACTGGTCTACTGCCTTCTCTCTCTTCAAGGCAACATTCTGCAGCATGATTAATCTTCCTAAATTATAACTCTGCCAATAACCTGCTTACATCCTAACCCACTTTTCAGTACCTACCAAATTAAGGATGTACTTCTCTTTGCATTCAGTTCCTCTAAGATACTGTTGAACTACTTTGCAGAAGCATCTCCAAAATGCTGCCAAACACAGAGACCAAACTGTGGTAAAAACCTCCAACATTAGTGCTCTTGCTCATAATATATTCTTTATTTAGAATGTCCTCCCTTAACTCTTCTGCCTGTGACAATTCTACCTATACATCTCACACATGAATCTCTTTGTTAACATATTCCTATTTCTCTTAAAATATTGTATCCTACCTCGGTTGAATATGTGTGATCATGTGCTAGTATTTTTTATATCCTCAAGCCACTTCAATTAGGGCAAGAAGAACAGTGCTTCACCAAATTTGTATCTTTCTTGGCTTCTTGCAAAGGTATCATAGTGAATAAGCTCTGATTATATGCATGTGGGGACTTCCTAAGTGGCACTAGAGGTAAAGAATCCGCCTGCCAACATGGGAGACACAAAAAACACAGGTTTGACCATTGTGTCAGGATGATCCCCTGGAGTAGGAAGTGATAACTCTAATATTATTGCCTAGAAAATCCAACAGACAGAGGAGCCTGTTAGACTACAGTCCATGGTGCCGCAAAAAGTCAGACAAGACTGAGCACACACATCCATGTGGAAAACAGTAAGCTGAAGCCAGGAATATGAACAAGAAAATGCCTAAAGATTTCTAGAAGCTGGTGATTTTCAATCTTTTTCAATTACCCTATTCTGAAACTTCTAAATAATGCATTTTTTTTTTCACAAAGGAGATCTATGTATTGATATTTAGTTAATCAAGTATTTGGAACAGTCTATGGATGGAGGTATGTATGCAGGTCAGGAAACAACAGTTAGAACTGGACATGAAACAACAGACTGGTTCCAAATAGGAAAAGGAGTACGTCAAGGCTGTATATTGTCACCCTGCTTATTTAACTTATATGCAGGGTACATCATGAGAAACACTGGACTGGAAGAAACACAAGCTGGAATCAAGATTGCTGGGAGAAATATCAATAACCTCAGATATGCAGATGACACCACCCTTATGGCAGAAAGTGAAGAGGAGCTAAAAAGCATCTTGATGAAAGTGAAGGTGGAGAGTGAAAAAGTTGGCTTAAAACTCAACATTCAGAAAATGAAGATCATGGCATCTGGTCCCATCACTTCATGGGAAATAGATGGGGAAACAGTGGGAACTGTCAGACTTTATTTTGGGGGGCTCCAAAATCACTGCAGATGGTGACTGCAGCCATGAAATTAAAAGATGCTTACTCCTTGGAAGAAAAGTTATGTCCAACCTAGATAGCATATTCAAAACCAGAGACATTACCTTGCTGACTAAGGTCTGTCTAGTCAAAGCTTCCCTGGTGGCTCAGAGGTTAAAGCGTCTGCCTGCAATGTGGGAGACCTGGGTTCAATCCCTGGGTTGAGAAGATGCCCTGGAGAAGGAAATGGCAACCCACTCCAGGATTCTTGCCTGGAGAATCCCATGGATGGAGGAGCCTGGTGGGCTACAGTTCACGGGGTCGCAAAGAGTCAGACACAACTAAGCGACTTCACTTTCACTTTCATGCATTGGAGAAGGAAATGGCAACCCACTGCAGTATTCTTGCCTGGAGAATCCCAGGGACAGGAGCCTGGTGGGCTGCCATCTATGGGGTCACACAGAGTCAGACACGACTGGCATGACTTAGCAGCAGGAGCAGCAAGTTTCTTAGGGCCTAGAAAAATCTAAGTTTCTTTATAAGCACTTTACATAGCAAGATTTAACCATGGATCTAGAAGCAGCTGTTATGCATTTGAAATATTGATGAATATAAATGTTTTGAAGAGATATCTACAACTAATATAATGGTCTATAAAATATCTATTAAATAATTGACAAATCTCAGGTGTCACTAAGATTTCTGTGATTTATCATTAAAGTTATAGATAGTAAATTAGGTTTGTTGCCTATACTGATAACTAAAAGTGTTAAAGAAATATTTCAGCTAAAACTTAATGAAAAAAAGCACAATCTTCTCAACCTTCTAACTCTGCCATTGTATCTTTATTTCATCATGGTAAAGTAATCTCAAAGCATATTTATATATTTTAAAGAATCTTAGTACCTTTTTTTTTTTTTTTGCAATGGCCACTGAGACACCCTGCATCATTTTAAAATGTCTCAAAGCAATAGATTTGCCTCGATATCCAAAAAACTACAAATAATGATGCCCAAGAAAATTCTATAATAATTATTTTAAAACTGCAAAGACCCTATTCCAAATAAGGTCACATTCTGGGTTCTGGGTCAGCCTAACTTTTATTTAGAGTACATTATTCAGCCTACTCTTCTGTGTGCATAGTCACTCAGTCATGTCCTACTCTTAAAGAGTAGCCCGCCAGGCTCCTCTGTTCATGGGGATTCTACAGGTGAGAATCCTGGAGTGGATTGCCTTGCCCTTCTCCAGGAGATATTCCCAACCCAAGTCACCCACTTGGCAGGTGGATTCTTTACCACCTGAGCCACCAGGGAAGCCCAAGTCAGCCTACTACAATTACTAAAACAGAAATAGTTCCCATTACTTTGACATTACTTTGCCAGCAAAGGTCTGTCTAGTCAAGGCCATGGTTTTCCAGTAGTCATGTATGGATGTGAGAGTTGGACTGTAAGGAAAGCTGAGTGCCAAAGAACTGATGCTTTTGAACTGTGGTGTTGGAGAAGACTTTTGAGTCCCTTGGACTGCAAGGAAATCCAACCAGTCCATCCTAAAGGAAATCAGTCCTGAATATTAATTGGAAGGACTGAAGCTGAAGCTGAAACTCCAATACTTTGGCCACCTGATTCAAAGAACTGACTCTTGGAAAAGACCCTGATGCTGGGAAAGATTGTAGGCAGGAGAAGGGGGCGACAGAGGATGAGATGGTTGGATGGGATCACTGACTCAATGGACATGAGTTTGAGTAAGCTCTGGGAGTTGGTGATGGACAGGGAGGCCTGGTGTGCTGCAGCTCATGGGGTCTCAAAGAGTCGCCAAGACTGAGTGACTGAACTGAACTGAACTGAACTTTGTCCTAAAGTAACCACCAACAGAAGCTTCGTTATTCAGTCTCTAGTGTAAAAACAAGAATTAAAAAAAGAATAATGATAATTGATATTACTTTGGTGTGCCCTAAATTCATGACTGATTGGTTGTGCTTAGTTGCTCAGTTGTGTCCGACGCTTTGCAACCCCATGGACTGAAGCCCATGAGACTCCTCTCTCTATGGGGATTCTCCAGGCAAGAGTATTGGAGAGGGTTAGCATGCCCTCCTCCAGCGGATCTTCCCAAACCAGGAACCGAACCCAGGTCTTCCACAATGCAGGTGGATTCTTTACCATCTGAAACAACAGGGAAGCCCAGCCATGACTAAATCCTTATAAAAAGTGGAAAAGACATACAAAACAAATGGACAGAAGAATGTCATGTGAAAGTAGATGCAGAGATTGGAACAATGTAGTTATAAGCCAAGGAATACCAAAGATTTTCAGAAATAACCAGAAAGAAAGGATTCTTTCCATGTTCCTCAGTTTGTTGTTGTCCAATCACTTATCTGTACTGACTCTTTGTGACCCCATGTCTGCAGCACACCAGACTTCTTGTCTTTCACTACCTCCTGGAGTTGGCTCGAATTCATATCCATTGTTAATGATGCCATCCCACCATGTTGTCCTCTGTGATCCCCTTCTCCCGCCTTCAATCTTTCCCAGCATCAGGGTCTTTCCCAATGAGTCAGTTCTTTGCATCAGGCGGCCAAAGTGTTGGAACTTTAGCTTCAATATCAGTCCTTCCAAGGACTATTCAGGCTTGATTTCCTTTATGATTGATTGGTTTGAGAGAGCGCACTGCAGACAGCTTGATTTTGAAACCATAGCCTCCAGGAATGTGAAAGAATAAATGTGTCTTGTTTTAGGCCACTCACTTTGTGTCAGTAGCCCCAGGAAATAAATACATTGCCTAATGTTTCACAGAAATTCTATTTTCAAGGATCGTGGACAATCATATTTAATTCATCTATGACATTTATTAAGAAAAGCTATATATCTCAGGTGTTCATAATCCAAATGTTTCACAATAGCTGGCCTCTATAAATATACATTAAGATATATCTTATATATGCATATATGTATATATGTATTAGAAGCTATATGTATATGTATACATATATATGCTCTATATATGTATATATTAGAAGATACATATATGTATATAATGTACAGAACAATGGATAAAATCTTAGGTTGTGTAGTCAAATAAAGCTAGATGTGAATTCCAGGTTCACCCCTTATTATCTGAGTCTTTGGATAAGAAAGTTAACACCTTTATGCCTCAGCTTTTTATCAACAAAATTGACAGTTAGCAAGAGTTATCTCATAATGTTTTTGCAATAATTGAAAGACATAATGTACATAAAATTATTTGGTAAATGGTACAAAATAGGCATGCTACAATGCTAGCTGTCGATGTCAGTTTGGTGTTTTTCTATAATACAATTATTGCTATGTATCATTACTGTCTTTAGGGGAAGGAATTAATTCCTCTTTCAAAGTTCCTGCAATCTGATAAAATTAGAACTTCCATCAGTGCTTTTCTTCCCATTTGGGGGGAGAAAAACTATTTCCATAGGCTGGAAATTTATCTTGTTGGTAAGATGGAGAAGTTTGTTATTTAGCAGAGTCTAGTCAATAAAAGGTCAGTTTTCATTACAATCCCAAAGAAAAGCAATGCTAAAGAATGTTCAAACTACCACACAACTGCATTCATCTCACACACTAGCAAAGTAATGCTCAAAATTCTTCAAGCCAGGCTTCAGCAGTACGTGAACTGTGAACTTCCAGATGTTCAAGCTGGATTTAGAAAAGGCAGAGGGACCAGAGATCAAATTGTCAACATCCATTGGATAACCAAGAAAGCAAGAGAGTTCCAGAACAGCATGTACTTCTGCTTTATTGACTACACCAAAGCCTTTGACTATGTGGATCACAATAAACTGTGGAAAATTCTGAAAGAGAAGGGAATACCAGACCATTTGACCTGCCTCTTGAGAAATCTGTATGCAGGTCAGGAAGCAACAGTTAGACCTGGACTTGGAACAACAGACTGCTTTCAAATCAAGAAAGGAGTATATCAAGGCTGTATATTGTCACCCTGCTTATTTAACTTATATGCAGAATACATCATGAGAAATGCTGAGCTGGATGAAGCACAAGCTGGAATCAAGGTTGCCAGGAGAAATATCAATAGCCTCAGATATGCAGATGACACCACCCTTATGGTAGAAAGTGAAGAAGAATGAAAGAGCCTCTTGATGAAAATGAAAGAGGAGAGTGAAAAAGTTGGCTTAAAGCTCAACATTCAGAAAACTAAGATCATGGCATATGGTCCCATCACTTCATGGAAAAAGAGAAACACTGGACTGGAAGAAACACAAGCTGGAATCAAGATTGCTGGGAGAAATATCAATAACCTCAGATATGCAGATGACACCACCCTTATGGCAGAAAGTGAAGAGGAGCTAAAAAGCATCTTGATGAAAGTGAAGGTGGAGAGTGAAAAAGTTGGCTTAAAACTCAACATTCAGAAAATGAAGATCATGGCATCTGGTCCCATCACTTCATGGGAAATAGATGGGGAAACAGTGGGAACTGTCAGACTTTATTTTGGGGGGCTCCAAAATCACTGCAGATGGTGACTGCAGCCATGAAATTAAAAGATGCTTACTCCTTGGAAGAAAAGTTATGTCCAACCTAGATAGCATATTCAAAACCAGAGACATTACCTTGCTGACTAAGGTCTGTCTAGTCAAAGCTTCCCTGGTGGCTCAGAGGTTAAAGCGTCTGCCTGCAATGTGGGAGACCTGGGTTCAATCCCTGGGTTGAGAAGATGCCCTGGAGAAGGAAATGGCAACCCACTCCAGGATTCTTGCCTGGAGAATCCCATGGATGGAGGAGCCTGGTGGGCTACAGTTCACGGGGTCGCAAAGAGTCAGACACAACTAAGCGACTTCACTTTCACTTTCATGCATTGGAGAAGGAAATGGCAACCCACTGCAGTATTCTTGCCTGGAGAATCCCAGGGACAGGAGCCTGGTGGGCTGCCATCTATGGGGTCACACAGAGTCAGACACGACTGGCATGACTTAGCAGCAGGAGCAGCAAGTTTCTTAGGGCCTAGAAAAATCTAAGTTTCTTTATAAGCACTTTACATAGCAAGATTTAACCATGGATCTAGAAGCAGCTGTTATGCATTTGAAATATTGATGAATATAAATGTTTTGAAGAGATATCTACAACTAATATAATGGTCTATAAAATATCTATTAAATAATTGACAAATCTCAGGTGTCACTAAGATTTCTGTGATTTATCATTAAAGTTATAGATAGTAAATTAGGTTTGTTGCCTATACTGATAACTAAAAGTGTTAAAGAAATATTTCAGCTAAAACTTAATGAAAAAAAGCACAATCTTCTCAACCTTCTAACTCTGCCATTGTATCTTTATTTCATCATGGTAAAGTAATCTCAAAGCATATTTATATATTTTAAAGAATCTTAGTACCTTTTTTTTTTTTTTTGCAATGGCCACTGAGACACCCTGCATCATTTTAAAATGTCTCAAAGCAATAGATTTGCCTCGATATCCAAAAAACTACAAATAATGATGCCCAAGAAAATTCTATAATAATTATTTTAAAACTGCAAAGACCCTATTCCAAATAAGGTCACATTCTGGGTTCTGGGTCAGCCTAACTTTTATTTAGAGTACATTATTCAGCCTACTCTTCTGTGTGCATAGTCACTCAGTCATGTCCTACTCTTAAAGAGTAGCCCGCCAGGCTCCTCTGTTCATGGGGATTCTACAGGTGAGAATCCTGGAGTGGATTGCCTTGCCCTTCTCCAGGAGATATTCCCAACCCAAGTCACCCACTTGGCAGGTGGATTCTTTACCACCTGAGCCACCAGGGAAGCCCAAGTCAGCCTACTACAATTACTAAAACAGAAATAGTTCCCATTACTTTGACATTACTTTGCCAGCAAAGGTCTGTCTAGTCAAGGCCATGGTTTTCCAGTAGTCATGTATGGATGTGAGAGTTGGACTGTAAGGAAAGCTGAGTGCCAAAGAACTGATGCTTTTGAACTGTGGTGTTGGAGAAGACTTTTGAGTCCCTTGGACTGCAAGGAAATCCAACCAGTCCATCCTAAAGGAAATCAGTCCTGAATATTAATTGGAAGGACTGAAGCTGAAGCTGAAACTCCAATACTTTGGCCACCTGATTCAAAGAACTGACTCTTGGAAAAGACCCTGATGCTGGGAAAGATTGTAGGCAGGAGAAGGGGGCGACAGAGGATGAGATGGTTGGATGGGATCACTGACTCAATGGACATGAGTTTGAGTAAGCTCTGGGAGTTGGTGATGGACAGGGAGGCCTGGTGTGCTGCAGCTCATGGGGTCTCAAAGAGTCGCCAAGACTGAGTGACTGAACTGAACTGAACTGAACTTTGTCCTAAAGTAACCACCAACAGAAGCTTCGTTATTCAGTCTCTAGTGTAAAAACAAGAATTAAAAAAAGAATAATGATAATTGATATTACTTTGGTGTGCCCTAAATTCATGACTGATTGGTTGTGCTTAGTTGCTCAGTTGTGTCCGACGCTTTGCAACCCCATGGACTGAAGCCCATGAGACTCCTCTCTCTATGGGGATTCTCCAGGCAAGAGTATTGGAGAGGGTTAGCATGCCCTCCTCCAGCGGATCTTCCCAAACCAGGAACCGAACCCAGGTCTTCCACAATGCAGGTGGATTCTTTACCATCTGAAACAACAGGGAAGCCCAGCCATGACTAAATCCTTATAAAAAGTGGAAAAGACATACAAAACAAATGGACAGAAGAATGTCATGTGAAAGTAGATGCAGAGATTGGAACAATGTAGTTATAAGCCAAGGAATACCAAAGATTTTCAGAAATAACCAGAAAGAAAGGATTCTTTCCATGTTCCTCAGTTTGTTGTTGTCCAATCACTTATCTGTACTGACTCTTTGTGACCCCATGTCTGCAGCACACCAGACTTCTTGTCTTTCACTACCTCCTGGAGTTGGCTCGAATTCATATCCATTGTTAATGATGCCATCCCACCATGTTGTCCTCTGTGATCCCCTTCTCCCGCCTTCAATCTTTCCCAGCATCAGGGTCTTTCCCAATGAGTCAGTTCTTTGCATCAGGCGGCCAAAGTGTTGGAACTTTAGCTTCAATATCAGTCCTTCCAAGGACTATTCAGGCTTGATTTCCTTTATGATTGATTGGTTTGAGAGAGCGCACTGCAGACAGCTTGATTTTGAAACCATAGCCTCCAGGAATGTGAAAGAATAAATGTGTCTTGTTTTAGGCCACTCACTTTGTGTCAGTAGCCCCAGGAAATAAATACATTGCCTAATGTTTCACAGAAATTCTATTTTCAAGGATCGTGGACAATCATATTTAATTCATCTATGACATTTATTAAGAAAAGCTATATATCTCAGGTGTTCATAATCCAAATGTTTCACAATAGCTGGCCTCTATAAATATACATTAAGATATATCTTATATATGCATATATGTATATATGTATTAGAAGCTATATGTATATGTATACATATATATGCTCTATATATGTATATATTAGAAGATACATATATGTATATAATGTACAGAACAATGGATAAAATCTTAGGTTGTGTAGTCAAATAAAGCTAGATGTGAATTCCAGGTTCACCCCTTATTATCTGAGTCTTTGGATAAGAAAGTTAACACCTTTATGCCTCAGCTTTTTATCAACAAAATTGACAGTTAGCAAGAGTTATCTCATAATGTTTTTGCAATAATTGAAAGACATAATGTACATAAAATTATTTGGTAAATGGTACAAAATAGGCATGCTACAATGCTAGCTGTCGATGTCAGTTTGGTGTTTTTCTATAATACAATTATTGCTATGTATCATTACTGTCTTTAGGGGAAGGAATTAATTCCTCTTTCAAAGTTCCTGCAATCTGATAAAATTAGAACTTCCATCAGTGCTTTTCTTCCCATTTGGGGGGAGAAAAACTATTTCCATAGGCTGGAAATTTATCTTGTTGGTAAGATGGAGAAGTTTGTTATTTAGCAGAGTCTAGTCAATAAAAGGTCAGTTTTCATTACAATCCCAAAGAAAAGCAATGCTAAAGAATGTTCAAACTACCACACAACTGCATTCATCTCACACACTAGCAAAGTAATGCTCAAAATTCTTCAAGCCAGGCTTCAGCAGTACGTGAACTGTGAACTTCCAGATGTTCAAGCTGGATTTAGAAAAGGCAGAGGGACCAGAGATCAAATTGTCAACATCCATTGGATAACCAAGAAAGCAAGAGAGTTCCAGAACAGCATGTACTTCTGCTTTATTGACTACACCAAAGCCTTTGACTATGTGGATCACAATAAACTGTGGAAAATTCTGAAAGAGAAGGGAATACCAGACCATTTGACCTGCCTCTTGAGAAATCTGTATGCAGGTCAGGAAGCAACAGTTAGACCTGGACTTGGAACAACAGACTGCTTTCAAATCAAGAAAGGAGTATATCAAGGCTGTATATTGTCACCCTGCTTATTTAACTTATATGCAGAATACATCATGAGAAATGCTGAGCTGGATGAAGCACAAGCTGGAATCAAGGTTGCCAGGAGAAATATCAATAGCCTCAGATATGCAGATGACACCACCCTTATGGTAGAAAGTGAAGAAGAATGAAAGAGCCTCTTGATGAAAATGAAAGAGGAGAGTGAAAAAGTTGGCTTAAAGCTCAACATTCAGAAAACTAAGATCATGGCATATGGTCCCATCACTTCATGGAAAATAGATGGTGAAACAGTGGAAACAGTGACAGACTTTATTTTGGGGGGGCTCCAAAATCACTGCAGATGGTGACTGCAACCATGAAATTAAAAGACGCTTGCTCCTTGGAAGAAAAGCTATGATCAACCTAGACAGGATATTAAAAAGCAGAGACATTACTTTGCCAACGAAAGTTCATCTGATCAAAGCTATGGTTTTTCCAGTAGTCATGTGTGGATGTGCAAGTTGGACTATAAAGAAAGCTGAGTGCCAAAGAATTGATGCTTTTGATCTGTGGTGTTGGAGAAGACTCCTGAGAGACGCTTGGACTGCAAAGAGATCCCACCAGTCCATCCTAAAGGAAATCAGTCCTGAATATTCATTGGAAGGACTGATATTGAAGCTGAAACTCCAATACTTTGCCCACCTGATGTGAAGAACTGATTCTTTGGAAAAGACCTTGATGCTGGGCAGAATTGAAGGTGGGAGGAGAAGGGGATGACAAAGGATGAGATGGTTAGATGGCATCACTGACTCAATGGACATGAGTTTGAATAAGGCTCAGGAGTTGGTTTTGGACAGGGAGGCCTGCTGTGCTGCAGTCCATGGGATCTCAAAGAGTCGGACATGACTGAGCAACTGAACTGAACTGAGCCAATATTTTAGGCTTGCCTGGTGGCTCAGATGGTAAAGAATATGCCTGCAATGCAGGATACCGGGTTCAATCCCTGGGTCTGGAAGATTCCCTGGAGAAGGTAATGGCAACCCACTCTAATCTTCTTGCCTGGAGAATTCCATGGACAGAGCAGCCTGGTGGGCTACAGACCATTTGATCACAAAGAGTTGGACACAACTGAGTAACTAACACACAGACCCACACATACACACACACACACACACACACACACACTTACACACACACACAAGCCATGTTACATTAGCTATACACATCCTCACCCTGAAACTCAGAGTTTTAAAACGTCAAAGATTTCTGTTTCACTCATCCTACATGCCTGTTTCAGGGCAGCTGGTATTTCTGTTCCATACCTACCCCATTCAGTGGCCCAGGCTGACCCCATATCCACCATCTCTATGGCAAAAGAGTGAAGAATCTTACTCTAAGAAATGATACCTTTTCTCACATGTCATTGGCTAAAGTTATATCTAACTCTGTGGGTGCAGAAAAGTGCAATTTTACTATGTGCCTAAAAGCAAAAGAAAAAACAAAAGTGCTTAGTGAACATTCCTTCTAACTGCCAAGGTGTATCTTGTACTGACCCATGCGTTTTACTGGGCAAGTTCAATATGAGATTTTCTCTTCTCCATAGAATAAAGATGCCTGATACCCACGCTCCCCCACCCAGACATCTTTATCTAGTTCCCCACTTCCACAGGGAGAGTTGTGTAGTTTTGTCTATCAGCTGAGCCTTTGCCTGAAACAGTAGCTCAACTCAGGAGAGAGAGGACTCAAGTTTAAGGTCTATTATATTAATCTAGCTTTATATATAATAAGGCATATGGTTTAATTCCTATGTAGCTCCAAATTCTATTTCTCTACTTTAAAAATATCTGACAGTAAAGAGAATAATTAATCATTATTAATAAACGGAATTAATCAGAAACCTCAACGTTTAAGGACACACATCATCCTGCAGTATATTTTTGCCAAAAATTCATAACTTTAATTTACTCCTGAAAAAACATCAGACTCAAATAGAAGCATTTTTAAAAATTTGTGGCCAATTAAAAATATAAAGATCATGAAGACTAAGAAAGACAAGAACTCTTCTAGATTAAAAGAGAGACTAAGGAGATGTGAAAACTAAATGAAATGTGGGATCCTGCATTGGATTCACTTTTTAAAGTGAATAAAATTCACTTTAATTCCTTTTTAAAGAAATGAAAATACTGAGATACTTGACAAAATTTGGAACAGTATTGCAGAAATGCTAACTTCATGTTTTTGATTATTGTGTTTACATAAAAAACTACCATTTAGGTGTATGTGTGCTCAGTCGTGTCTGACTTTTGGGACTCCATGGACTGTAGCCTGCTAGGCTCCTCTGTCGCTGGAATGCTCCAGGCAAAAATACTGGAGTAGGTTGCCATTCCCTTCTCCAGGGGATCATCACGACTCAGGGACTGAACCTGCATTTCCTCAGTTGGCAGGAGATTGCTTACTGAAGAACCTAAGCCACCCCATTTTGTTAAAAAAAGACTTCATTTTAGAGTTCTGAGGAAACAGTCTTTGGAAATCCCCTGACCTCACCCCACCACCTGGGAGCCAATCAGATCCCAGCTCAGGATCTCCTGACTTTCTGTTCAGGACTTATGACCTGACCAGGAAATTCGAATTAAGCCCAGGAAATGGGAACCAATCAGAACCCAACACCTAACCCTTCCACAGAAGGTAACATTTTTCGCACGAGAATATCCTATATAAGCAATGAAACCCAGAGTTCGTGGCTCCTCTCCTTAGCCGCTGCGTCGGTAACAGTGGGAGCCCCAGCTCGAGCTTGGTAATAAAAACTCTCTTGCTTTTGCATCGGATGCCAGCTCCCTGGTGGTCAGTGGGAGATTTCGCGACCTGGGCATAACATTACCACTCAGCCACCTGGGGTAAAGGTAGATGAGAATGTCTTGGTCTATTTTTTACGATATTTTATATAAAATTATTTCAAAATCAGCAGTTTAAAATGAAAGAATAAACTTTAAAGAAAAAGCACAACAATTTTGAGAAGCAAAAACCTGGGCTAAGCACTTCCAATTTCCTTGCCCAAATCTTTGTCTTCCTGGAATCTCCATTTTCACTTAATTCAAAGCATTAACCGTTCCCACACTGTTGTTGTTGGCAGTGGTGGTGTTAAGTTCCTCAGTCATGTCTTACTCTTTGCAACCCCATGGACTGCAGCAGCACACCAGGCTTCCCTAACCCTCGCCATCTCCTGGAGTTTGCTCATACTCATGTCCGTTGAGTTGGTGATATCATTCAGCCATCTCATCCTCTGTCATTCCCTTCTACTCTTGCCTTCAATCTTACCCAGCATTAGGGTCTTTTCTAATGAGTCTGCTCTTTGTAGGATACGGCCAAAGTGTTGGAGCTTTATCTTCAGTATCAGTCCTTCCAATGAATATTCAGTGTTGATTCCCGTATTACCAAGTCTAATGATTCTAAGCATATTTTGTGGTTGGCCCTGTTGGATTATCTTTCTCTCTCTTCTTTCTCAGCAGTCACCCTGGGAATTGATCCATGTCTCTGAGACTCCTATTTAGAACAAGTCACTTGTACACTTCTGGAATTTATTTTCTTAAAAGAAAAAAGAGATTTCATGTAAAGAAAAAGTGTATCTTGTGCATCACAATATAATTTAAAATGCCATTTTGCCTTTGTGAACTCAAGGAAATGTAATTATTAATTATTATGATGCTGTTTAATCACTACGTTTGCAACATTTGCTTCAAACCTAGTGACCAGTTCTGTTTTGAAAATGACCACTTTTGATGATACAGTCAATAATTAGAAAACCAATGTTCAGTGAGCTTACTCAGACACTTGAACCATCAAAAGAGGACACAAATTTGATCCAATCTTTCTAAGGAAAATTATGCCTCAGGGCAACTACTTAGTTCCACTTACATAACCTGGCTGCTAAACAGAGTT
Source organism: Cephalophus harveyi (assembly GCA_006410635.1). Lineage (NCBI taxonomy): Eukaryota > Metazoa > Chordata > Mammalia > Artiodactyla > Bovidae > Cephalophus > Cephalophus harveyi. Next base: position 309,190 of record SJYT01042699.1, read on the forward strand.
TTTCTTTCCTCTTCAGAGCATGCTCAGTCTCTCAGTCGTGTCCAGCTCTTTGTGACTCCATGGACTGTAATCTACCAGACCCCTCTGTCCATGGAATTTCCCAGGTAAGAATACTAGAGTAGGTTTCCATCCCCTTCTCCAGAGGATCTTCTGGACTCAGGGATCGAATTGGTGTCTCCTGCATCTCCTGCATTGCAAGCGGATTCTTTACCATTGAGCCACCTGGGTCACCATCCCTCTTACTAATTACTTTACAAACAAATATATGCATTTACTCAAAGGTAGGAGATTTCAAAACTAGTGTTTCTACACCGTATCCCATAATCACTAAATTTAGAGTCTTTAAATCTCTTGCCTAAAAGTCTGTCATTATTTGCCTTTTTGCCTCATATGCATGAGTTGAGACCCAGGACACTACATATCACCCAAACCTCACACATTCACAAACTGCAAATCTATCATATATATACCAAACAAACAAATAAGCAAATGCCACCAATTCATAAAGGAAAATGTCCCAAAACTCCTATTGCTGATTTCAGATTTCTGTATAACCTGGCCCCTCTCCAGTCTCCTGCCTTGTTACACATGGTAAAAATACTCTCCCCTGACATGCCTCTACCTGGGATGGATCCCCGGGCCTGAAATCTCATCCACTCCAGTGGTGTCAATTAGTAACAGTATGTTGGAGAATTTCTCCATGATGTTAGTAGCCCAGTTTTCCCTTCTGAACTCCAGACCACATTTTCAGATGTTTATTGGTCTTCTTCAGTTTAATGTCTTATAGTTCCTCAAATTTAAAGAGACCCTAAAGAATCACCACCTTCTTTACCACCCAAACCTATTTCTTCTTTTCTTTAAATTTATTTATTTTAATTGGAGGTTAATTACTTTACAATATTGTATTTGTTCTACCACACATCAACATGAATCCACCACAGGAGCACACGTGTTCCCCATGCTGAACCCCCCTCTCACCTCCCTCCCTGTACCCTCCCTCCGGGTCATCCCAGTGCACCAGCCCCAAGCATCCTGTATCAAACTTGGACTGGCGATTCGTTTCTTATATGATATTATACATGTTTCCATGACATTCCACCAAATCATCCCACCCTCTCCCTCTCTCACAGAGTCCGAAAGACTGTTCTATACATCTGTGTCTCTTGCTGTCTCACATACAGGGTTATTGTTACCATCTTTCTAAATTCCATATATATGCATTAGTATACAGCCAGGACATGGAAGCAACCTAGATGTCCATCAGCAGATGAATGGATAAGAAAGCTGGGGTACATATACACAATGGAGTATTACTCAGCCATTAAAAAAATACATTTGAATCAGTTCTAATAAGGTAGATGAAACTGAAGCCTATTTCTTATTTGTTCTCTATATCCAAGAATGAAACTATATTGCAGCAATGACCTCAAGTTAGAAATTAATTCTAACCATTTTTTTCTCTCTTGTATATGTTATGCATTTGTTGTTGTTCAGTTTCTAAGTTGTGTCTGAGTCTCTGTCACCCCATGGACTGCAGCATGCCAGTCTTCCCTGTCTTTCACTATCCCCTGAAGTCAGCTCCAATTCTTGTTCTTTAAGTAGGTGATACTATCCAGTCATCTCACACTCTGCCACCCTCTTTTGCTTTCAGTCTTTCCCAGCATCAGAGAAATCCAATGAGTCAGCTCTTCTCATCAGCTGACGGAAGTAGTGGAGCTTCAGCTTCAGCATCAGTCCCTTCAATGAGTATTCAGGGCTGATTTCCTTGAGGACTGACTGGTTTGATCCCCTTGAAGTCCAAGGGACTCTCAAGACTCTTCTGCACCACAATTCGAAAGCATCAATTCTTCTGTGCTCAGCCTTGCTTATATTCCAACTCTCACATTCACACGTGACTGAAACATACCCAAAGCTATATCTTGTTAAAGACGTAACAGTATCTTGAATCCACTCGTTTCTTTCCATTCCCACTGCAGTGCTCTAAACAGACACCATCTTATTTCTAACTATGATTTGACTATTTTCTCTAGTCTCTTCATCTGTCCTCCTAAGTATGCGGAGACTTTCCTGTGTATTTTTTCTAATATAGACATCAGCCTCCCCAACTAGACCACATCTCCATTTTTTACAATTGTAAAAAATGTGCATGCCTTGTATAGCCTATAGTGTATATTCAGTTTTTGTAATTAGTGTTAAAAATGTATAAAGTATTGGTGAAAATTAAAAGTGATTATTTTGTTAGCCACAACAAAATGAATAGAAGAGAGCTGTATGATACAGAAAAAAAAAAAAAAGGATTACAAGGAACAGATCTAGAACCAATTTCTCCAGAGCTGATTTGTGCTAATAGCAATTTAAGAATATAATAGATAGGAACTAGAGTCTTGATTTGTATATGGATGCAGTTTCCAGTTGCCTAAAATCATTTACTTCTTCACCTTCACAAAGCCAAAGCTGGACTTCTTGATTGTTAAGACAGTCTCCCATTCTGAGTGCTTGGCACATCGAAAGATCTGAGGGTCACTTACATCAAAGGATCCTTGATGATAAAAGAGATTTTTCACCTAGATAAAACCTAAAAGTCTCCATGGGATATTGATTTATTATTGGACCCTTGTTCTAAGATCAAACATGTCCCATCTCAGCCAGAAACCAATCTACACAAGGTATCAATTGATTAAAAAGTGAGAAGCTGGAAGGTGAGACCAATCAAATGCCAGGGTTTGTATGCTTTCATCCTTGAACACTGAGGTTCTTGAAGAATGTTCCATTCACATCCTTGTAAAAATGGAGGCAGCCTGTTCATTTAAGCTACCCACTGTGAATCATGCAGGGAAGTGTGAGTCAAGTTTTATAGTCAATCAAATCAAATCAAATCCAAACAAAAAATTAAAGTCATTAATGTCAAGAATTAATAAATCCATTGACAAGTCTATTGAAAACCACTCCTGTTTCTTTGTCCTAAATTTTTGACCCTAGAGCTTTGGATTTATAATGATATAACTAACATGTCCTCACCCCTTTAAAAATAAATACTTTACTATTTCTGCTTTGCAAATAAGTTCATCTGTACCATTTTTCTAGACCCCACATATAAGCATTGTGTGCATTCATGCTTAGCTGCTCAGTCTTGTGTCCAACTCTTTATGACCCTATGTACTGTAGTCTGCCAGGCTCCTCTATCCATGGGCTTTTTCAAGCAAGAATACTGAAATGGTCTGCCATTTCCTCCTCCAGGGGATCTTCCTGACCAGGGATCGAACCTGGGTCTCCTGCATTGACAGGCAGATTCTTTTCTGCTGAGCCATCAGGGAAGCCCCACATATAAGCATTAATATACGATATGTGTTTTTCTCATTCTGACATAGAGGATAAACATATAGCTACCAAGAGGGTGGGGCAGGATGGATTGAGAGATTAGGATTGATGTATATCCACTACTATGTCAAAACAGACAGCTGGTGAGGGCCTAGTTAGTGTTAGTGTTAGTGTTAGTTGCTCAGCTGTGCCCCACTCTTTGCAACCCCATGGACTGCAGTCCTCCAGGCTCCTCTGTCCATGAGATTTTCCAGGCAAGGATACTGGAGTGGGTTGCCATTTCCTTCACCAGGGGATCTTCCCAACCCAGGGATCGAACCCGAGTCTCCTGCACTGCAGGCAGATTCGTTACCAACTGAGCTACAAGGGAAGCCTGGTGAGGGCCTAGTCTATGGCAAAAGGAAAAATAAAGAAGGCACAATCTGTTTGTGGGACATACATTAAGTTAACTGAAAAGTTTCATTCCAATATACATTCCGTATGACAAATACTGTTTGATTTTACTTATACAAGGTACCCAGAATAGTCAAATTCATAGAATCAGAAATTGCATCAGTAGATGTTAGGGGCCAGGGGTTAGGAGGCTGGGGAGGGGGAATGGGAATTGGTGTTTAATTGGGACAGAGATTCAGTTTAGGAAAGTGAAAAATCTGAGAGATTGGATAATAGTGAGAGTTGCACAACAATGTGAATGTTCTTAGTGCCTCTGAACTATACAACCAAATACGCTTAAAATAGTATGTTTTATATTATGTGACTTTTTTTTTGTTTTTTAATTTTATTTTTACTTTATTTTACTTTTACCACATCAAAAACATTTAAAATTATAAATAAATAAACAATTACCTCCCTGAACACAGGCAGTTAATTCAAATCTGTATCATTTTGCTATTTGTTCGGTGTTCACAAGGCTCTTCCATCAGCTTTAGGATATGTGAAAGCAGATTCACTGCTTTTTTTTTTTTTCCTGATGCTCAATTTCAAGCACCAGGCCTGGCATTTAGTAAACATCTAAGTGTTAATGAAGAAACTCACTGATTGTATCTAGGCAATTTTGGTACTCTAACTTCATTCTACCTGATATCTAACCATTCTCAAGAGAGACATTTTTCCTATCAAGAGTTCTAAACTTTGGCTGTAAAATTGAAATCACCTAGGAAGAGGTTTTTAAAATGTTCAAATTGCTTCATCCCCTACACCAGTTAAATCAGACAATTACTAAGGGGTCCAAAATGAGTACATCTAAGAATTACCTTGAAGTGCTTGTTAAAAGTCAGATTCCTGGGCCACAAGTCAGAGAATTTGAATCATTATACTTGGGTGGGGCCTTGGAATCTGCCTTTTAAGAAGTACCCTAGGTTGTGATCTTTTGTGTTCACATTAAAATGACAGGGCTAGATGTAGTATTTTCTGTAATGTGTTTGTGTACAGCTCAGCTTGGATTCAACTCTTAAGAAGTCAACAGAGTTTGCTGCTGTGTTCCCAATTTGTTTTGTTCAATGGACACTAAGTCTCGTCTGAGTCTTTGCAACACATAGACTGCAGCACAACAGTCGTCCCTGTCCTTCACTATCTCCCAGAGTTTGCTCAAACTCATGTCCATTGAGTCAGCAATGCTATCCAACCTTCTCATCCTCTGTTGCCTCCTTCTCCTCCTACTCTCAATCTTTCCCAGTGTCAGGGTCTTTTCCAATGAGTCAGCTCTTCACATTAAGTGGCCAAAGTATTGGAGCTTCAGCCTCAGCATCAGTCCTTTCAATGAATATTCAGGGTTAATTTCCTTTAGGATTGGCTGCTTGGATCTCCTTACAGTCCAAGGGACTCTCAAGAGTCTTCTCCAGCATACAGTTAGAAAGCATCAATTATTTGGTGCTCAGCCTTCTTTACGGTCTAACTCTAAAATCTATGCATCACTACTGGAAAAACCATAGCTTTGACTATGTGGACCTTTTCTGGCAAAATGATGTCTCTGCTTTTTAATACACTGTCTAGGTTTGTTATAGCTTTTCCTCCAAGGAGCAAGCGTCTTTTAATTTTACAGTGTTCACAATAGCCATGGACTAATTATACTGGAAGAAGAATCCCTTCCAGAAAATCTATATTTCAAATTGAAAATAATGCCTTCTAAGAAGGCTCTATTATCATCACATGCTAATAATTGATAGCTGAGCTTTGCTGTAGTAAATTTAATTCTTAATTGTTGAATGCTCTCTTGCTGATTTGCTTTATGTTAGTTTTACTCTGCCAAACTCCTTCAGGTTATGAATGGTTATAATCATAGAATATGGAGTTAAACCTAGATTTTAGTCCCAGCTCTATTACTTTCTAACTACACATAGTCTACTCCTCTGTAAAATGAATACAAATGCATCTAATTCATAGGGTTGATTTGCCATCATTTAAATGAAATGCTTAGCTCAGCACACAGCAAACATTCTGCATTTTTTTTAAAGCTACCAACTACTTCTTTATAATATTTTGTATACTTTCTTGCACCAGGAACAAGCCTGGGCCTTTTACAGGTATTTACTAAATATTTTCAATTGCACAATAGTAAAAGGGACTCATATTTTTTAAATGTCTACTGGACATGCCTTACTGTGCTAATGCTTTGCATTCATTTTCTCACAACATCACAGGAAAGTTGACCAGTAGAAAATCACATTCAGAGAGTCTGGGTAATTTAATTAAGAGTCAGAATGTGAATGAGAAGCAGCATTGATATTGGAAACTACAGTTGACTTCAATGCCAATATCCTTTCCACTGCACTACACAGAACCAGTCTTGAGAGGAGCGTATGCCAGGGTGCCCTGCATTCAGGTGGCCCACTCTGGCTGTCTATGGACTCTGCTTTCCTATGGAGTAAAGGCATTACAGGGAAAACATTCAAGACAACATACCCGCTAATGTTTGCACCTACATTCTAATCCATACATCAGTTGCCAGGACCCCAGATTTCTCTACCCAAATATCTCTGGGCCAACTGAAGGAAGACTATGGCATGTTTCAGGTCCCAAGGGAGGGCCAGCCTGGTGGATCTGGGAGATTTATTGTCCTTGTGGTCCCTGGAAGAGCTGGATGAAACTGGGTTGGGGGAAGAGGAGTTGGGGTTTCAGCATTAATCTTCCCCCCACATCACTACGTTCTGGTGGTCCAAGAAAGTCAAATGCTCCCCTGCCTTCCATTCTGGAATAAAGGCAGGTTTCTCAATGTATTTTGTTTTCCAGTTTGTTAGCTTAATGTTGGAGTCAGACTCAAATGACTGACTCCATGGGATCACAGAGTCAGACACAAATGAGCACATATTGTGTGCCCTAATTTATAAATTTATTGATTTAGTATGTAAATAAGTATGTGGCTTTCCTTTCTTAGCTCTACCCAGAACTCCATGAATGCTATGGGGTGCTGAGTGCTAGGTTGCTTCAGTTGGGTCTGACTCTTTGCAACCCTATGGACTGTAGCCTGCCAGGCTCCTCTGTCCATGGGGTTCTCCAGGCAAGAATACTGGAGTAAGTTGCCATGCCCTCCTTCAGGGAGTCTTCCCAACCCAGGGATCAAACTTTCATCTCTTATGTCTCCTGCATTGACAGGCAAGTTCTTTACCACTAGTGCTACCTGAGAAGCTGTGGTGTGAACACCTATAAATAAATACACATTTCTTGTTTGATTTAGGTGAGAAAATTATTATTTAACTCTGATATGTCTCAGAAGCAATATCATAAGCATGGTTTTTTTAAATATATTTAGCAAATGCAGTTAGCTTACTGGCTTCAAAAAAATGAAGTGATTTATGTTAAAAAAATAAATAAATAAAATAAAATAATCAAAGGAGAAAAATTTTCACCTACATGATCAAAGGGGAAATCCAAAATCACTGCAGATGGTGATTGCAGGCATGAAATTAAAAGACACTTACTCCTTGGAAGGAAAGTTATGACCAACCTAGACAGCATATTATAAAGAAGAGACATTACTTTGCCAACAAAGGTATGTCTAGTCAAGGCTATGGTTTTTCCAGTGGTCATGTATGGATGTGAGACTTAGACTATAAAGAAAGATGAGTGCTGAACAATTGATGCTTTTGAACTGTGGTGTTGGAGAAGACTCTTGAGAGTCCCTTGGACAGCAAGGAGATTCAACCAGTCCACCCTAAAGGAGATCAGTCCTGGGTGTTCATTGGAAGGACTGATGTTGAAGCTGAAACTCCAATACTTTGGCCACCTTATGCAAAGAGCTGACTCATTTGAAAAGACCCTGATTCTGGGAAAGATTGAGGGCAGGAGGAGAAGAGGACGACAGAGGATGAGATGGCTGGATGCTACCACCGACTCAACTGGCATGAGTTTGAGTGAACTCCAGGAGTTGGTGATGGACAGGGAGGCCTGGCGTGCTGCGATTCATGGGGTTGCAAAGAGTTGGACATGACTGCACTGAATCAAAGGGGAAAAGAAATATGAACATGGAGGCTGATAGATTTTATAATTAACAATAAAAGGCACATAAAATTAAATAGGCTCCATTATATTTATATTAGGGATCTGGAAAGTGCTAGCTTTAAGTCACCTGGTTCTTATGTCCAGAAAACTGTATTAAGAAATCTTTACACACTGTGAACATCTCACAAAGTAAAGCCAGGGGGCCTCCTCAGTGGTTTCATTAGCATAACTGGGTATTTAATATTCCCCACCAAAGAAGAAACCAGCAAAAGACATAGGCTCTCAGGTAAACTCCATGCTTAAGCTTTTCTGCTCTTTAAAATCATCTTTTATGCAATATCCACATGAAGACATACATATTGGATGACCCCAAATAGAAGGGCATTCTGCCTCTAGAAGCAACTAAAAAAATAATTTCCTGTTTTTACATATACTATGTTTCTGAAATGTTTTTGAACAATTTTTATTTTTAAAATTTGACTATTTAAAAAAGTTATTTTTCCTATATTGGTAAAATTTTAAATAACGTTTTAAGAATATTATAAAGTAATTAACCTCCAATTAAAATAAATAATTTTTTTTTAAGGAACTCTAATGACAAATGTTATCTCTATTGAAAATTGGTGCTGGTGAAGTTTAGGAGTAAAGTGAAGAATATGTTAACACCTTTATTGATTGATTCATCCACCAAATAGTCAGTGAGTGAGTGTCTATCACTGTCCCAGGCAGAGAGAGAGGTGCTGAGTAAGTAATAGTCTATATATGATATTTAGCCCACCATTCTTGGAGCTTCTAATATTGCACAGGACCAGTAAACTAAATAGTAAATTTCTGCATACACTAATAGTAACTATTTCAGTCTTTGTGGACCAAGAGGCAAAACAGAGGTTATTAGCTTCTCAGATGACGTTAGTGGTAAAGAATCCACCTGCCAATGCAGGAGACACAGGAGCTGTGGGTTCGGTCCCTAGGTCAGGAAGATTCCCTGGAGGAGAAAATGACAACCCACTCCAGTTTTCTTGCCAAAAGAATCCCATGGACAGAAGAGCCTGATGGGCTAAAGTTAAAAGGGTTGCAAAGAGTCAGACATGACTGAGCATGTAAGCTCACATGAAGGTATTGAGATATTCAGTGAGAAAACAAACTTCCATAAATTTGGTATCAACATGAGAAATTCAAACCAGGGTGAAAGGGATGGTTTTGAGCCACTGCCATAGTTTGATAACTCCTTGCATAGCGTATAGATAATCTTCCACCAGTAATTCAAGGCATAGTGTGAACTAGCAGCTCAGCTTTGACTTAATTTTATATAGATGCTTTCAACTATCCATTGATTCATTCACTCATTCATCAAATATCTCTTACACTCTTACATTGTGCCAGCCTGATATAAAGGTCAATCTTAGTGCATCCTCCCTCTCCATTTCTTTTTAATAAAACTACCCAGTTAATAATAATTATTTGGAAAAATATTTTTTCACACACACACTTTTTTCAAGTCCTCCATGCACCATATCATTGAGGAAATATAAGCCAGCCCCAATTAGGAGATGAGAAAACTTAGAGGCAATATAAGAATGTAAATTTGAATCCAATACAAGAATGAGAATTTCTTTTTAATATTTAGGTTATTTATTTATTTGGCTGTGCTGGGTCTTACTTGTGGCAATGAAGAGCCTTACACAGAGGTTTTAGTTGTGGCATGTGGCATCTAGTTCCCTGACCAAGGATAGAACTTGGGCCCCTTGCATTGGGAGTGCAGAGTCTTAGCCACTGGATCACCAGGGAATTCCAATAATGAGAATTTCTTAGAGACATTCGGACCGACCCCCAAAACATGCTTCTTTAAGCAAAATTGTCTGTGCACTTTCTTGGATTTTTTGTTTGTGTTTTCCAGTAGAAAGCTGAAGTGTAGGGGGGAGGGCCATGCCTTTTATTCATACACCCATTCATCCATCTGTCCATTCATCCATTCCTCCATGTTTGTTGAGAACCTATTCTATATTTGTTGTTGTTCAGTTGCTCAGCCATGTCCAACTCTTTGAGACCCTATGGACTGCATCATATCAGGCTTCCCTGTCCTTCACCATCTCCTGGAGTTTGCTCAAACTCACGTCCATCGAATCAATAACGCCATCAAGACCATTTTGTCCTCTGCCATCCTCTTCTCCTGCCTTCAATCTTACCCAATATCAGGATCTTTTCCAATGAGTTGGCTTTTTGCATTAGGTGGCCCAAGTATTGGAGCTTCAGCTTCAACATCAGTCCTTCCAATGAATATTTAGAATTGATTTTCCTTTAAGACTGATGGTTTGATCTCCTTGCTCTCCAAGGGACTCTCAAGAGTCTTCTCTAATACCACAGATCAAAGGCAGCTATTCTTCAGTGCTCAACTTTCTTTATGGTCCAGCTCACATCCATACTTGACTACTGGAAAAACCATGGCTTTGACTATATGGACCTTTGTCGGCAAAGTAATGTCTCTGCTTTTTAATACATTGTCTAGGTTTGTCATAGCTTTTCTTCCAAGGAGCAAGCGTCTTTTAATTTCATGGCTTTACTCACCATCTGCAGTGATTTTGGAGCCCAAGAAAATAAAGTCTGTCACTTTTTCCATTGTTTCCCCATTTATTTGCCATGAAGAGATGGGACCGGATGCCATGATCTTAGTTTTTGGAATGTTGAGTTTTAAGCCAGCTTTTCACTCTCTCCTTTAACCTTCATCATGAAACAGACTAACTAGCTTTAACATAGAGCGCCTCTCTCTCTCCTGAAGGGTAAAGTATAAGCTTATCTCAGCAAAGGGTTTGAGAAAATAAAAAATCATTGCTTTCTCACCAGATCTCTTATTTACTGAGGTAAACTAATAGACTGACCTTATCCACCCATAGACAGCCCCTTCCCTGTAAACAAAACATCTGAAAAATAGTCATTGAGTAATTCCATCAGTAACAATGTCTATCTTTGATTTGAATCTTCTTCCATACAGAATGATTTTAAAATACAGTCACATCCAACTTAGGTCAAACAATTCCCTGAAATAAATCTGTGACAGCTCTGGTCCCCCTGGGCTTCTAGTGGGGTCTTGTTTTAGGCTGTTCTAACCTAGGACACTGGAAAATATCTGTTGCATAGATTGGACAAAAACAACTTATAAATTTGCTATTTTTCTAAAATACATAGGTTCTTCAGTATAATAGTTGACCAGTTTTTAAAATTCTATTTTATTGGCAATTGTCTAGTGCCAGAGGCCACGCTAATACTTTATTTAAGCTATATTACCTCCCATAAACCCTCATAACTACTTCATGGTGTCATTAGGCTATTATTCCATTTTATAGATGAATAAACTGAGGCTTCAGAGTTTAAATTGTTTTATTTCTCATGAGTGGTGGAGTTGAGATTCAAATAGATGTTCTGAATCCAGGGGCTTAAACTTTTAAGGACTTTACTATAGAGTTGTTTACTTAGTTGTTGCTATAAGAAATATACTTTCTCCTGTAGAAAACTCATATGTAATATTATACAACAAAAGGCAGTATTTTATTATATAGATATATATTTCCTATCAGCAGCTTAGGCAGACTAATCATGGGAAAGATAAACAAGATTAGACTTTTAGGTTGGTTCACTAGCACACATGAGTAGTAAGCGTCACCTTCACATATTTTTCTTTTTTATTGGTTCTTCTGGTAAAACAGTATGTATTATCATTTTGCCATACATCTGAACCTATCACAATATTGTTAATCAACTATACTTCAATATAAAATAAAAAGTTAAAAATAGTATACATTGATATGTAGTTTAAAATTAAAGAATAAAAATGAAAAAAAGAAAGGATGAAGAAGGAAAAAAAAGAATAGTAACTTGATTAGTCACATAGGAAATATCAACACTGATAGTGAAATAAACATTTGAGATAAAACATAATGTTTTAAAAAGAGCTATAGATCGAATACTTTTCTAATAAAGAGGACAATGAAATATTGAGATGTTAGAAGTCATTTAAGTATATTTGTGAAGAAATAAGGGCTTCTCTGGTGGCTCAGATGGTAAAGAACCTGCCTGCAACGTAGGAGACCTGGGTTTGATCCCTGGGTCAGGAAGATTCTAAAGTTATTTTGAAGTGTCTTTATTTTCATCCTGTAACCTGATCTCTTAAGAGGTTATTTTCAGCACAGGCTTCAGTATAAATATCCAGAAGCAGAATCACAAACTTCCACCATATTGCTAAATCTGGAGGTAAAGTTCTTCATTCTTCCCCCCTCCATTTATCTTCCTCTGTCTGAGGAGAAATACATAATAGGATATTAAACCTCCTCGACCACAAAATTTACCTATGAAACTATCTATAAAATTCAGCTTCCTGTTTTCTGTGAAGCTTCTGTCTTTCTTATTCCATAAAAGGCCTGTGGTTGTCACATCCTTAAAGATGTCCTCTGGTGGGAAATCACAGCTTTGTTTTCCTACATCCCAGGTCCCATCTATACATAAAATCTGAAAAATATTAACTCCTTTGAGCCTCAGGGATTGTGTTGGTTATTTAAACTCATCATAAAAGTACACAGTTGGCAATTAAGACTATGCTTTGCACAAGCAGCCAGTTTATATGGATACACATTCATAATCATTCAGCTGTCAACAAGTATTGTGGTTGTTCAGTTGCTAAGTTATGTCTGACTCTTTGCAACCCCATGGACTGCGGCACATCAGGCTTCCCTGTCCGTCACTATCTCCTGGAGTTTGCTCAAACTCATGTCCACTGAATCAGTGATGCCATTCAACAGTCTCATCCTCTGTCATCCTTTTCTCCTCCTATACTCAATCTTTCCCAGCATCAGGGTCTTTTCCAATGAGTCAGCTCTTTGCACCAGGTGGTCAAAGTATTAAAGGTTCAGCTTCAGCATCAACCCTTCCAAGTCCATTTTAACCTCCATTGGAAGCTTTCTGCTTTGCTTCTACTGATTGTTGGGTTTGCCAATGTGTGTGTGTGTGTGCTGTGTGTTGCCATGTCTGACTCTTTGTGGCCCCGTAGGCAGTAGCCCTCTAGGCCTCTCTGTCCAAGGTATTTTCCAGGCAAGAATACTGGAGCAGGTTGCCATTTCCTATTCCAGGGGATCTTCCCGACCCAGGAATTGAACTCGTGTCTCTTGTATCTCCTGCACTGGCAGTCAGATTCTTTACCACTAGCACCACCATTACGTAAGATTAATCTGCCTATGGTTACTAAAGCATTTAGACTGGCAGTTTTCACCTCTAGTTTAAATCAGAACTGTTAGCTGATCTTTAAAAAATTGCTGCTTTAGCTCCATCATAGTCCAGTTCAATCAAAATCTCTGAAACACACATGGAACATGAATATCACAATTTTTAAAAATCTTCCAATGTGCTTCTAATCTAGAGTCAGAATTGAGAAAGGCTGAGTAGAAACAGTTAAGTGGGAAGCAGAGGCTATGTGTAGAATCTTTATGAGCAAATAATCTGGATAGAAGCTTTTCTTTTCTAGGATTACCAGGCAAAGAGAATTTTCTTTATTGCTCATTATTGCAAATGGAGATTTGGAACTTGTTTCAAAGCACTTGGAAGATAGATTGAAAGTTGAAATATATGTCAAGTCAGAATCCTCAAAATATTAGATATTAGATTTTGTGAATTGGGGCACATTTCAACTGGCCTGCCAACTTTCAAACGCTCCGCAATTATTATCCAAAATGTACTCGAAACCAGCTTAATTTATTCTTTTATCTTCTCTTTGATGTAACTATAGATGGAAGTAGAACGCAATGTAATTGTGTTATTTCAGACAATAAAACAAATCATCTACCACAGGGAAGTAATCAAGCCATTTAAATTTATCATGGTTGCCTGAACACCTGTCTTTTTTTTTTTTTTAGGCCTAACTATATTCCCCTAATAATTCTAGTTGAAAACGAATCATCAACATAGTGAAGTAAATATTTCTTCAAGAAAATAGCATGTAACTGAATCATCTAATCAATGTATAAGCTCAGCATAAAATAATGTGAATGTTTCTAGAGAATGCTAGCATTTTAGAGGCATTGACTTTATTTCTTTTTTTCATAAAAAGAAAACCTTCTTGATTAAAACCTGTGGGCTAACTTTCTTTTGATAATGAAATTCTTGTTAATTCGCTTTGATGCAATGAAAAACATTGAAGGTGGCAATAAATTCTGCAACCAATGAAGCACTGAAGCTATTTCAAAGACCTATTTTAAGTCATGGGCAAGTGTCCAGTGCAAAATTTTACTTATGCATCAATAGCACACTGTTTCAATATCTGTAATACTAACGGGCAGTATATAAATGGGAAAGTGAGGGAAAGCTGCTTCTAAAGAATGCAAATATGGGACTGAGTCAAACTACTTCAAATTTTTAATCCATATAACTTACTGTTTGACTGCTTATGATCATAGAGACTAATTAATTTCTTTCTGAACCAGGGGTTGGAGACTATCTATGAAATGTCAAATAATAAATATTTTAGACTTTTTGTCATACTGTCCCAACTGAAACTAAACCCTGTCATTTATAGTATGAAAGTAAAATCATAAACAATAAGCATATAAACTGATGGGCTTCGCTGTGTTCCAATAAAATTTTATTTACTAGTGGTACTTATTGACAGGTAGGGAGTAGTTTGCTGACCCTGACTCAAATAACCCTTTTTGAAAGTGAAATTCTGCCTCTTGGACCCACATCACTAATCTGGAGATTGTCTATATAGTTTGCAAGATTTTTGATGTATCTGCTGCTTTCTGGTCAGTTGATTTGAGATTTCCGAAACTTTTTGCTAGCATATTTCAGAAAAATCAAGAAATTGGATAAGTCCAAAGAAAATTTGACAGAAAAGAAACCACATTTAAAATAAGTCTGGGGCTTTTAAGATCCCTTCTGACCCATTAATCAAGAGTAGGGAGACTAATTGGGCAAAAAGAACCACAAACTATATATAAGTTTGAAGACATGAAATTTAAAAAATAGCTGTTTCGTAAAGGTTTCCTTTACAATTAACTGACATATTTCTATGGTGTTTGGTAGCTGTCACATGCATTTTCTTTAAAATTCATTGCATCTTCCTATGTAACACCTTTGTGCTTCAGTATAATCATAACCAAGAGTTCCATTTCTCAAGCTCCCCCAACCCCTGGATTTAGAGAAAAGCAAATGAACTCAAAATTCTAGAACTGCATCATGTAGACATTTTCTAAAAGTCTTCAGACTTAAAACACACTGCTTGGCAGAAATATGATTGAGGCCAAGGGGTGACATCCTAAGAGCCCATATTAACAGCTCTGTTGAGGAAACTAGTCCTTAGAAGTATTAAGACGAGAGACAGACTCGGCATCAACCTTGCAAAATCATAAACTCTGCTTTTCACAATGATTTCTTTTACATCCTTAATGGATTTCTTCAGGGCCACATTTCAAAGTCTTGGGTTTCAGGTCACTGAAAGGACTCTGTAATGCTGAAACATATTTCCAAGACACAGAAATGGTTTAGGACTAGAGTTTTTGTGTATGATTAACCTTTGTGGGGCATGTTCCCTTTTATGGATCTGTAAAAGAGAGGCTGGGTGAAATTAAATTATATTATTCGCTTCTTTCTTCAGTTCTTTCTTTGAGGAACTTATTAATCAAACAGGATTTAATAAAGCAGTCTTTATATGTAAGCAACAAATATAGTAGAGTGCCTATTCCCTGAGACTAGGAATTATAAGAAAAGGAATAAAAAGGATATGCAATTCTGGCCTGAGTTTTCTCTCTCTGGAATAGGCTCTTTAAATTCATTCCTTATTTTTCTCTCTCTCTCACACAAAGATATCACATAGTCTTAATGATGGGGGCAACTGGGAAACTTGAGGAATATAGAAACAATTTCATGAACCTAAGAGTGATCTGAATTGATAATTCAATAAATGCTATCTATTAAAAATTTAACAAAAGTGCAATAATATTAATTAGCATTATCAATAATGTAGATATACAAATGACATACTGGGGAAAAACTTTTCTCAGATGGAAAAGAAAAAGAAAAATGTGTAAAAATGATCTGGCTTTAATGTAAAAAACATTTTATTTTCACTATTTTGAATTTGTCTGGAGCCAGTGCTTCCCTGATGGCTCAAATAATAAAGAATCTGTGGGAATAGTAACCCAATCCAGTATTCTTGCCTGGAGAATCCCATGGACAGAGGAGCCTGGAGGGCTACAGTCCATGGTGTCACAGAAAGTCAGGCATGACTGATCAATTTTCACTTCCAGGGTACAAATTGATAAAAAGTGAAAGTACACTATTCAGCTTTCTCCTCTGCTGAATTTAAGCTATTAAACTGCTAGAAGAGATAAACTACTCTTCTACGCATTCACTAAAAATATGTGTCCCTCTTTGCAGCAAAAGAAAGAAGAATATGAGCATGGGAAAGAACCACATGGATTTACAACCTCCCCCCCTCCTGACCCCTGCCCCCACAACATGCACACAAATATTACTGTCTTGAAATTTCAAAGAAGTAAAAAGTGTATGGGAATTTGGAGCCCTAAAAATAAGAGCTAAAGTGTAATAAACTAGCAATTGGGTAGCTACTATGAAAATAAACATATTTGAAATTGAAACTCTGAAGAGTTGGAATTAGAACAGATGCAATGGCTTTATGATATTTTGCCCTTTTCCTTAAGGCTATTTCTATTCCAAAAATTTATGATTGGAACTCAATGACAAGTGGATAAATCTCATAGAGTATGACTTGATCCAACGAAAGTATGGCTAAATAACAATATTTGTGCCAAATGCTGAAAGGAAGCTTATAAAGTAAATATTTTTTAAAGTAGGACATTTTCCATAGCCATGGAATAGCCAGACAAAGATTTCCAGGTGTCAAATGAGATCAGTTCAGTTCAGTCACTCAGTCGTGTCCGACTCTTTGTGACCCCATGAATCGCAGCACGCCAGGCCTTCCTGTCCATCACCAAAAGGAACAATAAAAATCATGTGTTTTGCAAATATGTATATGGTCATGCTTTCATGACCAAATGAATAAAAAGATAAAGGGTAAAAAGAAAAACTCAATACATATATTTGTTTCATTGGATATAGAGTTTAAATGTTTAGAGAACCTTCATTAATCAATTAAAATATGGAAATCAAAAATCATCAACCCCAGGCAAAAAAAATCTATCTAAATTCTACACTAAATTTTCCATTTTGTGACACACTAAAAAGGCATGAAATGAAATGACAATGGAATTCCATGGATGCATGCTGCTAAGCATCCAGTCAAAGAACCATAAAGAAACTAATGGAAAATTCAAATCACTAGTATTATGTTTACAGACTGAGATTGTAATTTCTCTAAAGATCCTATGTCTGATTAAAAACCCCTCTCCTTGCCTCTATTGTATCCCAATTCTACAATTATTATCTCGATCCAGATGATGTTACCTGCTCAGCATCCTTGATTTTTTCATCATTTAATAGTTAGCATAGAAAGGAGAAAAGAGGAGTAGAGTTTAAGATGGTTAGATATCACCACAGACTTAAAGGACATGAATCTGAGCAAATTCTGGGAGATAGTGGAAGACAAAGAGGAACATAAATATTTCACTCTGACCTGCACTCCAAGCATGGCAAATCCAGTCATCATGACTCAGCAAAGATGATCCAAGCCTCCTTTTCTAAATGTTGCTTATTAATACAAGTGAAATCGCTCAGTCATGTCCAACTCTTTGCGACCCCATGGACAGTAGCCTGCACCAGGCTCCTCCGTCCATGGGATTTTCTAGGCAAGAGTACTAGAGTGGGTTGCTGTTTCCTTCTCCAGGGAAACTTCCCGACCCAGGGATCGAACCCAGGCCTCCCGCATTGTAGACAGACGCTTTACCGTCTGAGCCACAAGGGAAGTAATTAATACAAAGTCAATTATTATTGTGTGATAAATACATATCTTGCTGTATATTGCTGTCAGCATGAACAGGATAGCTTGATGATAATGTTTTATTGAAAAATAAATTAAAAATTAAAAATCATTGTCATTTACTTACCTAGTTAACTTTTCTCTTGGAATAAGTACCAAAAATTTTGAAAAGCTTTCAGATCCTTATATTAATTCTACATGTGATAAAATTAAACATTAACTGAGAAGCCCTTGAGATGGAAGAGATGTATTATAATGCTTCTTGTCTGTGTCTTGGTGTTCACATCTTGCCATAGTTATCTGCATTCTGGAAACCTGCAATCTGGTGCCTAGCGATTTTATTCATTTCATATTGGAGTTTTCACTACTTTTTTTTTTTTTTAGCATTATCCTCTGTATTGTACTTACAATTATGCTGTGCTGTGCTGTGCTTAGTATCTCAGTTGTGTCTGACTCTTTGGGACCCCATGGATTATAGTGCACCAGGCTCCTCTGTACATGGGTGAGGATTCTCTAGGCAAGAATATAGAGTGGGTTACGATGACCTCCTCCAGGGGATCTTCCCAAATCACAGGTCAAACCCAGGTCTTCCGCATTGCCGGTGGATTCTTTACTGTCTGAGCCACCAGGAAAGCCCATTCACAACTATAAAAGCCTTCATTTCTCCCATTCACCACAGTTCTTATCTCACTACATTGGAAAATGGCAACTGTGCTTTTTTGCTCTGAGCTACCATACAGCAATTAATTAGTTATTTAATAGGTGGCGATAGTGCTAAAGAACCTGCCTGCCAACTCAGGAGAAATAAAAGATGGGGTTTGATCCCTGGGTCAGGAAGGATGGAAGAGGGTATAGCAACCCACTCCAGTATTCCTACCAGGTGAATCCCATGGACAAAGGAGCAAGGTGGTTTATAGTCCATGGAGTTGCAAAGAGTCTGACACAACTGAAGCTACTTATCACACACACACACAATCTAAATTCATTCCCATAATGGACTCCCTAATATTTTGAATTTCATGTTCCATTAAGTTCAGTTCAGTCACTCAGTTGTGTCTGACTCTTTGCAACCCCATGAATTGCAGCATGCCAGGCCTCCCTGTCCATCACCAACTCCCAGAGTTCACTCAAACTCATGCCCATCAAGTCAGTGATAGCATCCAGCCATCTCATACTCTGTTGTCCCCTTCTCCTCCTGTCCCCAATCACTCCCAGCATCAGTCTTTTGCAATGAGTCAACTCTTTGCATGAGGTGACCAAAGTATTGGAGTTTCAGCTTTAGCATCAGTCCTTCTAAAGAAATCCCAGGGCTGATCTCCTTCAGAATGGATTGGTTGGATCTCCTTGCAGTCCAAGAGACTCTTAAGAGTCTTCTCCAACACCACAGTTCAAAAGCATGAATTCTTTGGCACTCAGCTTTCTTCACAGTCCAACTCTCACATCCATATATGACCACAGGAAAAACCATAGCCTTGACTAGATGGACCTTTGTTGGCAAAGTAATGTCTCTGCTTTTGAATATGCTATCTAGGTTGGTCATAACTAGAAGATCTTTTCTGTACAGTTCTTCTGTGTATTCTTGCCACCTCTTCTTAATATCTTCTGCTTCTGTTAGATTCATACCATTTCTGTCCTTTATCGAGCCCAACTTTGCATGAAATGTTCCCTTGGTATCTCTAATTTTCTTGAAGAGATCTCTAGTCTTTCCCATTCTGTTGTTTTCCTCTATTTCTTTGCACTGATGGCTGAGGAAGGCTTTCTTATCTCTCCTTGCTATTCTTTGGAACTCTGCATTCAGATGCTTATATCTTTCCTCTTCTCCTTTGCTTTTTGCTTCTCTTCTTTTCACAGCTATTTGTAAGGTCTCCCCAGACAGCCATTTTGCTTTTTTGCTTTTCTTTTCCATGGGGATGGTCTTGATCCCTGTCTCCTGTACAAAGTAACAAACCTCATTCCATAGTTCATCAGGCACTCTATCTATCAGATCTAGTCCCTTAAATCTATTTCTCACTTCCACTGTATAATCATAAGTGGTTTGATTTAGGTCATACCTGAATGGTCTAGTGGCTTTCCCTTCTTTCTTCATGTCTGAATTTGGCAATAAGGAATTTCATGATCTGAGCCACAGTCAGCTCATGTTCCATTAGTCTTCCATTAAATGCTAATTTTATTACTCCATTATATACAAAAAGATGAAAGAACCTCCTAAAATGCATTCTTTTGTTATTCAGGAAACTTATCAAAAGTATCTGTTTCTTATTCTCTCGAAGTGTTGTGAATTATAAAGCAGTCTGGATATAGAGATCGTGAATCTATGATTATTCAGAAAATTTCCTTTCTCTCTCACTAATAGTGGTTCACTCCTGTCATATAGATCAGAGAGTACAGTTATTTTTTTTTTTAATCTAGGGCATCTATCTGTTATTTTTCAAGCCTAGCTAGATCAAGATTGACAACTTCATTGACTGACCATTGCATTCTCATAAATTAATCATTCTGATATAAGTGTCCACGTGTATGTTTCTTTTCCATGGCTTCTTTATTGCTTATGGAATTAAGTCTAAATTCTTTAGACTAGCAGCTAGCTTCCCTTGATCTTTGTCTGCTTCTTATTCTAGTTAATATCAGCTCCCACGAATCTATCTACTTTCACTTTTCATTTCAAATTCTGTCAAAGTAGTCTCTCTCATTGACTCCATTTATGCCCTGTCAATTAACTTCCTCTCTTCATGGTAATATAGTTTTCTTTCCCCTTCTCACTCATTCACATCAACACATACAACCATTTACTAAAACTGTCCTTGCTGAAGCGATCACTAACTTCTTGATTGGCAATTCAGCAGCTATTTTAAAATTTCTTATATGATTATATTTATGCCCTTTGTAAAACTCTATTTGTCTGGCTGTTCTTAATCTTTTGGTTCTCCTCTTCATTTTTTTCTTCTTTGTTTCCTTGTTCATCTGCTTCTTTAAATCTCAGGAACTTAGCCCACGTCAATTTCTATTTCATAAGGCTCTTCCGTTATCTTTCCTTGCTTCACTCCTCTTTGCCTGGCAGCAATTCATTTCTTCTCTTTTCCCTTTAAAAGTCAAATAATCCCACGGACAGAGATGCCTAGCAAGCTACAGTTCATGGGTCGCAAAGAGTCGGACATGACTTAGCATGGACATGTGACAGAGCACACATGTGTGCATTAAAGAAACCTCCTAGGCTAAAAAAAATTCCCTTGTTTTACACCCTCAATTTTCTGATAATAAAATTTTACTTGATGGCACTTATCACAGCTTTAATTAAACAATTATCTGTTTTCTGTTGTTCTTTCTTACCCTGAGACTTTTCTTCAGAGTAATAGGATGGAAGTTTAGCATAGAACCTGGCATGTAGTAAAGACTCTAGGAATATTTCTTTAATGGATTTCGAATAAAAATTTTATCTTCCTTGCCACACCTATCAAATGTTGCTATTTCTCACTGTCCTATCCTTTACCAACTGTGTACTGGGTGGTGCCACTTTCTTATCTTTCCCTCCAAATTTTGTATTGATGACGGCAAGATAAATGTCACTAGTCCAAAAATACTTCCTGCTGGACCACTCTACTTGGATTCCCCATCAGCATTGTAGAACTAAATTAAAAGGAAGTCACTTATGTCAGGGACAAAATGAAGACAGTCAAACACGTGCATAAACAAAATTTAACCTAACCTGACTGAAATGCATGGCTCTGCTCTAAGAAGTTAGCAGAGATTACCAGTCAGTCTCCAAACATTAAGTCTTTCACCCCATCTCTGCTTATTTACATAACTCAGTGACTCTAACTCAAATAGGTAAGAATAGTAGTCAACCCATCAGCTAAAAAAGCCAGGTAGCTTTTGCATTTACCCCATAAACATCCCCAGGTCTGTGAACAACTCAGAACTTGAGTTTCCTAGCTTGCAACTTGAAAGCCTTGGAATAAACTCATCTTTCTCTTTTGTATTAATCACTGTGAAGATTTTGGTTTTTGACAATATTCAAACTTTGTATTTGTAACATTTATATAAAACTTTGCTAACCCAGCCACATATATACTATATATGTTCAGCATATATAGTATGCTGAACAGCATACTATATTTGAATTGCCAGTTATAAATATTTTCTACTCTTGATGCTCAGAAATATTGAGGGCAGGAGGAAAATGAGGTGATAGAGGATGAGATGATTGGATGGCATCATCAATTCAAGAGACGTGAGTTTGAGCAAACTCCGGGGTGTAGTAAAAGGAAGGGAAGATAAGAAAGCCTGATGTGCTGCAGTCTATGGAGCTGCAGGGTCGGACACAACTTAGTGACTGAACAACAACAACCTCTTACTTGTCTCTGTATTTCTACTAGTTAAACAAATCTAAGAAATTGTGTCTCCCTCTCCTGTCCCCACCGTCCAATGAGACACCAAGCCCAGCCAACTCAACTTGATTTTTTGTTGTTTTTTAACTGGATCCTTCAGCACATCCCACTTGTAATTTCCATTAATCATCTCTTTACAATCTTAGTGAAACACCCTCCTTGAAATTTTCTTCTTCTTGCATATAGGCAGCCTATCTAAGACTCAAATCTGAGGAGCCCACTACATTGCTTAGATAATGTGGATAGTTCATCATCATCTATAAGCTAAATTCAGTAGGTCAACATGTTCTACAAGATCTTTAATCATTGCCTCAGCTTGTCTTTAGCAATCTCCAAATTGCATATTTTGCTCCACCAACACAAAACCACTTGGAATTCCATCATATGTGATGTTTATTCCTTGACCTTGCTGTCCATCGTGATGGAAAAGTTGTGAATGCCCTCCTTTCACCTGACTAATTCCTAGACATCCAGTAGGACTCAACGCAAGCTTCATTTCATAGAAAAGGCAAACCTGAGTTCCCCTCCTTTAATCACACAGCCCAGGTCTATTGCCCTTCTTTCTGCTTACATTGTATGCACTGTCTCTTCCATTCAATGCATCATATTATATTTGCAATACTGTAGTACAGAACTCCTTGAATGCAAAGTCTGTCCTTATTCTTTGTATTTTTGACAAATGTACTCATTGTAGGCACTCAATGAATGTTTCATGAATAAACAAATAAATGCATTATCAATGAAAAGATGCTAAAAAGTGTCTAAGATTTAAAACCAACCACTCATGTCATATTAAAATGTCTGCAACTAGAGCCCTATTCTCAAGTCTATCACTCATCCCTTTATGTGGAGATAAAACTTTCCACTGTACTTCATTGCTGGTCCATATTGACCATTAGTTCTCTCAGGTACCCATCTATTTTTTTCTCTTATATATTCACTTTCGCTGCATTCCTAATATATCAAAAGTAATGCTTTTACTAAGTATGAAAAACATCAAATGAACATTGATATATAGATGTTTAAATGTGTCAGGAGTACTTGGTTGGTTAATTATTTTTTTTAAATTCAGAATTGTCCCTTTGACTCTCTAGTTTTCAAAAGTTAAGCTCTAGACTTTGGGGGTATGGTCTATTTTTTTTTTTCTCTCTCTTTGAGCTACTAAAACGTTGCCTGGTGTTCACCTCATAAGTAGTTTAGATAGCTTTAGTATGTTGTAGCCTAAGAAGGATAAATATTGATTTCATAAAACCAGATTATATGTTTTCATATAAGCAGTTTAGTGTGTGTATTCCAATGAAGATAAATATTGACTTCATGAAAGCAGCTTATATATTTTCATGTAAATATAACAATTAAGATCGTTAAGGGGATTTTTTTTAGTGGAAAGGAATTGGAACATAATTTTTTTGGTTACTATGTTCTTCATAAATATATCCATCAATGACATTTGATTAGAATGTAAAAGTTAATCATAATACAATCTTTTAAAATACCTAAATCTCATTGATTATGACAAAACTAGTTTGATTGATTCATTTTTATCTTTGAATGCTAGCTGATCTATAATGTTTCCCATTTGAAGCATCTCTGTGAAACTCGATATTGGTCAATATTCAAAACATTGCAATATTAACCAATCCAGTGCTTCAAAGGATTTGGCCTACCTAATTCATCAGTACATTTGAGGCAAAAAATAAGGCTAATACCCAATTACCAAATTGTATCCCCAAAGAGAGGGGTTTCCCTGGTGTTTCAGATGGTAAAGAGTCTGCCTGCAATGCAGGAGACCAGGGTTCAATCCATGGATTGGGAAGATTCCCTGGAGAAGGTAATGGCTACACACTATAGTATTCTTGCCTGGAGAATTCCATAGACAGTCCATGGGGTCACAGAGAGTCAGATATGACTGAGCAAATAACACACACACTACCATCCCCAAGGAGAAGGCTGTTTTCTAGAACATGATCTAATAGATTGCAAGAGACAAAGTATTCCAAGGAGAATGTTAACAACTTCTAATCTGAATAATAAATGCTGTTGCTAAATCACCAGTATTCTTCTTTCAGTCTTAATTTTCTATATAATTTTCATGACTTGGAAAGAGTTTACTCTAATGTTTTCATCTCTAAATTGGAGATAATGTTTACCTTACAGAGCTTTATAAAGACTGGAGATAATGAGTATAGATAAAGTACAATAATAATATGATCCTTGTCAATTCTTGACTATAATTCCTTCTAGAGGGCAAGTGGTGCCTTCTATGCTTCTGTTGCATCTACAGAGAACAATCTAGAAACTTTTGTACAGAATTTGACATTATAAGCATTTGCTTTTATGACTTGACCAACTTAGAAGCAAATGTTCTGACCACTGAATACTAGTGGCCAATGTTATCTGGCATTGTCAATAACAATGACATAAGAACATTAATATGATTAATAGAATCAAGATAATAACCTGATGATAAGGTTTGTATGACAAACCTAGACAGCGTATTAAGAAGCAGAGACACAACAAAGATCCATATAGTCAAAGCTATGGTTTTTCCAGCAGTCATGTACAGATGTGAGAGTTGGACCATAAGGAAAGCTGAGCACCAAAGAACTGATGCTTTTGAACTATGTTGTTGGAAAAGACTCTTGAGAGTCCCTTGGACTGCAAGGAGGTCAAACCAGTCAATCCTAAAGGAAATCAACCCTCAATATTCAATGGAAGGACTGATGCTGAAGCTGAAGCTCCAATACTTTGGCCAACTGATGCAAAGAGCCAACTCATTAGAAAAGATCCTGATGCTGGGAAATATTGAAGGCAGGAGGAGAAGGGGACGACAGTGGACAAGATGGTTGGATGGCATCACCGACTCAATGCGCATGAGTTTGAGCAACGTCTGGAAGATGGTGAAGTACAGGGAAGCCTGGCATGCTGATTTATAAAGGTGGCAAAGTGATAAAGCATCCATCTGCCAATGCAGGAGATGCAGGATTGATCTCTGAATTGGGAAATTCCCCAGGAGTAGGAAATGACCGCCTACTCCAGTATTCCTGCCTGGAAAGTTCCATGGACAGAAGAGTCTGGTGGGCTACAGCCCATGGGGTCACAGAGTTGGACATGACTGAGCACACACGAACACACACACACAAGGTTTGTAAGTAGTTTGACCAGCCATCCTGGTTTGCCTTGAGCTAAATGGTTTCTGGGATGGAGGACATCCAGTGGTAAAACAAGGAAAGTCTAGGCAAACCAAACTGAATTGGTCACTGAATCACCTAGGGCTTGACTTTGTTTTGCTCACTGTTGTATAGCCAGTCTTGAAGAGGGATTAGAACTAAATTAATTTCTCAATTCCTATTCACTATGTGCATGAATTCATTCTAATGCAAAAATAATCTAACCATGTTCTATACTTTACTATTTACTTTTTTCCTCTAATAATTTATTTTCTTTCTATGTTTATGGCTTCAAAATATTAATACTTTTACATAGAGACAAATGTACTATTCGGGGAAAATTTGATACATTAATTAAAATCACTTATATACTATTCTTTCATTGCTTAACACATGAGAGAACAGGTGAAAGCACTTTCTGAGCTATAAAGCACAGAGCTTTTATTTTTGAATTATCCTATGACTACTGAATGGCATCCCACTAAATTCCATAAGCCCAGTTTATCTTTGACATTAATCTAATTGCAGATTTCCACTCCTGAACATCAGAGCTTTCTCTGATTACTAATATGGCTTTTAAATAACTATCAAAAATCACTCTCAGGATTTATTAGAAAATGAATATACTTTATAAAATAATGAATAAACTTTATAAAAGTTTAATGATGTCAATAAATTGAAAACATGTTGACTAATAAATGAGATTTTTATCTTAGTTGCATTTATTGTCTGACGAATAATCTATATTGGCATTTGTCTTCATTAGGAAGTATGGTAACAAGTTTATGCTCATAAAATTATATATATATATATATATATATTCTTCATCTGTATTTTTCAGTATTGTGAATTTCCTGCTTTCTTTCTTTTTCTTGAAGGTAGATATATTAATCATAATAAAAAATATCAGATCTCTAAAGTGGAGCTCAAGAATAGAAATTTAAAAGAGGCATCACTCTGAAAGTGCCTAGGAAATAATTTATTTACCTCTATAAGTTGTCCCCAATATTGATAGGGTTGAACTTCAGATTGAATAACTACATGTTGTGTAGAAATGACAGATTCTGATTTTATAGTGCTTATAGAAAATTTGAAAACATACTAAGAAAAGAAAGCAAGGAATAAAATATACTTCCACATAAAGATTTGTCCTAAGGGAAAAAAAAAAAAATGCAATTGATCTCATAAAAGCTGCTGCTGCTAAGTCGCTTCAGTCGTGTCCGACTCTTCGCGACTCCATGGACTGCAGCCCACCAGGCTCCTCCACCCGTGGGATTTTCCAGGCAAGAGTACTGGAGTGGGTTGCCATTGCCATCTCCATCATAAAGGCTAGCATTAACTTTTTAACAGTGACTTATTTGCAAGACTCGAAAAAAAATTTAGGCGGAAATACATAGCTACATGACATTTTTACGGTCAGCATTAACTAAAGTTCATTTGTTAACATCCATTTATGTTAAGAAATATCTTTACATGCATGCATTTTTCTGCTTGAGGGCTGCTGGAAAGAGAAACTTTATTACTTCTCCCTTTCATTTTGTAAAACTTTATTTTTTAAAAATAGAACTAGCCATAGGACCAGGAAGTCCAATTCAACATTTGACTTTTGAGGCATTTTACAAATGTTGTTATAGTTAAATTTTTTCATAATGATTCCATTAGTAAAGAAACCCATGATTTCCGTAGTGTTAACAAATTATTTGATTTAAAGTTTAGTTTTATAGTATCTACCATAAAAAGTATATACCAGAAAATACATCATAGTTACTCTTGTGTATGCTTTAATATATTTAGTTCAATTTAAGCTTCATTTATTTCTCTCAGAGAATTAGACACTTTACAAAACTACCGTGTTCAAATGGAAATTAAATTCCATTTTAATTTACCACTTTTAATGTGGGACTAAGGACCAGAAAGAAAGAATTACTAATTGTCATTCAGAAGCCTTACAGATACATAGACATGATAAAGGGTAGGGATTCCCATAATGGATGGATTTTTGTCAGGATCTCCTAGGGGTGAGCTAGGTGGGTGTTCTGCCAAGTTCTCAGGGTTGGAGGACATAAATCAAAATGGGCGCTGCTGCCTCCACAAAGACCAGCCCCTCTCTGTCAAATAACATTGAATCTTCTCTTTGATCCAAGTAAAAAGCTATATATTAACTACTTCTGCCAACCAGATAAGGACAGGATTGATACCATTTGGACAAATTCAAATTCAATGATTCAGCATCAAATATATAATACAGTGTAGCATTAATTGCCTGGAAAATGAAACTAAATTACTGCACCAAATATTGAAAGAAAATCTTCACGGTCTGGAGTCTTGTAGAGCTTTGCTTTCTGTATTTTGCCCAGATGATGTATGAGTATCCTCATTTACTGTGCATTAATAAGATTTATAAAATAGAAGGATTTTCCAGTAAAATGTGCTTTCATTAAAATAACTTAATGCATCGCCTATCTTTCCAGCAACACTCCATTCTCTCTCTCTTTTTCTTTTTATTTATTCTGGACTAAGGCAAAAAAAAAAAAAAAAAAAGGAGTTTTCTCACTGCTGCTAGGCACTTGTTATACAATTTAATTATATAATTTATATGTAATTTGTATATTTTCTCAAATAATTTAAGAAAGGTTGAAATCTCAAAAGTTTGGTTAGCAGCACTTAAAGACACAAAATGATGGGAACTGGTTTTTAAATGTGTTTTAAGAATGCTTCTTTGAGCTTCTACATTTGGATCTTAATTGACAGTGTACTATCAGTAATTCTAGGAGATTTCTTTTTTCTCTTCTACAACCAGATGTATCTTCTTTTATATCCTGGAAAGATAATGGCATCACAGCTGGTTTCTATCTAGTACAGAGTGTGCAGGAATTCATATTTCTTCTTATGGCAGAAGAGAAAAAATAGAAGGTAATTTGATGCTTTAAGGCAACAGCTTGACTTATTTTCATCTGGTTGCTTTTGTACAGAAATCATATTCTAATCAAATATAAGAATGTGTATATACTTTGGGGAGAGGTTTTTTAAAAAAGAGATTTGACTCTGTGAAAATATATTTTGTGAAAAACAGACACCTGGCTTCCAAAAAGACTATGACTCCTCACTCAAGCATTCATGTGTTATACCTGTGATATTTAGTGATACAATTTGGTATGGGGAGGGAGGAGGGAAGGGGGTTCAGGATGGGGAACACGTGTATACCCGTGGCGGATTCATGTTGATGTATGGCAAAACCAATACAATATTGTAAGGTAATTAACCTCTAATTAAAATAAATAAATTTATATTAAAAAATAAAAAAAAATTGTCTTCAATATCCTTATTAATCTCAGTAAGCTGAAGCACCAAATAAACAATTTAAAATATTATTTAAAAATTACATTGTTTCAAAGCACCACACTGTCCATAAGCACTCATCTGACTCTTTGACTTGTCTAAGTATTTTGAAGATTATGCTAAGAGGATAAAATGTTTAAGTTTTTTTTTTTTTTTTCACCTTAATCAATATTTACTTTGGAAATGTTTGGTAGCTTGGTGCCATCTACCTAATACTTTCCTCATGTTTCAGTATATCTTTTTCTATAAATGTCTTCTTCATTTTCTTTCTCCCATACAAATAACCCTTCCATTGTCAAGTTATTTATCAACAGATCTAAATTCAGAATTTAAGAGTAGGCAGGTCTCAAATAATGTCCTGATTTTTGATTCTTTGATTATAAAGCCTAAAAGCAATTATAGCAATTAAACAATTCCTCAAAAAAAGAATTGATCAATGTTCTAATCATTAACCAATGGTCCAAAATTCTTATTACCTACTTTAATATTTTGAAAAGATAGCATTTGATTCCAGAATGTTCAGAATATGAGGAAAAATGATTAAAGCTATATTGGGCCTTATATATGTGAATTATACCAAATTTTTCTCATATTTTGCCACCATAAACGTGTTTGGACACATGCAAAATAATTTAGGAGTTTGAGGTCATAGCCAATTATAAAAGAGCAAGAGTCCAGAATAGAAAAAAAAAAAAAATTAGAGATGATTCCTTCTAAAGCATTCTTTGATATTTTCCCAAAGTCAACTGCATATATTTAGTAGGAAAAATAAATATACATACTAAAATTATCATTACATTACTTTAACTTTTGTTAATTGTGAATGACATATTTTTGATGCACATGAGTATTTAAACATACTGCTGCTTGGTTAACTTTGAATAGAATAAAAACAGTAACAGACATAAAAGTGTGTTTTGCTACAAGGATAGACCAGATATTTAAACAGTGAAATAGACTTTCAGCTGAACCAAGAAAGTCCATTTTGAGTGATGAACTCTGGTTAGTACAGGTACCTTATTGAAGATCCCCACACTAGTACATGATGCAGAGCAAAGACAGACACTGCTAATCATAAACTCATAAAATCATAGAATTCATTTTAGTGTCCTTTAAATAATAATTTTATAGCACTATGCCCTTCATCCCTAAAACCTGCAGTGAGGAACTTTTATCAAAAGTATTTCTAAATTGACTGGAAAAGTCAAATTTGGCTTAACAAATCTTTCATCAATATATGCAGATTAAAAAAAATTCTAATATATATACATTAGGGCAACTATAATCTCTTATAGCACTGAATTGTATTCTTGACTTTCTTAACCTAAATTTTTAGTGCAAATTCACCTTTTATTCTAGTAAAATTTATCTAACTACTCGGCCACCCCTCACAGTTCAGTTCAGTTCAGTCGCTCAATCGTGTCCAACTCTTTGCGACCCCATGAACTGCAGCATGCCAGGCTTCCCTGTCCATCCCCAACACCCAGAGTTTACTCAAGAAGAATTGTATGCTGGAACTAACTTCTTAAGAATTAACAGCTCAAATGAAAGAAAGTTTATAATCAGCAAAGACAGAGCTCAGAGATCAGAAACCAAGTAGAGAAGGCAAGATTCTTTTCCTTCTGGGTTTATACCAGGCTTCTTTGTATTAGCACTTGATATTCCTTGGTGAGTTGTTTGGTTAGTTTCTAAGCTGCTCTGCAGCTTGGAAATATGAAGTACATCCAATACTGAATCACTTGACAAATGGCAACCAACATGTGTTTTCCCTTGAGTCTTCTCCACAGTAAAAGCTAATATGAATTGTATTCCTAGCAAAGAAGGGTAGGATATGAGGGAGAAAAAGCCTCTAAAGCCCTGGTGCTCAAAAAATAGAGGTGAGATCCTTGTGTGGTCTCATTCGTTTGCTATCTCTTCCTCCCAGTTCTCTGACCTATTTTCATAGTAACAATTGGTTTTTCACACCTGGAGATCACAAAACCCTGGTGTGATGTCCAGCCTGTAGAGTTATGTGTGAGTATCCAAGCTGCTCATTCATTAGGAGCTAAAGTTTTCTCCAGCTTATCTCTAGTTTTCTCTAGTTTAACACTTATCTCACCAATGATATGGCAGATTTCAAGGACCAGCAAGAGGAGGTGTATATTTGGGAATATCCCCTGGAGAAGGGAATGGCTACCCACTCCAGTATTCTTTCCTGGAGAATTCCATGGACAGAGGAGCCTAGCAGGCTGCAGTCCATGGGGTTGCAAAGAGTCCGACACGACTGAGCGATTAACACACTGTTACACCAGTTTTCACTATGCTTCACGTAGATAAAGACAAAAGTCAGACATATACTGTATTAAAATATCAGGAGAGTGCTGAGGTACCAGTAACTAGAAAGTTCCTTTTTAACTCGCAAGCTAGTGGATATTCTCATATCAAAAATATCTCCAATTCCTTGAAGTACCTTTAGCGAATTACTAGTGTGTTAGCATTGCTATCTCTTGGTAAACATGCATTGGCCGTAGCAAATCAAATCTGCATTTGGAAGAACAGAATCAGCTCTTCCAGAAGAATGGGAAAAAAAATCATGAGGGGGTTTTGGTCATAACAGTAACCTGATTATTTCAAAACTCTAGGATCCTGCCACCTGCCACCTAACAGGAAAATTAGAGCTGGCCCCTGGTAGTCAACTGATGTTTCTTTAATGATATTACATATAGGTCATGAGTGATTCAAGTGCAGAAACCAAGTCTTACTAATAATGTGTCCACAGCACTAACATCAGTGTTTAACACACAGTAGGTCTTTAACAGTTAGTGTTGAATTGAACTAAGTTTGTTGACACTCAGCACCAACAATGATTTCAACTTGGATAATTTAGCATTCTGTGACTGTACTTCATCTAGACAGCAGAATTTTATTTAGGAGCCAGGAATAAATTATACTGAAACTTTCTTTCAAGTGGAATTGAATTTACTTCACAAAAATCTAAAAATTTGAGCATTCTACAAAGGGTGACACTAATGAAAAGAAAAGAAGACCACAGCATCCCTAAAAATAGATCAGAAGCTCACATCATCTAATGAAACAGGACCCTGTAGAGGCTGGTGCTGTGACTGAGGATTATTGTAACATTACCTTTCTCAGAAAGCAGGAAGTCTAGTTACCTTCAAGTTTCTCACATTTGAGCCAAACTACAAATGAGTTGTATCCAGGTACAGAAAAACCAACAATATTTTATTTATAATCTTATTTTTTAGTTTTTGAGCTACAAATCAGATTCTAGATTTGTTTAAAAGATCACGGGTTTTCTAGATGCTCATATGTAAATTAATCTGTTACTTGCTTCCTTTTTTTTTTCTTTCCCATTGAATGGTCCTCCTCATAAATACAGAACAGATCATTACATGAAAAATATAAGATCTTGCATTTTTTCCTTGTTCTCTCTTAAAAATCTATTTCTAATATTGCATTCCCCACTGGACTACTTCATAAGGGCATGAAGGGGAGGAAAGAAAAGAAAGAGAGAAAGAAGGAAAAAAAAAAAGAAAGACAAAATAGACTGGATCTCACCACTAGAATTCACCATAAAAATCTCAAAGTATAACAGAATTCTTACAAAATTTCCTAGACCGGTTCTTTAGGGAATTGAGATCTCCTGTGAAAAATATGGCGATAGGGAAGGCAGGGACGAAATGTGGGAAATAGTAAATAAGTGCAGCAAAAAACAGGTTCTGAGGAATACACATAATTTTGTCTGCTTTAGATCACAATAGAATTTTTAATAAATAAATCTTTTCTTTTTTGTTTTTTTTTTTGTAAAGACACTTTTTTGAAACAGTAGATTTAGCCCAGTCATTTGTGTCATTTTTAATAAACTGTCTTTTTTTTTTTTTTTGATTGTTTGTTTTCCGTAACTGTCAGTGTTTTAGATTTGAGTCTCTTGGACATTGTCTTTAGAGTTCATCCGGATCAATAACGGTTCATGCACTGAACTGTGTATTGAATTTATTGTGTTAACTGTTGTTGTGTGGTTGAAAGGAGATTTGTAAGAGTTATAGTGATTGAGGTGCTCATGCTCAATGGCAGGCATGGGCAGGTGGCTTTCCATGGGCGTGTCTCCTGTGATCTCATCATCCACATTAATAATTTCAACAGTCCTCGTTGGGGCATGATGGTTTTGCCGATGATGCTGCTTCCTCATCTTGTAGAAAATGACCAGCATCACTGCAGCCATGAGTGTGATGGCCACGAAACAGCCAATGATGATTTTGGTAGTCTTCATGACCTCATCAATTCCTGGGATCCCACTGTTTATATCAGTCACAGGGATGGTGAATGTCTTTTCTGTTGACCTTGTGCTCTGGGGCGTGAGGGAGGTGGTCACATTAGTGGTCTCCCAGTCGATCACCGGAGTGGGACCCACATTGTTATCTGTGGTCCGTGCCTCATCCTGAGAAGGTTCCATAGTCTCTACCGTGACAGTTGAAAAGTAAGAGAAGGGAGTAGTGGTTGCTGCAGTAACATTCAGGGTGGCTGAAGCGGTGGTATTTCCCACAGAATTACTCACCATACATGTGTACATGCCTGTATCTTGCACGGTTACATTCGTGAAGTTTAACGTGCCATCGCTGAGCACAGCTATCCGCACTTTATATGCCCCATGGGTCATGACTGTTCCGTTTGGAGTAATCCAAGATACAGAAGTTAGGGATGTGGAGGCCCGACATTTCAGCTCAGCTGCCATGCCTTCAGTGACATTGAGGTCTGCTGGGGGCTCCACAATGACAGGAGCATAGCATGTGAAATAATTCTGGTCAAGCTCCCCAATGTACCTCCCTTTCAGATTGGGAGGGGTGTTACACCGGGCACAGCAAGCTGTATTGGAGGGGGCCATGTCTTTTATCCACCAGCTGAGCCACAGGATGTCACAGTTACAGTTCCAGGGGTTGTGATGTAAGTGTATCCGCTCTAGATGATGCAAGGGTGTGAAGAGGTCATGAGGCAGTAATGTCAGATTGTTGTGTGCCAGGTTGATCTCCACCAGTGACTGAAGGTTATCAAAGGCATTCCGTTCAATCACTTGAATCTGGGACTGTATCATCCACAGTTTCTGAAGGTGCATCAACCCCTGGAAAGAGCCAGGCCTGATGGCAGACAGATGATTCCCAGAAAGATCCAGCTCATCTAGTTTTATGAGCGGCGTGAGGTTAGGGATTTCTCGGAGGTTGCACATGGCAAGGTTCAAATACCTCAAGTTAGACAGACCTTCAAAGGCACCTTCTGAGATGTATGAAAGCCTTTTCAATTCCCCTAAGTCTAGCCGGCGCAAAGAAGGGATTCTGTTAAAAGCATAAGAAGGGATGCTTTCGATGGGGTTGTTTCGCAACCAGAGCTCCTTCAGTTTAGACAAATATACAAAAGCTCCATTCGGGATGGTCGTAAGACGATTGTCGAAGAGTTCCAGCGTGTTGAGGTTTGCCAGACCATTGAAGGCCCCGATTTCAATTGTTCTGATATGATTCCTACTCAACTGTAGGATTTCCAGGTGCCTCAGGTGTTTGAAGCTGTTCACTTTGATGATCTGGATTTGGTTCTCATGGAGGTTCAGCAGCCGGGTGTTGGTGGAGATGCCATCTGGAACATCCCGTAGGTTTTTCCGAACGCAAATCACCTTGCTGAACTGGTTGCTGCAGGAGCAGACGGAAGGGCAGGTTTGAGCCCGCACCAGACCAGCCACCACAAGAAGTTGAAGAGCCAGCAGCACCACAAGCAGGGGGTCAAATAAGGCCCTGTTAAACCTAGGACCTATCATTATCTGCTGTGGATGTAAGGTCATCTTGTTCAACATTCATAATTTATCTGGTGTTGGTCCTTCTGGAGTTCAAATAATCTGCAATGCAATAAAAGCAAAAAAGAGTATTAGATCTCCTCCAAATGTCTTTCTCGAGTCATTGTCAGTGAGACAGTGTATCAGCTCAAGCCTTCATTTCTCAAACTAAGATAACAATAAATCTAATGCCATGTATTGAGCAATGGGGCTCATGTTTATTAAGAAGTATTTCCATACTTTGAGTTATCAGCCAGCCACAGCCCATATTCCATCATTTGTGCAATCACAGAGAAATGGAAGAATGAGATAGAGGGTTTGACTGTGGGGTTTATCAACCAAGGGTGACCTGAATGCATGAGGACACAAGAAATGTACCCCATCATTAGGTTCAATGTCCAGACCAGGTTGGAAAAGTTCAGAAAATAAAATTGGGGGACTATACCAATAAACTTAAAACTCCCTTGCAAAATTATTAATAGCTGACATTTTATCGAGGAGTAGTCTATGTGCCATAGGCTATAGACTTCACAAACAATCTAAAAATGGCTACATAACTTGCAGAGCTCAAGGCAAAATGCAAACATGGGATGCCTTGCCAAAAATCACTAAGAATTTCAAGGGTTTCTCTGATAGTCCAGTGGTTAAGACTTTGCCTTCTGATACAGGGGGTGTGGGTTCAGTCTGTGGTTGGGAAACTAAGATCTTACATGCCTCTTGGCCAAAAAAACAAAACATAAAACAGAACACAATAGACTTTAAAAGCTATCCACATCCAAAAGAAGTCTTAATAACTTTATTAAGAATTTCAAATCATTTATAATAAAACATTAAGTCAAGCATGGGCCCTTATGAATACGGAGTCCTTTGTAACTGCACAGGCTTCATGCCCTGATCCTTTCTTTTCCTTACTGCACTTCTCTGAGGAAGAAATTGTTAGAGCCTCCATTTTCAAGAAGAAGACATTTAATTGTAGGGGAAGTAATGTGCATATAGTCACATGGTTAACAAGTAGAGAATCAGGGTTCAGATATTCATCTCACTGGTCCAGGAGAATATGATTTCAAACATTCCATGAAAAAAGTTTCTGCAAGAATGATGGCAAAAGCAAACTATTTTTCACAATTATTTTTGTTAAAATACCTTTCCTTTGGGGGTCACCTCAGCTGTAAACACTGGCAACTTAACGTATGGTACCTGTGAAAATACACTGAAATAATGACATGCACAAATATCTGTAAATTTCTAGAGATTTTCATATATAAAACTCACAACAACAGAGCCAACTGCTACCTATAGGTAGACATACTACCAATTAAACAACATCTCATGAAACATAATGTTTATGTACAGAAAAAATCATAGTATTAAATATAACAGGATTGTATATGTATTATGCCCTGACTCTTATTGATTTCTGGGAAGGAAAATAAAACAACTTACTTTCTGTATCTCTTACAGCACAAAAAGGAATTCCAAAGCTTGTGTTACCCAATATACATCCCATTCAACTGGCTTATTATGAATTGGGCACCTGTATGATGACTTCTCCCAAACTCCTCAATAAACAATGCCTCTTCTAAGAATCTCTTGGGAAGAAAAAAATGTGGAGACTTATCATAATGAATTCAAAAAGGCACTAAGACAGTAATTTAGTATTTACTACGTGTCACCTTAGGCAGGTGACTTATCCTCTCCACAGCTCAATCTCATTTGCACAAGGGAATTATATTATTATATAACCCTTAGTGTTATTGTCAGAAAAAAATTAATATCATAAAGAGCTTAGAATAATGCCTTCCATACTGAAGAAACTCAATAGACATTACTATTACTACTACTACCGTTTTATTTTCCTTAGTTAGACATTTTGCTAAGTGCTGAGCATACAAAAGTGAAGAATACAACCCTCACCCTTGAGGGAATTATAATTCAGAAGGTAAGACAGATAGGCAAAGAGATGAAACACAATAATATATGTTCATTGCTATGAGACCAAGCCACATTGGCACATGGACGCTAAAGTCAGAGCAACTAAATCTGTGATGGTATAATAAGTCAGGGGATTTTGAAAGAGGAGAGTCATCTGATCTAGATTTTGTAGAAATTGAAAAAGAAAAGAATGAAGAGCAGAGGGACCAGCCTGAACCAAGACAAGGAAATAAGAAAGTACTACTACAACCAAGCAACCATAAACTCCCCTGTAGCAGGAAACTGGAAGGCCCAGGAAAGAGAATGGGAAAGAAGCTGGGATGAGATCGGATCAAAACTCAATGTAAGCATTCCCGT
The DNA here is from genome assembly GCA_006410635.1 of Cephalophus harveyi. Taxonomy (NCBI): domain Eukaryota; kingdom Metazoa; phylum Chordata; class Mammalia; order Artiodactyla; family Bovidae; genus Cephalophus; species Cephalophus harveyi. Next base: position 345,877 of record SJYT01042699.1, read on the forward strand.
TTATCCTGCAAGTGACTAGTCAATATTCTGTTTATACAAAGAAATGCTGTCATCAGCTTTGCTTTCAAGAATGGTAATGCTACATTAATATAGGAGACAGAAAACTCTAGAAGAAACCCGCATCAAGGAGAAAGATTAGTAAAATCTTCCACTTGCTCTAAATGAACCTTGGAGAGAAGTCAATGCCAGAGATACTTGGAATTTCTTGGCCATTTCTATGCATACCATCCAAGGTCTTGAGAGATTGGCTGTATCCTCCTTAGGACATAACCCTTCTACCAGTAGTAAGAGTCTCAGTGTAAATTAGCATTTGTAAATAAATGCATTTTCTTAGAGTACACAAGACAGAGACAAGATTCTGTTCCAAAATTAGGAGATGCTTCACTCAGTAAAGACGTCTGTCATGAGCACCTCTGAAACACACACCCACATTCACAGACTGTAGAAAGGGACCTGCGTCTTATGAACGTGAGGTTTAAAGTCGCAGATGCTTTCTGGCTTTAGCAGCTTGCTTTGGTCTCCTTCCCTATGGCAGCAAAGAAACTTGAGCAGTAGGTTGTGAGTTGTTACTCTTTCTTTCAGGACTCACGTCTTCCCTCCAGGTTCTTGCAGCTCTAAGTTGACTTCTCACACCATCTAGTACTATGATCATTTGTCCCTGGTTCTGCTTCCTGCACTAGCCTGTGAGCTCTCTAGCGACAGTGGCCATGTCTCTTCTTAGCCTCTGGACAACAGAGAACCTAGTGTGCTGTAGACACTAAATAAAATGACTGTTGGAAAAGTGCAAAACACTTATTATCTAATCCAGCATTGTTTATATGTTTCTGAATTTTCTGATGTTTTGATATCAAGGCCTTGCTGATCCTGGAGAGTCAGCCCAGCCAATAAAAAGTGTTTGTTGCTCAATTGTCTCCAAGTCTTTGCGACCCATGGTTTGTGGCCCACAAGGTTCCTCTCTTTGTGGAATTCTCCAGGCAAGAATACTAGAGAGGGTAGCCATTCCCTTGTCCAGGGGGGCCTAGGGATTGAACCAAGTTCTGCTGCATTGCAGGCAGATTCTTTACCATCTGAACCACAAGGGCTCTGCCCATCCAAAGGCTAGGCAGATTCTACAGATAGTAAAAGGCAGGCCTACAGGCATGCCTGCCATATTTAAACCAACCATTCTGAAGCAGCTGCCCCAACCACTTCCTTTATCAGTTCTTCCAGTGCTATTTACTCTCAAGCCACTACCCCTCTACCCTCATCATCCCAGGGTTAGATTCCAGGCAACTAGACAGACCCTATGTCCCAGAACTCACTGAATTTACTCATATCACGACAATGTGGTTGGCAGGCTTCTCACTCGGAGTTAGATTAGGAGGTATCCTTCATTATAAGTTGAAACACGACCTTGAAAACCCTTGTAGATTTCCACTTTAAATAGGATGCTATTTAAGTTGCCAATAATCATAACCATTGAAAAGTTTTCATTTCTGTGATTCAGTTTTCCATTCATATGTTCCCTTCTTCTCAAAACACACTTCTGAAGGTAATTGGGAATTTAAAGAAAGAAGGAGAGGGAGAAAGGGAAGGAAGGAAGGAAGGAAGGGAAAAGAAAAAGAATATCACCTAAACTCTAATATATTAACTGATTGATGCTTTTAGGATGGGGGTCCTAGGGCCCTACTTTTCTATCCCTCCTCCTACTTCCCAGCCCATGACTCTCCCTAGAATCCTAGGGTCTCTGGCACTAGAAGTCAAAATAACTGGTGGACTGGAAATAGCACAAAGTGAAAAAGGTAAGTCCTTACTCTGCCATTTGCTACTGAGCGACTTCACTTTCACTTTTCACTTTCATGCAATGGAGAAGGAAATGGCAACCCACTCCAGCATTCTTGCCTGGAGAACCCCAGGGATGGAGGAGACTGGTGGGCTGCCGTCTATGGGGTCGCACAGAGTCGGACACGACTGAAGCGACTTAGCAGCAGCAGCAACATCCCTTTAAAATATGAAATAATAAAGCCAACCATGTCCAATGGGCAAGAGAAGAGGCTTATGATGAATTCCTGAATTCATATGCCTGCTTGAACACCCACGACCCTATTAATGGGAAAGTTACTTCATCTGTCTATAATTTACTCTCCCCATCGGTAAAAGTAGCAGAGCTACTTAATCAATAAGCTCTTGTTAGTACTGTCATATAATATATACAAAGTTACTGACTCATAATAAGTAATATATAATACTGAATAAATATTTAATACATATTAAAATAAAGTGATATAAGCTTCTTGCTCTTAGATAAGATAGGAATAACCCTAATACCTATTATTCAAAGTTGTGGTAAAGATGAACTGGAATGACCAGAAACACACTATCAATAAAACATATCCAAATATGATGCATTGCTCTTTTTTCAGTCTCTGGTTGTTTTATTTTCTACTTCTTGCTTACTTCAAAGTCTTTTTGCTATTGAAATTAATGAGATTGCCTGTAAATCAGTCATAGGCAATGATTTATGAATTATAGTTGGTTCAAAGCTAATTTATAACCTGTAGCAAATAAAGTTTGGTACACACCCAGAATTGAATAAACTACTATCAACAAAAGGTTTCTATTTTAAAATCTAAATTATGTTACTTTACATCAAAAGCCAGGTTTCAACATCTCTTTCAGAAGATGTTTTTATCACATCAAAAGGAAATTAATTTAAAGGTGCACACTATCCATTACGATGTCATCTCACAGCATTTATTTACAAATGGATCTGTGTGGGCTTTGAATTAAACTATAATAGTCTTAGCCTTGTCCCAGAGGATATCCTGACTTTGTCAAGAGACCTTTCTCCTTTCCTTACCCATGCTTCAGCGCACTGAGAGACACAGAAGGGACTCAGGAGGGAGAATAGCTAATGGGGATGCTTTATTTAGCACAGTATCATTGCTAAGTCAGCATAGACTGCTGTCTAGACATTGGAACTAGTTTTCAAGCAAGGTAAGAGAAAGATAAATTTAGTTAACCCCAATCAGTCCTCATATCTCAGTAGACCACACATTCACTCTCATATATACACGCAATGGACCTCTGTAAACATTGAGAAGCCAAACCATTAACCCCCATACTCAGAATGGACACTGAGACTTCCAGACCATACCTTACTATCAACATCAACTTGACTTAGCTCTTCCATGGCTTCTATCAGCAACTCTATCCTCTTCTGAAATTCTCCTGCTAAAGCAAACAGTTTCATGGTCCTTAGCAAAACTGGCCTAAAGATCCTTCAACTCTTTCATAGAAAGCATTAACTGTGCTCTAAGATTCTTTGCCAACTAAGGTCCGTCTAGTCAAGGCTACGGTTTTTCCAGTAGTCATATATGGATGTGAGAGTTGGACTGTGAAGAAGGCTGAGCACTGAAGAATTGATGCTTTTGAACTGTGGTGTTGGAGAAGACTCTTGAGAGTCCCTTGGACTGCAAGGAGATCCAATCAGTCCATTCTGAAGGAGATCAGCCCTGGGATTTCTTGGGAAGGAATGATGCTAAAGCTGAAACTCCAGTACTTTGGCCACCTCATGCGAAGAGTTGACTCATTGGAAAAGACTCTGATGTTGGGAGGGATTGGGGGCAGGAGGAGAAGGGGACGACAGAGGATGAGATGGCTGGATGACATCATTGACTCGATGGACGTGAGTCTGAGTGAACTCCAGGAGTTGGTGATGGACAGGGAGGCCTGGTGTGCTGGGATTCATGGGGTCGCAAGGAGTCGGACACGACTGAGCGACTGAACTGAACTGAACTGAAGATTCTTTGGATCCTTTGCCTCACGTTGGTGTTTTTTCCAATCTTGGATCTTTGTATCATGGTTCTTACTTGATCCTCATCAAGTTCCCATATTGAAAAGTCCTCCTAAAAATTAAACTTCAATTCTCAATAAATTATGGCTTAATCATCACCATTCCATTCAGACTCTCCTGGACTTCTGTAGGGTCTTAGTAAGGAAAAAGACTCAGGTCTGTCTTACCAACCATTCATGCTGGTAACATTTTCAGAATCAACTGCTTTATGAAACTAAAGGTGGGTTAATCACTTGAAATATGCTTAAACTTCAATTTCTCTTTCTTCTTCTCTGAATTCGTTGTATACCCAATATCCTATTCCCATACTTTTTCCTTAGAAAATTTTTTTCAGAAAGATTCAGTCTCTTCTAAAAAAAAAGCCCACAGAATTATATTATCTTCTTTGAGACAAGGTTATCCAGTCTTGATGTATTAATAGAATCTGGCTTAAGTGAGGACTAAGCAAACTTTTTCTTTGAAGGACCAGATAGTAAATAGTTTAGGTTTTCAGACCATATGGTCTCTAGTTGCTACCACTCTGCTCTGCCACTGAAGCTTGAAAATAGCTCTGGTCAAAAAGTCAATGAATGTGCATGTCCATCTTCCAGTTAAACTATGCACATTCAAATGTCTCAAATATTCTTAATATTTTTTCAACCATTTTAAAATTTCTAAATATTCTTAGTTCACAGAGCATACAAAAACACATGGTGGGCTAACCTTTGGACTATTGTTTGCTGGGTCCTTGTCTAAACAAACATTGATTGTTCCATTCTTATTGCCAGAGACTGGTTGGTAATGAACATGTGATACCATCTGGCCAATAAGATGCAAAGAGAGATCAGCTGAGGGGATTCTGTGAATTTTTATTTTTCTCCCCCTAATAGGAAGAAGTTCTTTAGGAACTTCTAATAGGAGTAGTGCTTTATTCTGTTTCTGGATGTTGCTGTGGGTATAAGATACTGAGAACTGCTACAGGCAATTTGTGGCCAAGAAAGCAGGCAGCCTGAGGACAAAGCTATTGTGCTAAAGAAGGAAAAAATGGAAAGAGGGAAGAATTTGCATTCTTGATATTGTGACAAGCAGCTACATTAATGAATCCTGTAACTGTTTTTCCTCTCTATTTTATTATTATATGCAATAATCAGTTCCATACATCATAAACAGTTCATTTTGTTTCTGGTTACATGTAGTCAAACCTACCTGATATTTTCATATTCGTTCTCCTCTCTCCCTCTCCTTTTACCTATCTCTCTCACTACTCCTGCTTCCAAAACCAAGAGCAAAGAAAAGGCAAAAGAAAAAAATCTAATTGCTTAAACCATTATATATCTGAGACCTATCAAAAAGAACAAAGTAAGCTAAGGCGATATGATTTGCTTATAAGAAAGGAAGTGAGGTTCATCCTCATCTTACTAAGAAAGCTTTCTACTACAATCATTTCTCAAAATAGCTCTTTAAATTTTTAAGAGTGGTATAATACACAGGAAAAGGGAAAGCAACAAATTAAATAACACCATTATCAAAGGTAGCTCATCCCTCCAAATCAAATTTATTTTACAAATATTTCCTAACATAATTCAACTTTTTCCCATCTGAAACCCAATTTTGCAAATCCGTTGAGATTTCCACCCCTCGTGGAGGAATATATGGTTCTGCAGATTTTCAGGGAAAGAAAATTTTTGTAAATATGCCCAGTGCTGACCCTCAAGGCAAATGTAATGGAAATGATGCAAGGTTTAAATGGCTGTAACCCAGATATTCAACCTGTCAAGTCAACAAGAGGCTCTTTGGCTATATACACTGACCTTGCAATGTTTCTAGAAAATGTTGGGACTTAAAAAAAAAAAATGATATTTCAGGAAAGAAAAACCACCTGGGTCTGCATTTCACTTTTCTAGACAACTTGCTCGACTTACAATTAAAAAAAAAACTACATGTGTTTAGTGTTTAGTGGTGACAAGATTACAACATCATTAGATAAGGAGAAGCAATGAGTGGAGAAAACTACATATATATATATATTTTTTTTCTTTTTTTAAGTAAGAAAAAACATAATAAATGATGTGGCCAATGTGTTGCTATGTTCTGTTGAGTATAAAAAGGGATAGAAAAGAGTCTAAGGTGACCATACGTTAAAGAACTTTACAAACTTACTGGAGCTATAATACAAAAGCATAGATACCTATCAAAAATGAAAAGCACACATATGTGCATCTAGGAACTAATGTAAATCAATGTAGTCAATATTCAAATTCCATAAAACATTGTCAGATGTTATAGATAACCAGAGAAAGTTTTAAGAGGGTTTGAGATTTTATGTAGGCACTTAAGGGGATATAATTTTGTATTGAGGCAGGTAGTAGAGGAGATAATGGATGACTTGTAAAAGCAGAGGGTCTTACCACATGGCTCAGTGGTAAAGAATCCACCTGTCAATGCAGGAGATGTGGATTAAATTCCTAAGTCAGGACAATCCCCTGGAGAAGAAAATGGCAACCCACTCCAGAATTCTTGCCTGGGAAATCCCATGGAAAGGAGCCTGGAGGGCCACAGTCCATATACTTGCAAAAGACTCAGACAGGACTAAGCAACTGCTGCTGCTGCTGCTAAGTCGCTTCAGTCGTGTCCGACTCTGTGCGACCCCACAGATGGCAGCCCATTGGGCTCCGCCATCCCTGGGATTCTCCAGGCAAGAACACTGGAGTGGATTGCCATTTCCTTCTCCAATGCATGAAAGTGAAAAGTTAAAGTGAAGTCGCTCAGTCGTGTCTGACTCAGCGACCCCATGGACTGCAGCCTACCAGGCTCCTCCGTCCATGGGAGTTTCCAGGCAAGAGTACTGGAGTGGGGTGCCATTGCCTTCTCCGAAGCAACTAAATAACAGCAACTGTAATACAAGCAGGGGAGTAGGAGCAAGAAATAAAGGAGAAACGACTTAATGGAAGCAGGTGACTTATACAACAGAATTTAGGTTGTTAAGTTGGCCCAATTGAGGGGCACTACATGTCTGGTAGGAGAATTTGGATTTGCTTCAATGATGAAACTTAGGAAGAAACTCTAGGCTCTTAAGCAGGAAAAGGTGAGAACATTATTTTAGGGAGTCTCTGCCCTTATGCATAAAAGAAACTAGAGAGAAGAGTAGTTGATGGAAAAGTCAAATGACTTCAATAATCGACATCCTTAGCATTACTTTAGAACTGAATGGAACAGATCTTCAATCCAATTACCTGTTGATATAGATATCAATACAATATCTATACATTATGAGACATGTATAGCCTCAAATTAATCAGTCCTGCCTGAAATCCTGTAGAGGATGAAATACCAATGAAGGCAAAATTAGCTGCTGTATGAAGTCACATTAAAACTATCAGGTTACACAGAGGCAGCAGACTATCACTTTGAAACTCTGATGTACAAATAAGGAAAGATACAAGTTTTTTAAATCTCTACTGTGGTTCATACCTGAATGATTTAGCGGTTTTCCCTACTTTCTTCAATTTAAGTCTGAATTTGGTAATAAGGAGTTCATGATCTGAGCTACAGTCAGCTCCTGGTCATGTTTTTGTTGACTGTATAAGCTTCTCCATCTTTGGCTGCAAAGAATATAATCAATCTGATTTCAGTGTTGACCATCTGTTGATGTCCACGTGTAGAGTTTAGAGTGCCCGACGAACTATGGAATGAGGTTCATGACATTGTACAGGAGACAGGGATCAAGACTATCCCCATGGAAAAGAAATGCAAAAAAACAAAATGGCTGTCTGGGGAGGGCTTACAAATAGCTGTGAAAAGAAGAGAGGTGAAAAACAAAGGAGAAAAGGAAACATATAAGCATCTGAATGCAGAGTTCCAAAGAATAGCAAGAAGAGATAAGAAAGCCTTCCTCAGCGATCAGTGCAAAGAAACACAGGAAAACAACAGAATGGGAAAGAATAGAGATCTCTTCAAGAAAATTAGAGATTCCAAGGGAACATTTCATGCAAAGATGGGCTCGATAAAGGACAGAAATGGTCTGGACCTAACAGAAGCAGAAGATATTAAGAAGAGGTGGCAAGAATACACAGAAGAACTGTACAGAAAAGATCTTCATGACCCAGATAATCACGATGGTGTGATCACTCATCTAGAGCCAGACATCCTGGAATGTGAAGTCAAGCTGGCCTTAGAAAGCATCACTACTGTCTCTTATACACATCTAGATGTGTATAAGAGACAGCTAGTCTTTCCCATTCTGTTGTTTTCCTCTATTTCTTTGCAAGGTTTTTCCTGTGGTCATGTATGGATGTGAGAGTTGGACTGTGAAGAAGGCTGAGTGCCAAAGAATTGATGCTTTTGAAGTGTGGTGTTGGAGAAGACTCTTGAGAGTCCCTTGGACTGCAAGGAGATCCAACCAGTCCATTCTGAAGGAGATCAACCCTGGGATTCCTTTGGAAGGAATGATGCTAAAGCTGAAGCTCCAGCACTTTGGCCACCTCATGCAAACAGTTGACTCAATGGAAAAGACTCTGATGCTGAGAGGGATTGGGGGCAGGAGGAGAAGGGGACGACAGAGGATGAGATGGCTGGATGGCATCACTGACTTGATGGACGTGAGTCTGACTGAACTCCGGGAGTTGGTGATGGACAGGGAGGCCTGGCGTGCTGCAATTCATGGGGTCACAAAGAGTCGAACATGACTGAGCGACTGAACTGAATTGAATGTGGTTTGTGTCTACACTGTAAATTATATACAGAGAATGACTAAATATACATTCGGCTTTTGTTCTTTGATGATATAATGCACTTTAACTCTATGTTGAAATACAGAAAGACATTCAATCTATATTAGCAAAACCCAGTGGGACAAAAATCATATTTAGAGTGAAATCAGGTGGGTTAGAGTGTTGGCCAAGTATTACTAATCATTCTTTGGTAAATTGGCTTTCTCTGAGCTGCACCTTCCTATGTGAGAGTGATGGTAACATTAAAGACATTGAGATGATTATATGAATTATATGATATAGCATCTACTGAAAGAAAATTCCCAAACCTGCCCTATACCTTCATAAATGCCACTACCATACATACAAATGCTCAAGGCAAAAATGTAAGGATCTTCCTTGACTGTTCCTTTTTTTTATTTACATTCAGCATAACCCTACTAATTAGAATATTGACTTCACTATTAAAATATAAGTGTATTCCTCATTGTCCCTTCCTAAATAAAATAATCTTCATTTCCAACTGGACCACTGAAATACCCTCTTATCAGTTTCTCTACTTTTGCAAATGCTGTACCACAGTTAATTCTTCATACAGCAGTTAGTGGAGTAGGAAATAGCAACCCACTTCAGTGTTCTTGCCTGGGATATTCCATGGACAGAGGAGCCTGGTAGGCTATAGCCCGTAGAGTCACAAAGATTCTGACAAGATTGAGACTGAGCGTGCACACACAGCACTCAGACTGAAATTGAGAGATATAAATATGCTCATGCCATTCTCCAGTTGAAAATGCTCCTATTAGCTTCACATCCTTTTGGAGCAAAATGTGAACATTGTTTGCCTCTAATATATGATTCTCTGATACTTGCCTATCCTCTTATCTTTCAACTCCTCTCATTTCCCTCTGTCTTCAACCATATTGAATTTCCTTCGTTCCTCAAGTGTCCCAAGACTTTTCCTCCCTCAGGACCTTTGTACTAAGTTTCCCTCTGCCTGCAACAGCTGCCCTTTGGTTTCTGCATGATTGATATCCCTTGTCATTCAAGACTCCCTTTAAATTTTATTTTCTCAGAAAATTCTTTCTTGATCACTCAGCCTAAAGCAGATCTTCTATCACCATCAATTAGATTACCATTTTTATTTTATTTGTATAATTAAAACGTTTGCCCACTCCATGTGACACATGAAATATTAGTTCCCTGACTAGGGATTGAACCCATGCCTCCTGCACGGGAAGCATAGGGTCTTAACCACTGGACCATAAGAATAGTCCCTAGATTACCATTTTTAATTTTCATCAGAGTACTTCTAATTTGATACTTTCCTCATACATTTCAATGTTTATTTTCTTACTGCTTGTCTCATCTGAGTAGAATGCTAAATTCCTTGGAGAAACATCTTATGCACCATAGTGATATTTTTCCAAAAAACACTCATCAAACATTTGTTAATTGCAGGAAAGAATGTCTAGATCTTCAAGCAGACAGAAACAGAATGTAGCTAGTTAAGGCTATCCATTCACTGAGGACCTAAATAATGTCATGTTTACTAATTGATCTTTTTCATCTAGTAGAGTCCAACTCACACAATTGGGCTTCCCAGGTGGCTCAGTGGTAAAGAATCCACCTGCCAAGCAGGAGATGCAGATTCAATCCCTGTATCAGGAAGATCTCTTGGAGGAAGAAATGGCAACTCATTCCAGTATACTTGCCTGGGAAATCTGGAGGAGCCTGGCAGGCTACAGTCCTTGGGGTCAGACATGACTTAATAACTAAACAACAACAAGCTCACATAATAGAAATTTCATTAATTTCTGGAATGATCCTTGTTCAGTTTTTAGTTATGTTCATAGAGGTCTTCCTATAAAGAAAAACTAGAGAGAACAAAGCAATATAAAGGTCATTCTGCTGTCTCCTTGCCCTCTTTGTTTATTTATTTATTTATTTTGCAGGAAAAGCCTTCTCTATTTCTTCATCTATTCTTGTCGATAGCAGTCCTGTTTTAAGTTTGGCCAGACAATGCCCTCTGCTGTATGTGCCTAAAATAGCACAATTGCCTTGAAAATTCCAACTAGATGATGCAATGAAGCCTTTTCCCTGATTTGCTTCATGTGGTACTCGGATGCACTGCAGATCTAGGGAGGTTTGACTCAGCTTTCAGGCCCTCTATTAGGGCAGACCACTTAGAGCAGAAAACAAGAATTCTTATAAGCAGAAAGTCAAATCATCTACATATCTTCTTTAAAATGGAAGAGTGAGTATCTTGATAATTACACCCCTGCTCTAGAACACATATGAAGCATTAATTAGAAAATCCTTGTGTGAAAAAGATCTAATTCTTCTGTCACAATTGAAAAGAACAAGATGGATTAGGCAAGGTATTGGGGTAGGCGGTGACAGTTCCAACTTTGCCTTAGCAACAAAAAGTCAAATCTATTTCATGTTAGGAAAGCAGGCCTAGAAATACAGCCAAAGACTTGCAAGGCTAAAAATAAAATTAATTTGGTTTTTTTCCCTGTTTTTTTAGCCTCACATGATGCAGGAGAGCTAAAGTGTACCTAGTACGAAGCTTTTGACTGTTTATGAATCCTTCGGATTATATTCACATTCTGAGCTTGATTATTTATGAAGAAATGAAATATAGATGACTCCCTGTTTCTCGAATTAAAGGGTGGGATTTGAGGTGTTCAGGTCTGTGTGTGCATTTTTATGATAGTTGGCTGTGTTGGTTTAGTAAAATGCACAGCCAAGGAAAAAAGCTTAAAAGCTCAACTCATATACTTAAAAGCTCAAGTCATATACTGCTTGATATTTCACTCTTCGGGAAAGAAGTCAGACCATTCCAATGATCAGAAATGTTGCCTGCCTGTGACAATGCCTGCATTCACTTGTGCACTAATATTTTTTAACTCTGGAGCCTTCTCCACACAGGAAAACTTCAGTTCTCCTCTTTTTCTATTCATTCTTTCTTTTTACTCAGATTCAAGGTTAACCAATTGATTCATGCCTGCTATTCCTTATCTCCAACATTAGTCTCTTCATACTGTTCTTGAAGGAGATTTTCAAGGTAATGCTTTGCACACTTTGTGTAAGAACACCCGGGGACCTCGGCAAATAATTGTCCAAGAAAACATAACCCAGCAATAGTTTCCCAGTGCTTACAGAATAAAAACTAAATCTCTTACATCCTCTACCCACTAGATGCCAGTAGCACCCCCAGCTGTGGCAATCTGCAGTGCCTCCAGATATTGCCAATGCCCCCTGGGGGGCGGGGAATGTGACCTCTTGAAAACTGCTGCCTTAATGTGACACTAAGACACTCCACGATGCTCAGCCATACCGTTTCCCCATCTCCTCCCCCACTGTTATCCATAGTACAGTCTAGGCTACAGTCTGTTTCTGATTCTAAAAATATACTCCCTACTTCTCTTCTTCGGAGTCTTGCTCCTGTTTTTCCCATGCCCTGGGAAGTCCTACCTGGATTTTTTTTTTTTTCCAAAATTGTATCCCAGAGATAATTTACAGTGACCATTTCTAGTAGATCTTCCTTGGTTTTATTGGCCAGAATTAATCCATCCTTTCCCTAAGGTTCTTCAATGCCAAAACTACATTTATCAAATCTGTGTTTGAATGCAAATGTTTGGAAATGCATTCAATCTAGTTAATCATAAGCTTCTTAAAGGCAGGAATTGGATGATGTCTAGGCACTCAGTAAATATCTGCTGAATTGCATTATGGAATGTAGTCCACTTTTAAATTCATAGTCAGGAGCCAGGTTTATTAGGTAATTTTATCAAGGTTTAGTGATAAGACCCATATGTAAAACAAAACAAAAAAATAAAAATGGCACACAGCTTAGTACAAATGGTAAAGCGGGGTCTCATTAATAACTTGTCTTCCTAGGTGAAGTCGCTCAGTCGTGTCCGACTCTTTGCGACCCGATGGACTGTAACCTACTAGGCTTCTCCGTCCATGGGATTCTCCAGGCAAGAATACTGGAGTGGATTGCCATTTCCTTCTCCAGGGGATCTTCCCGACCCAGGGATCGAACCCGGGTCTCCTGCATTAGAGGCAGACACTTTAACCTCTGAGCCACCAGGGAAGCCCAATTAACTTCCTCCCATAAAAACTTATAAACACAATAACTTTGAGATGAAGTAGATTATCAAAAATCAGCATGTATACGGGTGATTAAAAACAATTGATTAGGATAAAAAATAAAAATCTATCCTTATCAGCAATAAACTGTATCCTAAACACCACATCTGAGTTCCTGGTACATGGTATATACTAAATATCTGTGTATCGAGAGAGAGAGAAGAAAGGAATGAAGAAAAGGAAGGAAGGAAGAAAGAATAATGGGCTCAAGAAAAAACTGGTTGGTGCAGATTATCAACTACTTACATAACTAAGTGAATATTCATGGAATATAGACTTTAAAAAAAGAGATTGAAATGTGTGTAGTACTTGTCTATAAGACTGCCTATAGGTTGGATATGATACTTTGATTTATATACTCCATTTGTGAGCATACATGAGTTAATATATAAAGAAGGATTTAGAACGTGTCTGGTACACAGTCAATACTGTATGAATGTTCGTTGCTGTTTTTCTTGTTGTTTGTCTAATCCTGGTGACAGCTGAAATCCAATTGTGGAGAATGATTGATACATCAGACTATCATAATCTGATGCTAAAGCAATCCAAATCATACAATCACATTTTCTTAGTTTGATTTCTTATCAACCACCTTATTTAATTATAATTTGATTTTCCATGAAAACTCATAGTTCAATCCCTAGATTCCTAAGACATTCGTGAATGGATTTCAAACTATTTATAAATCTCTTGAAATCATATGTAAATTTTCATATAAATGGGATTGTATATTTTTATAAGAAGATTATTCATTGGCTTTGTCATCACATTTTCAAAGAGATTTATGATTCAAAAAAGTTTAAATCATACAGAAAAAGATTTGACAGACTAAAAAGTATTTGAAGGGTTTGTTATAGTGCTAGCTATAATTTAGCAAATTAGCATTCTGTTCTCTATTCTATATTTCCTATGTGTTTAGTAAGTGTGACTACACCCTTCTCACGATGAGCTACCAAAACCAAATTTCTGAAATGAAGAAACTGAAGACTTGATCGAGGTCTTGAGTAAATTCTTCCAGACAAGTGTCCATTGGGAAAAGTCTTGGAGTGCAGTCTTCTCTGGTGATGACGAGACCTGTCATATACCTTAAACGTTGGTACTCAGGGATAATTTGTCATTCCATGTCATTTCTTTAAAAAATTCGTGTCAGCATAAGAATCGGAATGACGCACTAGGATCCAGAATTTCCTCCACAGAAAAGAAACAGGGACTTCTCTGCTCTAGAATTTTCTTTCATTTTACTAGCTGAATTGCTATTTTTATCTATCTCTTAGAATGTTTTAGATAATCATGACTAATCCCAAAGGAGAAAATAATGGTTATTACTATTAGTGAAGGTCAACTGTGTAACAGGGATGACAAAAAATAATATTCCATTAAAACAAAAACAACTAAACCCCAATAAGAACCACCCTCTCCACCAAAAAAGAAAAAAATCTAATGCTTAATGAGGTTGAATTGCAAAAACTGGACATATGTTTTAGCCTCTCAGGATGCACAATACAATGATTATCTCTAATCTTTCAGTTTGAAAAAGGTAATAAAAGAAACAAATAAAAGAGGGTGAGTGTTTCCAATTATATTTATAATTACATTTAATCAAAATATGAAAACTTATTTTTCTAATAATGACATTCCCCTCTGGGTCCACAGAAGCTAATGTTTATTCTTCTGTCTTTTTACATATATTTGTATATTAACATAAATAGTTTTATACATTTTCTGTCTGGGATGACGAAAGGGCAAGTAACTAAAGAAGCTTTTGAAAATCCAACAAGCCCAACCTAAGCATACGTCCTTGACAAGGTGGGTAAAGAAGGATTTGATTTCTGGAAGTTGGTCGTACAGTTAATGACCTAGATTTCCATGCTTCCTTTGGACTTAGCTGAGAAGAGCTGACAACCATTAACACCCAACTGATCAAGAATCCTTAGGAAATGCCCTATGCTAAGGTCATCATTGCCTTCTTAGGTTGAAAATAAACCAACTAACAATAGCAACCAAAAAGCATATGGATTTTTGCAATTATTTTTAAAACAATTTAAATTGCCATGCAAAGAATCTGAAGAGAATAAATACCACATATACAAAGAAATTCAGATGTTTAAATCGCCTTCTAATACTTTGTCAAGTATTTTCTTCAGCTATTATTAAACTGTACACAACCTCAATTTCCTAGATTGTGATCACACACACACATACACACATATACACACACAAACATATACATATGGGTGTGCTCAGTCAATCTGTCAGGTCCGACTCTTTGCGAACCCCTGGACTATAGCCTACCAGGCTCCTCTGTCCATTGACTTTTCTAGGCAAGAATACTGGAGTGGGTAGCCATTCCCTACTCCAGGGAACCTTTCTGACCCAGACCCAGGGATTGGACCCTCATCTCCTATGTCTCTTGCGTTGACAGGCATATTCTTTACCACTGAGCCACAAGTAGAGACATTACTTTGCCAACAAAGGTCCATCTAGTCAAGGCTATGGTTTTTCCAGTAGTCATGTATGGATGTGAGGGTTGGACTGTGAAGAAACCTGAGCACCAAAGAATTGATGCTTTTGAACGGTGGTGTTGAAGAAGACTCCTGAGAGTCCCTTGGACTGCAAGGAGATCCAACCAGTCCATTCTAAAAGAGATCAGTCCTGGGTGTTCTTTGGAAAGAATGATGCTAAAGCTGAAACTCCAGTACTTTGGCCACATTGTGTGAAGAGTTGACTCATTGGAAAAGACTCTGATGCTGGGAGGGATTGGGGGCAGGAGGAAAAGGGGGCGACCGAGGATGAGATGGCTGGATGGCATCACCGACTTGATGGACGTGGGTTTGGGTGAACTCCAGGAGTTGGTGATGGACAGGGAGGCCTCAGTTCAGTTCAGTTCAGTCACTCAGTCGTGTCTGACACTTTGCGACCCCATACATATATGTATACCTGGGCTTTCCAGGTGGTACTAGTGGTAAAGAACCCACCTGCCCATGCAGGTAAGACATAGAGACATGGGTTTGATCCCTGGGTCAGGAAGATCCCCTGGAGAAGGAAATGGCAACCCACTCTACTAATCTTCCTGGAGAACCCCATGGACAGAGGAGTCTACTGGGCTGCAGTCCATAGGATCACACAGAGTCAGACATGAATGAAGCGACTTAGTAGTAGCAGCAGCACATATGTGTAAATATATACATATATGCCTACATATATATGCAAAGATGTCTGGGATTCATTTCATAGTAGGATGCTGGGAAAGATAATCTCCAAAAGTCATTTCAGCTCAAATAATATATGATTCTAAGTTAGTTCACCAGCACTGTATGAATTTTACCTCTGAGGGAACTCCTCCCACTCTGTAACTGCCTGTCATTTGATCATTTGAAACACTTTGCTATGTCATCCCTAACATAAACAACAGTCATGAACCAGTGCCATTGTGTATCCTGAGTGTGTATGTGACTGTGTGGATAATTACAAGGAGGCTAGTGTTCAGAGAGAACCAGTCAGATTTAAACAGTCAGGAACAGCTATGTAGACATGAGATTAGTAGGATATGTACATTTGGATAAGCAAAAGTTCTGGCATACCGAGAGAGAAAAAAAAATAGGCATTTGTTCCTTCAGTAATATTTGCTGAGTGCTTTCCAAGTGTCACCCACCCATCAAGAATCTTCTAGTTTATGGACTTCCCTGGTGGCCCAGTGGTTAAGAGTTTGCCTTCCAGTGCAGGAGGTGTGGGTTCAATCCCTGGTAGGAGAGCTAAGAATCCACATGCCTCGAGGCCAAAAAACCAAAACATGAAACAGAAACAGTATTGTAACAAATTCAACAAAGACCATTAAAAATGGTCCACTTAAAAAAAATATATATATAAAGTTTAGTGGGATTCATAAGGGAGTGAACAAGGAACACAGCAGAAAGTACAAGGGAAGAATGCATGTAATAGGAAACACACACAAAGACAGAAAGAGAGAAAAACAAAAGAGTTTGCAAGAAAATAGGCATGTGGTGGGTGGGAAAAGTATGGCAGCGAATATAAGCATAAAACAATCTTATTTCTAGACATACAACCTGATTTCTACTAGGAATCTATACTGAAAAACAGGTGGGTAAGGTAGAGTAAGTGAAATAACACCAGATTGTGAAGAACAGACAAAAGAAATGGGAATCTATATTGATTAGTGGGATGGGTTGCTGAGACTTGATTTTTTTTTTTTTTTTGGTAGGGAATAGAACAATGAGAAGAGTATGGAAAAGCAGATTTGAATAATATGGTATATGGCTAGGAAAGAGAGAACTGCAAGGCCTGAAGGTCAACTACAAAATTATGTCAATAATTGAGATTTGAGTTAATAAGGACCTGTACTAAGCTCTGTTTTTTACCTAAAATATAGGCTGACATGACAGCATGTTTTTTTCCTATATCTGGTACACAGTCCTTAACTTGGTGAGACTCCCTTTACACTTAACTAGGTCTGATTCCTGACTCATCATTGATTGCTTCACATCTGTATATATTTGGGACGCTCTAAAAGATCAGACTATGCCAAAGCCTTTGACTATGTGGATCACAATAAACTGTGCAAAATTCTGAAAGAGATGGGAATACCAGACCACCTGACCTGCCTCTTGAGAAACCTGTATGCTAGTCAGGAAGTGACAGTTAGAACTTGACATGGAAGATCAGACTGGTTCCAAATCAGGAAAGGAGTGTGTCAGGGCTGTATATTGTCACCCTGCTTATTTAACCTATATGCAGAGTACATCATGAGAAGTACTGGGCTGGAAGAAGCACAAGCTGGAATCAAGATTCCCGGGAGAAATATCAATAACCTCAGATATGCAGATGACACCACCCTTATGGCAGAAAGTGAAGAGGAACTCAAAAGCCTCTTGATGAAAGTGAAAGAGGAGAGTGAAAAAGTTGGCTCAAAGCTCAACATTCAGAAAACTAAGATCATGCCATCCGGTCCCATTACTTCATGGGAAACAGATGGGGAAAGAGTGGAAACAGTGGCTGATTTTATTTTGGGGGGCTCCAAAATCACTGCAGATGGTGATCACAGCCATAAAATTAAAAGATGCTTGATCCTTGGAAGGAAAGTTATGACCAACCTAGAGAGCATATTAAAAAACAGAGACATTACTTTGTCAACAAACATCCATCTAGTCAAGGCTATGGTTTTTCCAGTAGTCATGTATGGATATGAGATTTGGAAAGGAAGCTGAGAGCTGAAGAACTGATGCTTCTGAACTGTGGTGTTGGACAAGATTCTTGAGAGTCCCTTGCACTGCAGGGAGATCCAACCAGTCTACCCTAAAGGAGATCACTCCTGGGTGTTCATTGGAAGGACTGATCTTGAAGCTGAAGCTCCAACACTTTGGCCACCTGATGCAAAGTGCTGACTCATTGGAAAAGACCCTGATGCTGGAAAAGATTGAGGGCAGGAAGAGAGGGGGACGACAGAGGATGAGATGGTTGGATGGCATCACCAACTCGACGGACATGAGTTTGAGTGAACTCCAGGAGTTGGTGATGGCCAGGGAGGCCTGGCTGGCTGCAGTTCATGGGGTCGCAAAGAATTGGACACGACTGATCAACTGAACTGAACTGAAAACATTAGAACAAGTCCTATACATTTGGTCCCGGCTCCTATTGAAGATCTCAGGGCCGTCCCCTTCCAGTTTTCAGCATGCCTTAAGAGTTTTATAAATTCACCCAAATGACCCAGAGAAACCTGATAAGGAAAGTCTTTAATTGAGTCTGGTTATGAGATGTGAGCAAGGGGAGGAAAGAGAGTAGACTCTTTCTGTGATTTCCAGGCAATGTTGTTTAATCAGAATACAGATAGCAGGGATGGCCTCCTAATTGAACCTGGAACTGGTTTCATGTAACCTCAACACTGTTCACATTGCATAATGAGGAAACCTGGGTGATGACATGTCAGATAATGGAAGTGACTGTCATCTGTGATTTCTTTGTTTTCCCTTAATGACCACAAAAGAGGGAATTATATGGTAAATGCAGGCATTTGGAAATAAGATTCTTACTTATTTACTCAAGGCAGCCCTCATTTTGTTCCCTGCCGTGTTAACCAGAGGTCATGCATTATCGAAAACAAGTTCCCCCTTTTTTTTTTCACACAGTTCTTTTATAACAGATTTGCTCTCAGTTACCATGGAACCTTGCAAAATGAAGACTCAGTTCCAGTATGTACAAGCTTCAGTTCACACAGTACCATGCAAAGCCAGGACTCCCTGTTATTCATTTGCCTACAATGCATTATTTCCAAAAATACATCATGGAAAAAACTCAGGAATATACATGACAAGCAAGAAAGAACTGGATATCCTATGGTATCTTAATGCAGTAAGAAAGTACAGTAGTCTATGCATGTCCCTATTCAAGCCACTAGTTAGCTACTTTCTTCATGATTTAGATAGTGAAAATTACTTTTTGGTTATCTCTCCCACCATCTTTATTCCCTAAAAAAATGCACTTTCAGTTCAGTTCAGTTCAGTTCAGTCGCTTTGTCGTGTCCAACTCTCCAACTGAAAAACCACAATGGTGATTGTCATATCCCAATACAGATATTATAGTTGTGGGTGACACCTCTAATGCAAGCCACTTAAATTTTCTGTACCCTTCTAAACAATGAAGACAGGCTACCTACGTCTTCCTATGCCACAGGAAAACTCAAAAGATAAAATTTACTCAAAAATAAGTATAACAAAGAGTAAAACTCACAAAATGAGGGTAATTATGATATGGTTGTCACCACACACTTCCCAGTTTTGTCTTTTAAGCTGTAGTTGCCACGTGAACAGAAACACAAGATGGATGGAGATGTAGGCAAAAACAAAAACAAAAACAAAAAAACCTCCAAGACCACTAGCACTATCCACAGGCAAAATTTGGCCCACTAATTGTTTTTGTCAATAGAGCTTATTGGAACACTGCCACACCCATTCATATCTGTATGTATTTCCTATGGTTGCTTTCATATTACTGTGCCAAATTGTGTAGTTGTGCTAAACTATATGGCTTGCAAAGAAAAACCTATACAACTTCAAAACACTTTACTCTCTGACCTTCCAAAGAAAGTTTGTTAATCTTGCTCTAGAGCACGTGGAGGAATTCCTTTTCTTACACATTTTCCTCAACCCCAAAACTAACAGGATGATCTAAAAGGGCATAAAAGAAAAAATATTAAACTTTCTATTTATCATTCACTGTCATGTAAGAAAGAAGAAAGAAATTAAGTTCCACTAATTTGGCAATAGTACCATGTGTCATGTAACTTTTGTGAGGAATCCTGAGCAGGAGAGGGAGTTCCACAGCTCAGAGGAGTTTTCTATAGAGTCATTCTGTGTCCCCGTGGTTTTGGTACATCGTGAAGGACTGCTATCTCCATGTGTCTAGCTAAGTGACTTTGGGAATTATTTTATTTAGTTTTAACTAAACTAACACAAAATGGAGAAAGGAGCTTAAAGAAATTCTTCCAGAGACAACACACAATGAATATTCTGGTCATAAGGCAAGCAGAAGCACAGAACAAATAAAAATGGCAGAGCTAACATTTTTACCTCCTGCAAGGAGCTCTCTGGAGACATACATATATTTCAAAGAAATATTTGTTCTGTTTAGTCTTGAATATGCATGTGTGCATGTGGGCCTATGTGAAGGGTAGGAGGAGAAACAATCACTCTCTCCAGAAATCCTGTCCCACCACTCTCTTGTCCTAGCTGTATACTCTTTTCTGAACTCGCTAGGTACGTATCCACATCTCTGACTGATACCTGGCTTCTTTAGCACTTTTTCTCCCCCTACCGTTTTTAAACCAGCAACATTAAGACACATTGCCGTCCAAAATCAATGCCTCATTTATACCTGGAATTGAAGATTATATTTCTGCATCCCCCTTTGGATTCTGGGAGAATGACCTAAAGACAGTCTGCAAGACTGTTACCACCTCCTCACCTTCCTTCCTTCTTTCCTGCTAAAACGTTCTCTCTCTCAACACTGATTAGACGTGTGTGTGTGTTCAGTCATGTCCTACTTTTTTGCAATCCCAGGAACTATAGACTACCAGGCTCCTCTGTCCATGGCATTTTCCAGTCAAGAATATTGGAATGAGTTGTCATTTCCTTCTCCAGGGGATCTTCCCAACCCTGGGATTGAACCTCAGTATCTTGCATCTCCTGCATTGAAGGCGAATTCTTTACCATTGAACCACCTGGGAAGCCCATTGATTAGATAGGTAAGTTAGAACATGGGACTTCATGAACATGGGACCAAATTAAGAATAATAGACTTTGAGAGTTTTAATTATAAAAAGAAATCCTAGGGAACAAAGTCCAAATTCCATTTCCTCATTCACTATATAGAAACCTTGTCAGTAACAACTCTGAATTTCACTTCTCCCAACCTATAAAATGGATGCTATTTTATCTGCCTTTCCTTTCTCATTGTTATCAGGATAGTTTGAGATAGTTTATGAATTATGAAATAATTTAAAACTAGTTGTATTACACAGAGTTAGGAGACTGATTGTTTTTTCACTTTGTGTCCATACAAACAAAACAAATCAGAAAGTTGGGAGGGAGAGAAAAAGTAAAAAGCATAGCCCATAGATTTCTACATGGCTGACTCTCTGTGTACTTTACATGCACAGTTTTATTTAATCCTCATAAAAACTGCATGAAACAGATACTCTAGTGCTTTGTCAATTACCCCAAACTGCACAATTAGTAACTGACTTCAGGTCTAAGTCCACTCCTTTTCATCACTGCAATGGACGAATCCACTTTCTACTAGCTGTGAAACTTTTGGATACCTGACTCACTTTTGGCTGCTCATTTTCCTCACTTATAAAGCGATGAAGACAAGGACCACTACTAAGGTATACTACCTGTATTAGCACGTCTCATCCTAGTAAAACCCCATTTCTTAAAAATGCTCATATTCATTCTGTCTTTGAGAAACTGAGACAGAATATTTATCTATTTTATTTTAAACTTTTTACTGTATATTGGAGTAAGGCTTCCCTGACTGCTCAGACCATAAAGGATCTACCTGCTAAGCAGGAGGCCTGAGTGGGTTCCATCCCTGGTCAGAAAGATCCCCTGGAGAAGGGAATGACTACCCACTAGAGTATTCTTTCCTGGAGAATTCCATGGACAGAGGAGCCTGGTGGGCTACAGTCTATGGGGTCATAGAGTTGGAGGCAACTGAGCAACTAACAAACAAACAATCAATCAGCAGTTTTGTGATAGTTTCAAGTGGACAGCAAAGGGACTCAGCCATACATATACACGTGTCCATTCTCCTCCAAACTCCCCTCCCATCCAGGCTGCCACATAACACTGAAGAGAGTTCCCTGTGCTGTACAGTAGGCTCTTATTTGCTATCCATTTTAAATGCATATGTGCATACCAATCCCAAACTTCCTAACAATCCCTCCTTCCCATCCTTCCCCCACTGATAATCATGAGTTCATTCTCCAAGTCTGAGAGTTTGTTTCTGAGAGTATTGAAGCACTATATGCAAGGTTTAGATCCAGACTGTGATGAAGCCTGAATTTCAACCACCTGCTCCAGTTTCATTTTCCTTTCAGTCCATGGCCTGGCTATACATTCTGTGGCATTAACTAAGACAACCTAAAGGAAAGTACCTAGTAAATTGTCTGGCACAGTTACACAGTATATAGTATGTTTTTGTCTAAGTAAACTCCTCCTTTCTCTTGGAATATGATCAGCACAATGACTATATGTTCCATTTAGAAGAGTGAAAATTAGGATGGAAGAGAAACATCAGTCTGGGGTAACTAAATCAAGGAAAAACTATTGCTAGGGTAAGAATGTGAACTGTGATATGTCACCTGCAGACCTTCAACTGGCAGCTAAAGCTTTCTTCTTATAAGCATGGGCCACTTCAGTAAACTTCACTCTCAATTCTTTTGTTTTTGAAGAAAAACATTTCCAGCTAATAACACAATTACACTTAAGTATCAGAGCTCATTTTAGTATTATTGCATTTGTTAAATCTAACTGAGTCCAAATTACTTCCTCATTGCTAATAAGAGAAAGGGGGGAGGAAGGAGGAGAGGGGGAGGGGACCGAGAGGGGAAGAGATGGTTGTGAAGGTTAAAGGAAAAGAAAGACATATACACAGAGGGGCAGAGAGAAACACAGAGCGCTACCAATGCTACATATAGCCTCAAGTCCAAAAAATGTCAGTTAAATTCGCGGCCCGTGGTTTCTATGGAAACCCTCTTAAGTTAAGAGTGGAACACAGACATTTTTTGGACTGCAATTCATAAGCTGTTTATTTAATTATGAGGAAACATGAAACTGTAAGACACAATACCATATCATCCTCACAGTATTTAGAATTCAATGAATAAGTATGGCTAAATGGAAAAGTTGTGTTTTTTTTTTTAATCATTAGCTTCATATGAGTTGCATGCAAATTAAATGCACCTTGTTTTTCCAGGACTTCACACGTTATTTCCTGCAGGCGAACCCCAAATTAGCCAAATGACATTTGTTAAGAGGGAGTTCTTTGGAGGCCTCATGCCAATTACCCCCTCCCCCATATCCAGCGAACAAAACCAAGGTCACAGCATATTTTCAATTAAACCCAGGATGGCACCAAAGTGCAGCACAGCTGGAAGAGCAAGCACATTATTACCCCATAGATCATTTGTGAGCAATGACTAGGTCTCTGGTGTTTTTCTGTTTTACAGGCATTTGAATATAAAAATAAAGAAAATAGCTTCAGATTAGTTTCTGCTTTCCAAAATAAACAACCACTTTGAGGGCATTATTCCTGGTGGTCTGGCGAAGAATGACTGGAAGCCATGGCTTTTCTGTCTCTGATGGTTGGAAGAGGTTTGCTGAGATGTTAATTAGGCAGCAGGGAACCATATGAGTGATGGACTCATTCATATCCTCGTTTCTTCAGTAAACAAGCACCTGATGTCTACCTACTATGTGTCAGGCCCTGTGGCTGGAACAAGGGAGGTGAGAAGATTAAACTCAAGCCTAAATATGGATTTTTATGAAGGAAATACATTAATTTTGTTGATAAATATTTGTAGAGGGTCAACTATGGCTCATAGACATTAGACTAAGTAGATAAATAAACCCAGGATCATGCTTTATAGGAGATCACAATATAGTGAAGACAAAAAGACACATGATCCTAAATCTTAAAGCAAGGAGGCAGAATTTCTGCCTCCTGCATTCTGATCTTCTTTCTCTATTAGGTAGAAATACCATCCACAGATGCCATGGGGCAGTAGAAGGTACATGTGTTTATGTGAATGGCATCACTGGCTGGTGGAGGGTGGAAAGGAGAGGGGGAGCTTCAGGAATATTTCTAGTGGAGAACCACATTTCCAGCTCTGTCTATGCGTGGTGGCCCTGAGATCATCTTTAGCCCATAAAGCATAACTGAAGGGAGATTCTTTTCTCACAAGAGAACGGAATCCCAAGGAGAGCCATCTCTGGTGTCAAGCTGGGACCATGAAGGCCATTTCTAAAGTGACCAAGGGAAATTTGCAAATATGACTCAGTGACTCATTCCTGCAGGCGAACCCCAAATTAGCCAAATGACATTTGTTAAGAGGGAGTTCTTTGGAGGCCTCATGCCAATTACCCCCTCCCCCATATCCAGCGAACAAAACCAAGGTCACAGCATATTTTCAATTAAACCCAGGATGGCACCAAAGTGCAGCACAGCTGGAAGAGCAAGCACATTATTACCCCATAGATCATTTGTGAGCAATGACTAGGTCTCTGGTGTTTTTCTGTTTTACAGGCATTTGAATATAAAAATAAAGAAAATAGCTTCAGATTAGTTTCTGCTTTCCAAAATAAACAACCACTTTGAGGGCATTATTCCTGGTGGTCTGGCGAAGAATGACTGGAAGCCATGGCTTTTCTGTCTCTGATGGTTGGAAGAGGTTTGCTGAGATGTTAATTAGGCAGCAGGGAACCATATGAGTGATGGACTCATTCATATCCTCGTTTCTTCAGTAAACAAGCACCTGATGTCTACCTACTATGTGTCAGGCCCTGTGGCTGGAACAAGGGAGGTGAGAAGATTAAACTCAAGCCTAAATATGGATTTTTATGAAGGAAATACATTAATTTTGTTGATAAATATTTGTAGAGGGTCAACTATGGCTCATAGACATTAGACTAAGTAGATAAATAAACCCAGGATCATGCTTTATAGGAGATCACAATATAGTGAAGACAAAAAGACACATGATCCTAAATCTTAAAGCAAGGAGGCAGAATTTCTGCCTCCTGCATTCTGATCTTCTTTCTCTATTAGGTAGAAATACCATCCACAGATGCCATGGGGCAGTAGAAGGTACATGTGTTTATGTGAATGGCATCACTGGCTGGTGGAGGGTGGAAAGGAGAGGGGGAGCTTCAGGAATATTTCTAGTGGAGAACCACATTTCCAGCTCTGTCTATGCGTGGTGGCCCTGAGATCATCTTTAGCCCATAAAGCATAACTGAAGGGAGATTCTTTTCTCACAAGAGAACGGAATCCCAAGGAGAGCCATCTCTGGTGTCAAGCTGGGACCATGAAGGCCATTTCTAAAGTGACCAAGGGAAATTTGCAAATATGACTCAGTGACTCTGTTCTTTCTACTCTCTTGAAGCCTGTTGTTTTTTTCTCTTTTTTTGCAATTCAGCAGTGGTTTGCAGTAGCTAGGCTTCCCACAAGTTGCTCGTGCTGCAGCAAAGCCAGTCTTTGGCTGTTATTGGATTTGACAGTGTATAATGAGCCACTTCACATTAGCTGCTGCTGTAGTGTTCAGCATATTGTGGCCAAGATTTAGCATGAATCATCACCCACCTAGCTCTCCATTGTGGTCTCTGTGCTGTAAACAGGCAGTGTGTTTGCCAGTCTAAGAGGGGGAAAAAGTATCCATTAGGATAATTCAGCACATTTCTCGATCTGCTGTCCCCCCCATCACCACAGACAACACTGGTGACAATATTTATTAAATTGCCACTGTATTTTTACACTCTTCTGGGCAAAAAGCCAAGGCAGCTATTTTAACCACTGGCCATTTTGAACAATGCATTGTTTAATGCCAGTAAAAAAAACACATTTAAAGTTGGAAGATCTGTTGTCTATACTTGGTTCTGACTTATTAGATGTGTGACCTGAAGCAAGCCATGTTTTTTCTCTGATCCTCCATCCTGTTCAGAACTACCTCTTCAGATCAAATGAGATCATGTCTTTTGAAGATGGATAGGAAATAGTTAAAGAGATACTCTGAAATATTAAAATGAAATGGGCTGTTAAGAGTTTGACATAGGCAAACTCTATGCTGCAAACTCTAACTGGGATATTTTCTACATCCCCAAGCAAGAGAGATACTAACATTTCTTCCTCCTGTGCATCCCTCATCTGCCGCTACTCCCTTCCCAACACTCCTGTGACAGTGGTAAATCAAAAATTAGAATCAAAGATAGAGGGCCACACAGTACTTGGAGCAAAGAAATACAAAGGAATAAAGCTGGCATTTTGCAAAGTATAGTAAAGTAAACTAAATGATTTCTAGTGCCAACAAATTACAAATTTTTCTAGCCCCGACTTCACCATACAATTGGTATAAACAGGAAACCACTAGAAAATGCAGATGGAAGAAATCCATGAAATTAGCAATCAAGATCAAGGGACTGACACGAATATTGAAATCACCAAGAATTATATCAGGAGGAGGGCTGAAGAGAGCATCAGGGAGGCAGATGTTAAAATTATCAAGGAATAAAGAGGAGGGAAGATTGGGTTTGTGGTTTATTCCAACAAGGAGGCATTAGCAGGTATTTGGTCTGATGGTGTAAGCTTCAAAGCTGGGCATTTTGCTATGTTAGAGAGTTTGGTTTGGAACAGATAATGTAAGTAAAAGAGCTTCTCAAACTTCTCAAATAGTATTATTACTGTATAAGTAAAATTGAATATGATTAGCATTTATTTCAGAGATGCTATATAGATTTTATATCATTGGTTTTGAAAAACATGTAACTAAAACTTACAGGAAGTTTCCCTAAATCCCACGGTTTCAGGAACCATTAACAACCCTTCAGTAGGAAATATGAAATTTGAGTCAGAAGGTAACATGCCTGGTATTTATAACAATGTGAGAGTAAGGCAGTGGGTAGGAATGAGTATGTGTAGAGAGGGAAACAAAGAGTTGGGAGTCAAAGCTGTGTTTATTACTAAATCCAGTGACTGATTCTCAGTTTTCAGCTAGGTGAAAATTAGCAACATTTGACATAAGTGACTTTTCTGTCCTTCCTGAAACATTCTCTGCACTTGACTCCTAGGAAACTGCTCTCTCTCTCCCCCACCTCTGTGTTTACTCTGCTCAAATTCTATAGCTAGATCTGGGGCTTCTAAACGTTGGAGTGTACCAGGGCTCAGCTAGTGGGCCTCTCCTTTGTCTAAGCGATTCTCTAAGTGAACCCTACAGTGAGTTTAAAAATCACTTACAAACTGAACACTGCCAAACATTTATCTCCAGTGGCAATGCAGACTTGTAGCGTATGTATATAACTGCTAAGGCAAGACTTCCACTTGAAGGTACCGAAAATCAACCTGCCCAAAAATAAAACTCTTGATTCCAATTCAACCTCTACCCCTAACAAAGACTTTTCTAACAGCAACTCCATTCACTCGTTCCTTAAAAAAAAAAAAAAAATTAACCTCTTACCGAGTGCCAAACAATGGTTCCAGGAACCACCCTTGTAAGAGCTCAGGACAAAGTCCCCTTGATACTTTATGTTTTGGTCTCATCCCTAATTTTGCATCCTATTATTTCTATATCTTATTACCTTTTCAGCCTATTGCCTATACAATGAAAATTCTGGTTATCAAGAGTCTTGCCACTTCTTACCTCTACTGCTACATATTAGTCCATTATAATTGGATGATTTCAACAACCTGTTTGAATATTTGGTATCTTTGCTTCTGTTCTTGCCCCTCTTCAGTCTTTTCTCCACATTGTAGAGGGATCCTATCAAAATGAAAGTCAGATCACATTCGGTCTTATGCTCAGGGCTCAATGGCTTCTAAAGTCACTCAAAATAATATTACAGGGCTTCCAGTGGCCTAGCGGGCCATTTAGAGTTTTCTTCTGCATCTCTCCTTCTTTAATCCTATCTTGCTACCACTATCACCTTACTCATTTCACTCTAGACATATAGCTTCCTTGTTTTGCTATTGTTGTTGTTAGGTAATGCCCGATGCTTTGTGATCCCCATGGGCTGTAGTCCACTCCCAGGCTATTCTCTCCATGGGATTTCCCAGGCAAGAATACTGGAGTGGGTTGCCATGCCCTCCTCCAGGGGATCTTCCCAACTGAGGGATCAAACCTACATCTCTTATATCTCCTGCATTGGCAGACAGCTTCTTTACCATTAGCACTACCTCTAAACACTTGGAGAGTGGCTAAAAATTTACCCACTTTTATGAAATGATTATCTGGTGTTGAATGTGGTGCACATCCCTAAATATGTGATCATGCCTGAAGATGGAAAATATAAATCAAGACGGTAAGCCATTGACTTTTTTCATATCACCATGGAAACAAGATTGGAAACAAGAATTTGGTGATGAGAATGGTAACTTTCTATTATTCATCAAAGATTAGAACATCTTCTCACATACATTATCATATTAGACCTTCATAATTATGGAAAGCATGCAGAAGTGATTATACTTTGTTTTTCATTTTTCAGATGAGATGTTAAAGTTTAAGGAAGTTAAATAATGTTATCAAGTTTCAAAAGCTAACATATAATAGCTATTGATACAGGAAGTTAAATCTTTGGAGCCCTAGACTAGTTCTCTGCCCAATATATGTTTTTAACATGAATATATTAAGGGAGGGAAGAAACTACTTATGCTGTGAGTTCTTCCAATGTTCTCAAAATTTGTAGGAAACTGCTTTTTTCGTTCCTTGAACAGATTTCACTATTACTTCCATATGAGGGAAATGAGAAGAACATTTATTGAGCAATTATCAACTTTTGTGTTAGTCATCCTCATTGCACTTACATGTCTTTCTGCATCATTAGACTACATGTCCTATTGCAACAGGCACTATATTCCATTTTATGTGTATGCACAGCCCAGTTACTGCCACATAGTATGCATTCAGTAAGTATTTCCTAAAAAAGTGGATGAAACAGCTTATTTGGTTATATACAGAAAAAAAAAAAACAAAAACAGTGGTGAAAGTACATCCTGAATCTAAATCACTTAATCGTACAATTAGAGCAAACCTCAAAAAGCTGCTATTTTGTAACCAAAACCTCTTGACATCAACAATTTCATATAGTCCAAGCTAATATTGATAGTTCCCAAAGATGAACAATGATTTTGGAAATAGTTTCCCGATCAGATTTCTGAAATGTATGAAAATCCTCTTCGGTTTACTTCTAATTGTAAAAATGTTTGTGCACCAAAAAAGAGCCAGTATTTTCATTTTGGTAGTATGTCTTCTAGCTTAAAACATTCAATTTGTGAATGGGTAATTAAAATAAAACCAGAATAAGCACATTCAGTACTGAAATATAAAGAAGTCATGTCTATTGATTATCTGTATCAGGTCCACAAACATAGAGCAGAAAAGTCAACCACTTGCTCTGCCATAACCTTAAATCCAGTGGTACAGCCATTGGTGCATCAAGGTATTCATGCTATTTTCTCTTAACATCGCTGCTCAAATATTATGACTTCTCATAGTTCTATTGTGACTTCCTCCTTTGTTATTTGACTTTCCCACGGAGAGAATTAATGATTTACTCATCATTTTTTCCCCCACGGTATTCTCTTCATTATACCATCTGTAACCTTGGGAAAATCAAGACCATCTTCTATTAACTAGTACATGGCCACTACAAAACACTGTTCTGGGCATGCACAGGAGGTAACTCTTACTTAGAATGACGTACCTGAAGGATATACGTGAATGCAAATCTATATGCTACATAAATATTTTTTTGGCTCCTAGTGGTATCCTCATTTCACTTTGGAGATCAAGATGTGTGGGAGTAAGAGATGGTACATACTAAGTGTCCTTGATTTTCAAATCACAGCCTTCTGCTCTAACTGATCTAAATTCCTGGTCGGAAAGGACACAGGATAGTTGTGGTCTGCATAAACGTGGCATTTATCTTCATGAGTGCAGTAATGAAGAATGGACCAGGACTGGTACAGTCATGAGTGACTTATCCCATTTCCCCTCACAAATGAGAATAAATGACACAAAACATCAGCACCCATGCATTCTACATATTTTCCCACATTTATATCTACAGATGCAAACATAGAGAAGGTCTTTTCAAAACCTGATTTTTAAAGAATTTTATTTTCAAATATGCAGCTAACAAGAACAATGGAGAACTTGTGGAAAAGTCATAGGGATGAAAAATGCTGAAATCACTTCTATGAGATAAGTTATGCCTCTGAAGAGGACACCTCAACAGACCCTATCTCTGGAAACTAAAATGACTATAAGCCTCAAAATAGAATTTCCACGGGTCTCTGGATGCTGTCATTAAGATAAGGCTATGAGAAAGTCACAAAGCTCCACCCCCCAAAAAATACTTCACTAGAGCATTCACCAACCTGTAGAAAATTCAAAAAGATGGTGGTTTCAACAGAGTGACTTCCAAGACCTCTTATGTGTATAACAGACAGTGTTACTGGTTTACTTTATTCTCATAGGACATTCATTATCCTCAGAAGATATGCATTACTTAATTTCTGAATTGGACTAAGATATCCTCATTGAGCTTTTTAATTGCCGGTGAGATGGATAGGGTACAGAAGGCTGAATAGTGGCATCATCCCGGATCTTCTCTGTGCCTAACCCCATAGCCAGATAATGTGGGGATTCAGTGTGAGCCTTGCCCTGGGGGGTATGGGATTTTCTACATAACCATACTGTAGCACCATTGAGAGCATATAGGATCATTTTGAGTTCTTGCATTCAAATGTAAGCATATAGTAAAGAAATTTAAACCTAATCAGAATCTTTCCCTGTTTGGAAGAATCTACTTGCCTAGAGTTAGTACACTAGAAAATTAATTCCCAGCTAACCAGAAGGCCAAGTCTCTTCTCTGCCAAAGCTGTTGGGAGTTTCTGTTTTACCTCTGGTTACCCATATCTAACTTATATCCAATGTTGTTAGTCTTTAGGATCATTTAATGGTAGGTGGTGGACCTCCACCAATAGGCAGAAGAGATCCCAACCATCTTCTCCAGTCTAATTCTCATACTTGGCCTGATGACATCATTTTTTTCAAATTCATCTTTGATCCTATGCTCCAGTAGATTTACACTCTATTCTTGAATTACTTAGGGAAATGTTACCAATTTTCCCAAATCCATTCCTCCATATTTATTTGCAACCTCTTACAGGGACTCTTGTCTTTGTTATTATAAAATATTCAAGAACTGAGGCCCTCAGTGACTAAGAGCCTGGCTTGTTCTTTACATTTCTAGATACCCAAAATTACCAACTTAATCCCCTCCAGCACTGATAGGTTTTCTGTTAGGTATCTCATTCAACGTGAATTGAATGCTTAGTAAATACCAAAGATGACTCTAGACACTTAGGATTCTGCAGTGAGTCAGAAAGTGACAAAAGTCTTGCTTCATAAAACTTGCTTTTGAGGGTTTAGACAGATAATATAAACAAACCAGAAAAGATCAGATAAAGATGAATATTGAGATGAAAATTTAAGAGTGATGAGTCAGGGAATGACTGTTAGGAAATATTACATGGATTTGATCTAAAAGGACCCCTCTGAAAAAGAGACATTAAACTTTAAGAATGACAAGAACTCAGACATAAATATATATATATAGGAGAAAAATATTCCAGGCAAAGAGAACAGCTAACATAAATTCTCCCAAGTTTGAGGAAGTGCTATAGTCTAAATGTTTGTGTCCACCACTCACCCAAATTCATGTTAAATCCTAATAACCAACATGATGATATTAGGACATGGCACCTTTGGGAGATGATTAGGTCATAAGGATGGGGCTTTCGTGAATGGGATTAGTGCCCTTATAAAAGAGGCTCCACAGAGAACCCTAGCCCTTTCCTCCATCTGAGGATACAATGAGGAATCTGCAACTAGGAAGAGGGCCCTTACCCAACCACACTGGCAAACCAAACCTGTCTCTGACTTCTGGTCTCCAGAAGTATGAGAAATATGTTCTGATACTTATAAGATATCCAATCTGTGGTATTTTGTTATAGCAGCCCAAACAGACAAGACAAGAAACATGTTATACTTAAAACATAATAAGGGGAAATATAGGCTAGTCTAGTAGGAATAAAGTGAGAAAGCAGAAGAGTAAGAGATGTGAATGAGGAGCATAATAGTTTCCTTTGGTTTCCATAATTATCACAAAAATGATGGCATAAAACAACAGAAATTGATTATTTCCCAGCAATTGAAGTCAGAAGTCTGAAATTAAGAAATCAGCAGGATTCTCCAAAATCTTTAGGGGAGAGTTCTACTTCGCCTCTCCCAGCTCTGGTGGGAGACATTCCTTGGTCTGTGGCTACACAACTCCAACCACTGCCTCAGTCTTCACAGTGCCTGCTTGTCTTCTCCATGTGTCTCTGGTATGAGTGTCTCTTATAAAGACACTGGTCATTATATTCAGGCCCACCTGGATAATCCAGGATGACCTCATTGCAAGATACTTAATTACATATACAAAGATCATTTTTTTTTTCAAATAAGGTCACATCTGCAGGTTCTGGAGCTAAAAATGTGAGCACATCTTTTAGGGAGCCAACATTCAATTCATTACAGAATATTAGCACTGGGAAAGAGTCCACCTGCAATGCAGGAGACCCCAGTTCAATTCCTGGGTTGGGAAGATTCCCTGGAGAAGGGATAGGCTACCCACTCCAGTATTCCTGGACTTCCCTGGTGATTCAGATGGTAAAGAATCTGCCTGCAATATGGCAGACCTGCATTTGATCCCTGGGTTGGGAAGATCCCCCTGGAGAAGGGAACAGCTACCCACTCCAGTATTCTTGCCTGGAGAATTCCATGGACAGAGGAGCCTGGTAATCTACAGTCCATGGGATCACGAAGAGTAAGACATGACTGAGCAACTAACACTTTCACTTGGTAAGCCTGGTAGGTCAAGGAAAGCAATTTCTTTGTATACCATATGCAGTGGCAAGCTCTTGCAGAGCTCCATGATGAAGAATAATACAGCCTTATTTGACTTTTAAACTGTCATACTTCTAGCATGAGAACAGACTGAAGTCACAAGAAGTAGGTCAGTAGCACATGTGAGAGATGGCTTGATCTAGAGTGGCAGCAGAATAGAGAGAATTAGATAATTAAAGCTTTTTCCTGGAAGGTAATGTCAAGAATATTTGTCTAGGGATACGGGGATGACAGGAAAAGAAACCAAAAATTTGCCTTCTGCCACCTTCCAATGCACCAGTCCAAACAGCAGCTGTTCTGATCTCCCCACCACCATGCTCCACATGCTTGCCAGAGCATTTGTGTCAAGAGAGCGCTTCCACTTCCCTAGCTATTCTTAGGCCTTTGAAAATATTATCATTTTTCCTAGTCTGGCCCTTGTGCTAGCCCTTATGTCTGGTTGGGCCTCATTTCATTTTACTTCAAGCATCTGTCCTGCCCAGTGACCAGTCTTGCTTTATTTATTTATGTGTTTATTTATATATGTATTTTATTTATTTATTTAGACCAATCTTGTGTCAAAACAAGACTGTTCCAGTTCTTTCCCATTCCAGTTCAGTACCCTGGGCATCCAAGAAGAACCTCGGTGATTTGATTATAACCTGAAAATAGTATACCATTCAGGTTATGTCCAGGAATGTCAAAGATTCCGCGTTTTCTTCAGGTTAAGCTGGCACTCTGGGTACAAGTCTAACAAAGTTTCAGAACCTGACTACAACAGTTACCACCTCTGTCACCTGCATGTATTCTATACTTAAACTTCTACAGGACTATAGTTTCCAGATTATCTTTTTACTTTGGGGACCTCTTCTGAATACACAAAGAGATTGACTTAATCAAAATAATACCCATTTTTATGGTAATGTCTTTTGAAGAAAGGATACTTTCAATCAAGCATGACATCTCCCTGGCTAGGTTGAAGTTCTGATAGACCACTGAAATTTAGGGTATCTGAGTAGTTCAGTGAAGACAGAGAAAGGAGGTGGCAATGTGCTCTGGTTCATAAAGTTAAGTCCCTGGATAAAGGCCACATCTTCATATTGAGCGAGGCATTTGATGGAATGTAAATAGAAGCCTAGAATATTTTCTTGGATTC
Source organism: Cephalophus harveyi (assembly GCA_006410635.1). Taxonomy (NCBI): domain Eukaryota; kingdom Metazoa; phylum Chordata; class Mammalia; order Artiodactyla; family Bovidae; genus Cephalophus; species Cephalophus harveyi. The sequence goes on from SJYT01042699.1 coordinate 379,929, forward strand.
TGGGGGAGAAACAAAGCAACATGAAATCCTTGTCCTGATTCTGTATATGTAGCTGTTCCACTGTAAGCTATTCCTAGAACCTATTCCAGAGCATCTACATAATACTGTTTCTGGTAAGTGCCTCTCAAGCTTTCTAAATAAGTTCCATTTATTTTCAGAATGATTTCAACATCAAAAGCTACATGCACCTGAAACTAAATTTTCAATTTATTAATTACAGTTTGTAAGATATTCTTTTGTCTCTTAAGAGCAAAGGAAAATTTAGAATTTGGTATTACAAAACTAACAGTAGTTAGAAATAACCTTACCAGACCAAGCTTAAAGCCTACCAAGAGAATATATCTTTGGCATGTGATATCTGGCAGCAATGAAAAGGAACTGCTGCTGTCTGGCTCTGAATTAGAACATTTGTGCATCTGAGAGATCTTTCCTATGATCCATCAAAGTGGCAATTGTTTAGAAATACAGGTCACCAAGGACTTCCCTCATGGTCCAGTGGTTAAGAATGTGCCTTGCAGTGCAGGGCGTGTAGGTTCAATTCCTGGTAGGGGAACTAAGATCCCACATGAGGCAGAACAGCTAAGCCCGTACACCACAACTAGAGAGCCCATGTGCCACAACTACTGAGCCTGCGTGTTAAAACTAGAGAGCCCTGTATGCTGCAACAGAAGATGCCGTGTGCTGTAGCTGGGACCCAACGCAGCAAAGTACATGAAATACTTTCCAAAAAAAAGAAAAGTACAGGTCACCAACTTAATACCTATCAATCAGCATGTGGAAATATGTAGATTCAGTCCTATTATGTTGGGTCTATTTAAATGAGGGCTGCTGTTTTCATCATGAAACATGTATTAATAATTTTGGGTTAAGAGAAGGAAAAGAGTACAAGAAAAAAAAAATCCTAGATGAATATTCACCTCTTTGCTCAGTTATTTACTCATTAACTAATTATTACTCATTAACTAATTATTTTGTTACCTTTAAGTCACCTAAGTGACTCTGAGTTTGAAATGATTAACTGGGAATTGGGCAGACAGTGGAGTTAGGGTGGATCTTAATTATGCTACACTGCAAAAGAGTGAAGTCCATACTTCCACATAAAGGAAAAAAAATCCCCTTAAAGATGGAAATTGGTCATTGATTTTTTTTTCTTCTTCTTCTTCTTCACACTCAAGAGTCAAATCCTCTTCCCATTGTTATTGTTTGGAGAATCCTGATCAGGACAGAAGTCTCAGATGTCAGAGAAAATGTTCAAATTGGAGTTAGAGAAGCCATTCCCAGGTTAATGAGCACAGAGCAGCAGGCATTTAGGAGAGTTTATTTGGAGAAAAGAAACGTCTGCAGAAGTCAAGTGATTAAGATGTGATACTCAAAGCGAACTCTGAGCGATCTCATTAGCAGAGACTAAGAATAGTCAACAAATGTAATAAGAGCCCTGATACAAGGTCACAAACATCCCAGTACAGGCCAGCTGTGTGGGACCCACTGAAGAGGAAGATAGGGAACCTGACTGGATCAGATCACGAAGTCTTCCATAGAAGACATGAGTTTTTTCCCAAGTCAGTCCATTCTGAAGGAGATCAGCCCTAAGATTTCTTTGGAAGGAATGATGCTAAAGCTGAAACTCCAGTACTTTGGCCACCTCATGAGAAGAGTTGACTCATTGGAAAAGACTCTGACGCTGGGAGGGATTGGGGGCAGGAGAAGAAGGGGACGACCGAGGATGAGATGGCTGAATGGCATCACTGACTCGATGGACGCGAGTCTGAGTGAACTCCGGGAGTTGGTGATGGACAGGGAGGTCTGGTGTGCTGCGATTCATGGGGTCGCAAGGAGTCGGACACGACTGAGCAACTGAACTGAACTGAACTGAACTGAAGGGAGGAAGAACCAGAAAGTTTTATACAAGTTTTCATTACATTTTATTCCAAGTTCTCCAGATGTGCTTTTCTATATTAAAATAGGCTTCCCTGGTGGCTCAGACAGTAAAGAATCTGCCTGCAATGCGGGAGACCCCAGTGATTCCTGGGTCAGGAAGATTCTCTGGAGAAGGGACTGGTTACTCACTCCAGTATTCTGCCTGGGAAATCCCACGGACAGAGGAGCCTGCAGGCTACAGTCCGAAGGGGTCACAAAGTGTTGGACAGAACTGAGCAACTAACACTTTCACTTCATTTTTTCATATTAAAATGCATTCCACAATTATTTATTGTTCCACAACATGTGTGCTAAGTTGCTTCAGTCATGTCTGACTTTTTGTGAGTCTGTGGGCTGTAGCCCACCAGGCACCTCCATCTATGGAGATTCTCCAGGCAAGAATACTGGAATGGGTTGCCATGCCCTCCTCCAGGGGGATCTTCCCAACCCAGGGATCAATTCCAGGTCTCCCGCATTGCAGATAGATTCTTTACCATCTGAGCCACCAGGGAAGCTCCATTCCACAATGTAGGTTCTATCATTCTCAACTGCTTTGAATAACTGCCATACAAATGTCACTTTCTCACAGATTTTCATTCACACACCTTCCCTTAAGGATCCCCTACACATCTGCACATAGCTACTCATATTCTTGCTCTAAAATTACATTTTTAAAATCTATTTTTTCTCTTTAAAAAAAAATAGTTTGGCTATGCTGGGTCTTTGTTGTGGCATGTGTGGGCTCCTCTAGTTATAACACGAAGATTTAGTTGCACCACAGCAGGTGGGAACTTAGTTCCCCAGTTAGCGACTGAACCTTTGTGTCCTGCATTTGAAGGCAGAGTCTTAACCACTGGACTACCAGGGAAGCCCCTCTTTCTGCCTTTTTAAAGCTATTCAGAAGAATATGTTTCATGAGTATCTGTGTGTGTGAGTCATTCAGTTGTGTCCGACTCTTTGTGACCCCACGGACTGTAGCCCACCAAGCTTCTCTGTTCATGGGATTCTCCAGGCAAGAACACTGGAGTGGATTGCCATTCCCTTCTCCAGAGGATTTTGCTGACCCAAGGATCAAATCCTGATCTCCTGCATTGCATTCAGATTCTTTACCATTTGCGCTATAGGGAAGACCCTTGTGAGTATAGAGACATTACATAGCTTTTCCACTACCTTATTTCCTGAGCCTAGAATAATGTTTGGACAGGATAAGTCATTCAGATGATTATCAAATTAAAAAAAAAAAAAGAATGCTTTTTTTATGCCTTTGTAAAATCACTACCTAAACTACACCTTTATGTCTTACCATATAAATGAAAGAACATTGAAATAGAGTAGATGATACATTCTAAGGAGACAATGGAGACTTACAATGGAGACAGTCATAAGTGCCCGCACAGCTCATAACCTCTTACACAGAGCAGATATATCAATGGGCCAGAGAAAGCTCATAAAGAAGAGAAGATTCCTTTGGAGAGAGCTACCTTATGCATCCCAGTGCTAAAGGAAAGGGTGGGTAGTCTTACGTCCTGTTGTTGTTGTTGTTCATTTGCTAAATCATGTCTGACTCTTTGTGACCCCATGGACTTCAGCATGTCAGGGTTCCCTGTCATTCACCATCTCCATCTCCTAGTGTTTGCTCCAATTCATGTCCATTGATTCAGTGATGCCATCCAATCATCTCAATCTTCTGTCACCCTCTTCTCCATCTGCCTTCAATCTTTCCCAGCATCAGGGTCTCTTCCAATAAGTTAGTTCTTTGCATTAGGTGGCCAAAGTACTGGAGCTTTAGCATCAGTCTTTCCAATGAATATTAAAGACTGATTTCCTTTAGGATTGACTGGTTTGATCTCCTTGCAGTCTACAGGACTCTCAAGAGTTTTGCCCAGCACCATAATTCAAAAGCATCAGTTCTTCAGTGTTCAGCCTTCTTTATGGTCCAGCTCTCACATCCATACATGACTAGTGGAAAAACCATAGCTTTGACTATGTGGATCTTTATGGGTAAAGTGATGCCTTTGTTTTTTAATACATGGTCTAGGTTTGCCATAGCTTTCTTTCCAAGAAGCAAGCATCTTCTAATTTCATGGCCACGATCACCATCCGCATTGATTATGGAGCCAAAGAAAATAAAATCTGTCACTGCTTCTACTCTTTCCCCTTCTATTTGCCAGGAAGTGATGGGGCCAGATGCCATGGTCTTAGTTTTTCAAAAGTTGACTTTTAAGCCAGCTTTTTCACTCTCCACTTTCACTGTCATCAAGAGGCTCTCTAGTTCCTCTTCACTTTCTAGCATTAGAGTGATATCTTCCGCACATCTGAGTTGCTGATATTTCTCCTGGCAATCTTGATTCCAGCTTGTGAGTCATTCAGCATGGCATTTCACATTATGTATTCTGCATATAAGTTAAATAAATTAACTAGGCCTGGCGTACTGCAATTCATGGGGTCACAAAGAGTCAGACACGACTGAGCGACTGAACTGAACTGAACTGAAGGGAGGAAGAACCAAAAAGTTTTATACAAGCTTTCATTACATTTTATTCAAAGTTCTCCAGATGTGCTTTTCTATATTAAAATAGGACAGGGCACCGATATACACTCTTGGCATCATCCTTTTCCAATTTTGAATCAGTCAGTTGTTCCATTTAAAGTCTAACTATTGCTTCTTGACCTGCATACAGGTTTCTCAATACACAGGTAAGGTGGCCTGTTATTCCCATCTCTTTAAGAATTTTTCACAGTTTGTTTGGATCCACACAGTCAAAGACTTTCTCAAAGTCAATGAAGCACGAGTAGATGTTTTTTTCTGGAATGTCTTTCCCTTGTTTTCCATGTGACCCAGCACAACTGTGTTGGCAATTTAATCTCTGGCAGCTTAAGTGCACCTTTTCTAAGCCAGAGATTAAATCCGTCTTTTCTAAGCCAAGCTTGCTCTCAGTACACATACTGCTGAAGCCTAGCTTTAAGGTCTTGCATCCCAACCTTCCATCTAGTAAAGAGAGGGTTTAAGAAGATCATTAGAGGAAACTTTTTGAGTAAATTATCAGTGGGCCATGACTTACTATCATCAACATGAAAGAGAAGATTGTAGAAGAATCCTGTCCCTCAACTCAAGACTAAAGATAGGACTGTGATGGCAGAGTAGAGAAGATCCAAGGGGGTTCTGTCTAAATCCCATCTGAAAAATCTCAAAGGCAAGAGACCAAATGCTGCTCACACATTTGAGGGAGTTGATGAGAGTCTTGGAGGTATTTTAGATCCTATGCAAAAGGTTTGTTTGCAGGAAGTAAACAGCTTACCAGAAGGAATCTGCAAGTATTTCTGGATGCCCAGAGGCTGATGAAGGAGTCAGTGATGTTTCAGAGAACAGATCCTCACTCTCAGCAAAGTAAATTTTGGGGGAGTGAGAGTGGAGGGCGGGTCACCAAAGAACACACGCACATGGAATGTCACCGTAAGAACGTCATTTTCAAATGTCTGGCAAACCCCAAGGTATCAATTTAACTCAAGATAGTACCAAGCAAGTAAAAGTTACTCTGGCCCCCCCTAACCTGATTTGCCTAACCATGATCCAACAAGGAAGAGTAGGCAGAGTTGGCAGATGGAAGAGGAGGAGGAAAAGAGAGCTAGGTGACAATAAAGAGAAGAAAACAGTCTTGTCTAGACCCTAGACTGTGATGTGAGGCTTCCTACTCAAAACCAGGCCTGTGCTAGAGAAGGCAGGAATCTCACTGTTAAAATAAGTTCACAGTTTTAAGCATTAATATAATTTGAATATGTCAATTACTTACACAGGACCTTATAATTACATAAGTATTTTCAGAAAGTTTTCATCCAGGGGCAGAAGCAAGTCTAGTTCCAATAGGATAAATTTTAATTGGGAGAGAAAAATGAAATCATCTTATGGTTCCATCTATAATTTGTACCTATTCAATATAATAGTTACTATAATTTTACTAATAACAACATCATGGGATTTAGAGTTTGAAATTCCGAGTATAAAGCTCTCAAATTTCAAATTTTAACCTTTTTTCTCCCTGGCTATGCTTCACATTTTGCTAATGATTGGTAATGAAGAAAATGGTAGTTAAATAAACCATTAACTTGGGAATAGGGCTTCCAAATTGATATATATAAATCATTTTTAATCAGCAACAAGCAATTTCCAATGTTTAAATATTTCACAAGTATCTGGTATTTCTAAAAGAACTCAGGAAAGGACAATACATTCAGGAATTATTTGAAAATTAGAGGTAATACATCCTGTCATATATTCAAACTTTGCTGAACAATGTAAAGAATCTGGAAGAAAGAGATAAAATAATTATGTGTGGAAGGGATGGGATACATGATAAGACACAAAGATTAGGAAAATACACAACAGTAAATATTTTGGGGAAAAATAAAGTACTGAAGGGGATTTCTTCCATTTCAGTAGAGTACTACTAGTTAACCTCAATGAATCTTTCTGAGTTCTCGTGAGTTTTATACAATATTTGACCACAAAAATATGATTTTACCAAATGCAGGATTCATGTGGCTACTTTGGCCTGTTTGGTTGTTCAGTTTTACTATGTGCCCCATATTTTCCCTTTCTTGACTGTTTTTATGGGAGTACTTGAAACATCCATTCCATGTAGTAAAGAACAGTCAGCTGATCTGACTGGTTGAAAGGTTGAAAAACAGCCAATTTGCATGTTTATCCCAACTTAACTTTTGTCAGATAAAGGCTCTTGGTCACCTTTAAAAGCTGGCAAGCTAAAAGAAGTGCAATTCAGGAGCATTATTAATTAATAAAGACAGATATTAATTACTAAAGTCATGAGGACAAACATCTTGATAAGAAGTCTTTTGTTTCAACACATATCAACCAATCAAACAATTATCACATATTAAATGCTCTGTTCTGAGCTATAGGGAAAATAGAAGCAATTGAGACTGAGACATACACAAAGGTTTTGTCCTTTTCCTCATTACTTCAATCCTAGAAACCATTTCTGACAGGAAGAAAAGAAAGGGAAAGTAGATGCAGAAAAAGTAGTATTGTTTCCCAAATATTTTATCCCTTGAGACTAGAAAAATTTTACAAAGACTCTAGTTTGGCTAAGAACACAGTACTTTAAATATTCATGAATGAGCTCAAGTGAACAATGGATCATATTCATAGTTCCAATGATTTAACTTCTTACTCATCGTCATCATCTTTTTATTGTCTGGAAAACTGGTTCCGGAAAAAAAGAAAAAACAGAGAGACTGACCATTTGACCATTTTTATATCCCAGATGTCATTTCTAAGTCCCAGTTTTGTTGTCTGCTCCTCAGGGACTAAGTCTGTCTGACCTTCATTAGCTCATAAGCATCCTATTTGCAAACTCTCTTCACCTTTGCTTCCCTTTTGCCATTTTCCTTTGGTGGAAAGGTTAGAAGAAATGAATTCTAATAATTTGGAGTAGAAAGTTAGAGAAAGAGATATAGGCGGAATTAATAAGGAAAATGCTTCTTGGACTTGCTTGGTGGTCCAGTGGTTAGGAATCCACCTTTCAATGCAGGGTTTGATTCCTGGTCTGGGAAGATCCCACACGCTGCAGAGCAACTAAGCATGTGTGCCAAGCCACCAAGCCCATGTGCCTTAGAGTCCGTGCTCCACAACAAGAGAAGCCACCACAATGAGAAGCCCACACACCCCATCAAAGAGTAGCCCCAACTCACTGCAACTAGGAGAAAGCCTGCGTAGCAAGGAGACCTAGCACAGCCAAAAATAAATCAGAAAAAAAAAAAAAACATTTTTTTTTTTAAGAAATTCTTTCCTTAGGTCCAGGGTAAGAGGGACAATGAGGAATCACCTGTGGATTACCTGGGATCTCTACTGCAGACTGAGACTTCTTGAATCTCTTCTCTTGAATGAGTTAGGACATTGCTCTGTAATTATTCTTCTGCCCAAGTAGCAAAACCCCTCACCCCATTTGTAATGAGCTCCTTGAAGAAATCCACAAGGGTTTTGTCATCTTTGCAGCTACAAGTTCTTCTGCTTGTTCCCTTGTTTTCTCATTGTGTCTAGTAGGGTCAAGTACTAAAATAGATGCTATATGTAAGGCATGTCATTTACATCCACTTCAATGGTAAGGAAATAGTGACATGATAAGGTTATTTAGGGGCTTCCCTGATGGTTCACATGGTAAAGAATCTGACTGTGATGCAAGACGCCTGGGTTCAATCCCTGGGTCGGGAAGGTCCCTTGCAGAAAGAAGAAAATGGCCACTCACTCCAGTATTCTTGTTTGGAGAAACCCGTGGACAGAGGAGTCTGGCAGGCTACAGTCCATGGGGTTGCAAAGAGTCAGACATGACTGAGAAACCAACACACACACAAACCAGGTTATTTAGTCAAAGCTGGTGATTAGCAGAGCCAGGTTTCCAGAAGCCCAGGCTTTCCAAAATCAAGGATGAGGCACTTTAACTTATAGTTCTAAGCACCTAGTACTCAGAAGGAAAGGATATGGTGGTCTTTACTGCGGTCATTTTCATGAAATAGGATTTAATTTAATTCCCAACTTAGCCTTTCTGGCTGAGAGGTTCTCATTTGCCATCTCACCTCATCTGCAGGCTCCATTATCTCTCTAATCACGTCCACTACCTGTCTCTTTTGTCTTGTGTCTTCTATGATCATTTTGTCAAAGGGCAGCAACAATATTGCACCATGTCTTGATCAAGCAGGCATCCTATTTGTCAAGGAGCCAAGCAAGAAAAGTCCTTAGAGTGGTCCCCTTAACCTAGTGCTTGGCCTATTTCACAGAAAGCCGGATGCATCTTATCCATACCCAAACCACTGTACCACATACAGGTACATCTATATCCATGAAAAGTTTCAGAACTATTTTGAACCAAATTTGATAAAACAGCCTAGAGAGAAGGACAGCTTCACAGTATCTTGAAGGCTTGATTTTAATAAGGATTGGCTGTCTTTCAGAGGGTTTAGAACAAAGTGTGCTGCATTTCAAAAGGAGTTATCACCTCTTTTGATGTTCTCAATCTCTTCTTATTCATATTGAAGGTGAGAGTAAGGTAACATAAACTCTCTCTTAAAGAAACCACTGAGTAAAATATTTCCATTCTGAAAACATCTGGTGTCCAGGTATCAAGTGTACAGATTGAACGGTGGCTGATTCTAGTCCTCTGTTAGGATGTGAAATTGAAAGGAATTATACATATATTTTACTGTCTATATATGCATGAATATGTGTATATTCTGAAATTCAATATGTTGTTATGTAGGAACTGGACAGTAAATTGTTTCTACAGTCAATATGTCCTGTGAATAGACATTGATTATAATAGCATAACAGCAGTTATGGTTACTTGGTGGTAAGTACTACATAAAAACATTCTAAAGCCAACTGTGGTAGGCACAATTCTAAGATGACCTCAAGGATAGACTTGTTTGATCTCCTTCCACTGTATACTCTCTCTACTCTTATGAGTATGAGCGGCACTAGTAATCAGCTTCTAACCACTAGAATATGACAAAAGTGGTTGTCATACGACCTTGATTAGGGTACATTATACAGCAAAGGTGATGGAAGGTCACTGCCGTGATTGTGTGTGTGTGTGTGTGTGTATTAGTCACTCAGTTGTGTCTGACTCTTTGCAAGCCCGTAGTCTGTAACCCACCAGGCTGCACTGCCCATGGAATTCTCCCGGAAAGAATACTGGAGTAAGTTTCCAGTCCCTTTTCTGGGGGAACTTTTCTATCCAGGAATGGAACCCAGGTCTCCTGCATTGCAGGCAGATTCTTTACCATCTGAGCCAGCAGGGAATCCCCTGATGCAGTGATTACATAATGTTAAAGAAGGCTGGGAGTCAAAGAATAGATGCTTTTGAACCAACTTTGGCCAACTGATGCTAAGTTCAGTTCAGTCACTCAGTCATGTCCGACTCTTTGCCACCACGTGGACTGCAGCACAACAGGCCTCCCTGTCCATCACCAACTCTCTGGAGCTTGCTCAGACTCATGTCCATCAAGTCAGTGGTGCCATCCAACAATCTCACCCTCTTCTCCTGTCATCCCTTTCTCCTGTCTTCAATCTTTCCCAGCATCAGGGTCTTTTCTCAAAGGAGTAAGTTCTTCGCATCAGGTGGCCAAAGTATTGGAGTTTCAGTTTTAGCATCAGTCCTTCCAATGAATATTCAGTTCAATTTCCTTAAGGATAGACTTGCTTGATCTCCTTGCAGTCCAAGGGACTCCCAAGAGTCTTCTCCAACACGAAAGTTCAAAAGCATCAATTCTTCAGTGCTCAGCCTTCTTTACGGTCCAACTCTCACATCTATACAAGACTACTGGAAAAACCATAGCTTCGACTAGACGTACCTTTGTCAGCAAAGTGTCTCTGCTTTTTAACATGCTGTTCAGGTTTGTCATAGCTATTCTTCCAAGGAGCAAGTGTCTTTTAATTCCATGGCTGAAATCACCATCTATAGTGATTTTGGAACCCAAGAAAATAAAGTCTCTCACTGTTTCCTTTGTTTTCCCATCTATTTGTCATGAAGTGATGGGACCAGATGCCATGATCTTAGTTTTCTGAATGTTGAGTTTTAAGCCAGCTTTTTCACTCTCCTCTTCCGCATTCATCAAGAGGCTCTTTAATTCCTCTTCAGTTTCTGCCATAAAGGTGGTGTCATCTGCATATCTCAGGTTATTGCTATTTCTCCTGGCCATCTTGATTCCAGCTTGTGCTTCATCCAGCCCAGCGTTTAGCATGATGTACCCTGCATATACAGGGCTTCCCTGGTGGCTCAGAGGTTAAAGCGTCTGCCTCCAATGTGGGAGACCCGGGTTCGATCCCTGGGTCGGGAAGATCCCCTGGAGAAGGAAATGGTAACCCACTCCAGTATTCTTGCCTGGAGAATCCCATGGACGGAGAAGGCTTGTAGGCTACAGTCCATGGGGTCGCAAAGAGTCGGACACGACTGAGCGACTTCACCCTCACCCTGCATATAAGTTAATTAAGCAGGGTAACAACATACAGCTTTGACATACTCCTTTCTCAATTTGGAACCAATCTATTGTTCCATGTCCAGTTCTAACTGTTGCTTCTTGATCTGGATACAGATTTCTCAGGAGGCAGGTAAGGTGGTCTGGTATTCACATCTCCTTAAGAATTTTCCACTATTTGTTGTGATCCACACAAAGGCTTTCTCATGGTCAATGAAGCAGAAATAATTTTTTTTTTTCTAGAATTCTCTTGCTTTTTTCTATGATCAAACAGATGTTTGCAATTTGATCTCTGGTTCCTCTGTCTTTTCTAAATCCAGCTTGAACACTTGGAATTTCTTGGTTCACAGACTGTTGAAGCCTAGCTTGGAGAATTTTGAGCATTACTTTGCTAGTGTGTGAGTTGAATACGATTGTGAGTTAGTTTGAACACTCCTTGGCATTGACTTTCTTTGGGACTGCAATGAAAACTGACCTTTTCCAATCCTATGGCCACTCCTGAGTTTTCCAAATTTGCTGGCACATTCAGTGCAACACTTTAACAACATCATCTTTTTGGACTTTGAAATAGCTCAGCTGGAATTCCATTACCTCCACTAATTTTTTTTGTAGTGATGTTTCCTAAGGCCCACTTGACTTCACATTCCAGGGTGTTTGGCTCTAGGTGAGTGATCACACCTTCATGGTTATCTGGGTCATGAAGATGTTTTTTGTATAGTTCTGTGTATTTTTCCCACCTCTTCTTAACATCTTCTGCTTCTGTTAGATCCATACCTTTTCTGTCTTTTATTCCGCCCATCTTTGCATGAAATATTCCCTTGATATCTCTAATTTTCTTGAGGATATCTCTAGTCTTTCCCATTCTATTGTTTTCCTCTATTTCTTTGCATCGATCACTGAGGAAGACTTTCTTATCTCTCATTGCTATTATTTGGAACTCTGCATTCAGATGGGTATATCTTTGCTTTTCTCCTTTGCCTTTTGCTTCTCTTTTCTCAGCTCTTTGTAAGGCCTCCTAGCACAATCATTTCACCTTTTTTCATTTATTTTTCTTGGGGATGGTTTTGATCACCACCTTTTGTACAATGTCATGAAACTCTGTTCATAGTTCATCAGGCATTCTGTCTATAAGATCTAATCCCCTAATCGGTCATTTCCACTGTATAATCATAAGGGATTTGGTTTAGGCCATACCTAAATGGTCTAGTGGTTTCCCCTACTTTCTTCAATTTAAGTCTGAATTTGGCAATGAGGAATTCATGATCTGAGCCACAGTCAGCTCTCAGTCTTGTTTTTGCTGACTGTATAGAGCTTCTCCCGGAGAAGGCAATGGCACCCCACTCCAGTACTCTTGCCTGGAAAATCCTATGGATGGAGGAGCCTGGTAGGCTGCAGTCCATGGGGTCGCTAAGAGTCAGACACGACTGAGCGACTTCCCTTTCACTTTTCACTTTCATGCATTGGAGAAGGAAATGGCAACCCACTCCAGTGTTCTTGCCTGGAGAATCCCAGTGATGGCGGAGCCCGGTGGGCTGCCATCTGTGAGGTCGCACAGAGTCGGACACGACTGAAGTGACTTAGCAGCACAGAGCTTCTCCATCATTGGCTTCAAAGAATGGCATCAATCTGATTTCAGTATTGAGCATCTGGTGATGTCCATGTGTAGAGTCTTCTCTTGTGTTGTTGGAAGAGGGTGTCTGCTATGACCAGTGCATTCTCTTGGCAAAACTCTGTTAGCCTTTGCCCTGCTTCATTTTGTATTCCAAAGGCAAACTTGCCTGTTACTCCAGGTGTTTCTTGACTTCCTACTTTTGCATTCCAGTCCCCTATGATGAAAAGGAAGTCCTAAAGGAAATCAATCTGAATATTTATCGGAAGGACTGATGCTGAAGCTCCAATATTTTTGCCACCTGATGGGAAGAGCTGACTCACTGGAAAATACCCTGATGCTGGGAAAGAAAAGGCAGGAGGAGAAGAGGACAACCGAGGATGAGATGGTTGGATGGCATCACTGACTCAATGGACATGATTTTGAGCAAGTTCTGGAAGATAGTGAAGGACAGGGAAGCCTGGCATGCTGCAGTCCATGGGGTTGCAAAGAGTCAGATGTGACTGAGTGACTGAAAAGCAACAATATAAGATCCACCTAAGGAGATTGTAACAAGAGAGTCCTCTACTGGCTTCCTAGAACTAAGCCACTGGTTGTTGTTAAAGGGTGATGTGACAAAGAACTACATGTGGCCTCTAGGAACTAAGAATGTCACCCAGCTGACAGCCAGCAAGAGAGCCAGCACTTGAGTCCTAAGCTCCACGGAACTGAATTCTACCACTAATTATTTCAGCTTATAAAAGAACCTCCAGCTCTACCTAGAGTCTGACAGATACCATGACCAGGCTTTTGAAACCTTGAGCTGAAAATCTAGTCAAAAACTGTGCCCAGGATCCTGTCCCAAAACTAGGATGATAACTGCATGCTTTTTTAAAAAAGATTTTATTGGACTATTGTTGATTTACAATACTAAGTTAGTTTCTGCTGTACCGAAAAGTAAACTAGTTATACATATACACATATTCACCCTTTTAAAATTGGTCACCACAGAGTATTGAGAGGAGTTCCCTGAGTTCCAATAGGTCCTTATTAGTTATCAATTTTATATACAGTAGCATGTACATGTCAATCCTAATCCCACAATTTATCCTCCCCCGCCCCTTCTCCTGGTAACCTTAAATTTATTTTCTACATTTGTGACTCTATTTCTGTTTTGTCAATAACTTCATTTGTACCATTTTTTAGATTCCAAATATGAGCAACTTCACATGATATTTGCCTTTCTCTGTCTGAATTACTTCACTCTATGACAATTTCTAGGTCCATCTACGTTGCTAAAAGTGACATTACTTTATTATTTTTACTGGCTGAGTAATATTCTACTGATATATGTGCCACATCTTTATTTATTCCTCTGCTGATGAACATTTAGGTTGCTTCCAGATCCTAGCTATTGTAAATAGTGCTGCAATGAACACTGAAGTGCATGTATCTTTTTGAATTAAGCTTTTTTTCAGAATACATGCCAGGAGTAGGCTTTCTGCATCGTGTGATAGCTCTATTTTTTATTTTTTAGGGAACTTCCATACTGTTCTCCATAGCACCTGTACCAATTTACATTCCTCTCCATACCCTCTCCATCACTTAATGTTTGTAGACTTTTTGACAATGGCCATTATGACCAGTATGAGATGATATCTTATTGTAGTTTTGATTTGCATCTCTCTAATAACTAGTGGTGTTGGGCATCTTTTCATAAGATATGTTGTTTTAATCTAGTACATTTGTAGTAATTTATTACACAGCAATAGAAAACTAAATATATATTTATAAATATATTTACATATATTAGTATGTATATATGCATATTTAGTTTTCTATTATTTATATATATATACTGATCTCCAAGTTGTAGGATCTACATTTCAGTCATTGACAAAGATATCTCCTCTCCATAGATCAGCAGAACATGAATAGAAAGTGTTCCTCAGGGGAATAATAAACCCCTACATTGGATATTATAGCTTATGAATTAAGTGAACACTAGCATGTCCAGTAGATACTGAATGAACAAGTTTGACATCAATCTAGTAGTTAAGCTCAGGGCATGTGACTGAAGTAGAGTATAAATGTATTTCTCCAGAAAACTTAAAACTGTAAAAATGAAATCACTGTAAAACTAAGTTATGCACATATGTTTACTAAGAATCTATGCATCATACAAATATAAAGAACATATTCTTTTGTTGGCCAAAGTATGAAATATGAAAAATATGGCATATAACCAAGTATGCCAGAGTACTTGTGTGTGTATCTTGATGTGTATTTGTGTATGTATCTGCGTGTGTCTCCATGTTCACAGCTATATGTGTATGTGTCTGTCTATCTGTGTGTCTGTAAGTATCTGCTTCTAAACATGCCTGTGTGTATCTGGGTGTATATATCTGTTTGTATTCCTTTGTGCTTGTGTCTGTGTGTGTTGTGGGAGGCTTTATCTACATGGAGGAAAGAGTGTGTGTATGTGTCTGTGTGTCCATGTATGTGAGAGGACTTGGAGAAGATGGAAAATGGACAAATTACCTTTTTAAAGACCTCCATAAGTGTTAATAAGGAACAGAGAGAAACAAACAAAGCCAAACAAAGCCATTGACTTTGACTCTGCAATTCAATATCAGTTCTAATCCTGTAATATATTAGCTCTGTGACTTTTGTAACCTGCTTCAGTCCTAAGCCTTGTTTTTCCTGTGTAGAAAATGAATTGCTTCATAAGAATTAAAAGCATCTCACTGCTAGTAGGAACACAAACTAGTTCAACCACTTTAGAAAATTGGTTGTTTTAATAAAACTGAACATAGTCATGCCCTGTAATGCAATAATTCCTATCCCAGGTATCTACAGCCAATATAGATGTGTAATTTGGTTTATCAAAGACACGTATTAGAATGTTTACAGCAGCGCTATTTAGTCCTTATAGGCCAAAACCATAACTGTCCCAATGTCCATCATCCAATAATTGGGTAAGTTGTGTATATGCATACAGAGGAATAACATATAGAAATGAGTATGAACAATCTCACATTTAATAGTCTCACAACAATATGAATAAATCTCACAAATATAATGTGAACAAAAAAAGCCAGATACAAAAGAGTATCATATGATTTATATAAAGCACAAAAAAACATGTGAATATAACCTAAATAGGCAAACTTCATCCAGGCCCTTAGAAGTCAGGACAGTCAGCATCCTTGGGGAACATCCCAAGGGGGCATCTGAGGTGGGGACTTTTGCCAGCTTCCTGTTGTAGGTGCTGGTTACCTAAGTGTGTTCAACTTGTGAAACGTCAAGAACATGAATGCTTCTGATATGTGTACCTTTATTGCTAAAACATGAAATATTAGTATTCAAAATGCTTCAAGACTCTCATAGCATCAGGCAGCTGTGATGAGCACACAGGATAATGCATGGGCAAGTGATAGAAACGAGCTGCAGAATTGTAGCCCTATAAGAAAATGGTTTTCAAACTGGGTAATGACCATTCGCTGGTCATGCAATCGACTGATGGCTCATGACCTGCTTTAAATAAAATGAAAGAGGGTATCAGAGGGCATTGTATATTGGAAGTTGTTTTGTGATATATACGCATTTATAAGGGGGTTATAAATATGTGTTTATAACTGGGTTGAGATGTAAAATGTACTTTTATTATGTATCACAATCAAAAAGAGTCAAAGTTACTGCTATGGTGTACGCTAATATAGGTTCATCCAGGCACATCCCTGGCTCACTGAATGCTCCTACCTATCTTGTCCCTGCATGATGACCCCTTGGGCCAGAGACTTCCAGGAATCCCACATCAATCAAGTGAACAGGCATTTCAACAGGGGCACCCAGGAGTGCAATTAAAGCATGCCCACTATATATTCCTCAGTAATACCAACTATTGGCCTTATCACTCCTGGTCCTTTGTCAGAAGACCTAGGACTTTCCACCCAGTATATGACCTAGAATTCTGCAAATTGCTCCCACAACGGGGAAAATTGCTCTCCTCCAAATCAGAGGTTTTCCTTGAAAGCACACAGGCTGTTTCAGCCATTTTTCTCCATAAGACTGTAGCAGATGTAGAAAGTGGTGGCACTGTGTATCAGCGAAGATGCGGAATGGAAAATATTGCTCATTTGCATACCCTCAAAATAATGGGATGAAGATAATAATTAATAGCTATTTTTACAGCCCTTGATTTAATTAATTCCAGCTTAGATGTTTGCAAACATGTGATGTTATGTTTGGATAAATGTGTCAATGTGAAAATTAGTCACTAATACAAGGCATTAAGGAAAAAAGAAAAAAGCCACAGCAGAAGGCGGGCCTAGGTGGTTCCTCATTTTCTAGTTTAGGACATGTTTCCCCCCAGAAATCACCAGTGGTGATATTCGATACAAAAAGGGCTCTGGAGAAAGGCTGGGGAAGCAGTATGGAAAGAAAAAAGAATGAATAATAGGATAAGGTGTGGATTGAATAGAGACACAGACATAGAAAATGGACATGTGGACACACTAGGGGGAGGCAAGGGAGGGAGAGGAAGATTGAAATATATACACGATCCTGTGTAAAAGAGATGGACCTGCTGTTTAGCGCAGGGAGCCCAGCTCGGGACTCTGTCATGCACTAGAGGTGTGGGATGGGGAGCGGGAGGGAGGGAAGTTCAAGAGGGAGGAGATGTATGTACACATATTGTTGATTCACTTTGTCGTACAGCAGAAACTAACACAATATTGCAAACCAAACATACCCCAATAAAAATGAAATAAAATATTGCATCCCTGTGCAAATATCTATTAGAGCAGAGTAGAAAACGTCAGTTTCTCAAGGTGGGGCCCTTTCACTCCCAACCTCCTTATGCACAATACTTTTTCCTGAGGAAAGGAGATTTGAAATCAGGAAACAAAAAAGGGACATTACTGAAGAAGAAATTTGTTTCACTGAGAGGAAGAGTTTATTCCGAGGTTCTTGGCAAAATCAAATGGGGACCAGCCAGAGTTAGAAGGACCATTTACAGGCACAGTGATATAATATGCAAGTTCACTGAAAGATTAAAATTTGGGGGAGAGTCATTTGGTTTAGAGTCATATGGCAAAGAATAAAAAGGGGGGCTCTGTGTAGGGATGCACAGTGGCCAAAGTAGCAGAGTGATCTGAGGATGATCAAGAGGGGCTCTTTCGGATTGGCCCTGGTTCGGATCCAAACACCTCCGAATCAATGAACCCACTCCACATCTGTGTGGATTGGTAACATCACAGGGAAGGAAAGGACCCTGACCATTTCCACAGTATGAAGGGGGCTTCTTTGGAGTTTATTAAAACTGGAAGCACAGAGGACAAAAAGGTTCCCAACCTTCTAGTCTGACAAATTCTTCTGCTCTGTGCAGGGTCAGATGGGGAAGAGAAACCTCATATCAGAGTTAATGATCATAGTCCTGCTTTACTAATTAATGCCACTGACTCATGTGGTGTGAAAAGGCAACTTAAAAGGCTCCACACCAGCTGAGAAGTGGGAGCTGGAGGAGGAAAAGCACAGGAATCCTTTACGTAACTAAGAATGAAGGAGAATCTTTAATTTTCTGTTAATTACATCTTTTCAATCTATAATTTCTGAGCAGGACAGGCAGGCAAAATCAAATCACTGCTGCCGTGACACAGCAGCTCCATTTTAATTAATAGCCACCACCTTCGTATCACCTCACAGAAGGGCACAGGCTGGAGTTACCCTGGGTCTCATATTTATCTTAGCTTTTCTCCTTTAATTTTTGCATGAGCAATTCTAACCCTTGACTTTCACAAAATAACATTTCAATGGAGCCTTTTAATTCATAATAGCTATAAAAGCTAAACAGTCCTCACACCCATGGACTTATATACATTTATATACAGTTACATATGAGACTATAAGGTCCAAAGAGTAATATGATATTGCATTTTATGTTTCAAGGGCATAGTGAGCTCCAACTGGGAGGACCCTAGACTCTAGAAAGGGCTAAACATTCTGTTAACTATTAATAGCTCACTTGCCAGTCACTTGGTAGACAATTCTTTCCATACAGGTTCAGTATTATATAAAAATGAAATTCTTGCACAGGAAAGGTTATAGATATCAGTACATATATACAGTATTTTAGAACTCTGGTTAGGGGATCAATTCTTACACAAGATAGAGGGCTTTTTTAAAGATATTTTTGATGTGGGCCAATTTTATGATTTGCCTTTTTTTTTTTTTTTTTTGCCACTAAGGTATATGGGATCTTCACTTCCTAACCAGGGATCAAATCAGCACCACCTGCATTAGAAGGCAGAGTCTTAATTACTGGACCACAAGGGAAGTCCTACAAGATGGACTTAATGTATAAATACTTGAGAAGTAGGGAGTCAATCCTAAGGTTGAAATTACCTGAGATAAATTTATTTAATTACCATTTTCACCACTGAGGTGTGCACATTTTGCATTTTAGTAGGTATATGAAAATATGTGTATATATAGTACATATAAATGCATATTTTGATTTGATAAAGTCTATTTAATGTGTATGTTCATTTTGGGGAAAAATAAAACCCATTTGCCAGTCACAACAAGTTTACTTTTCTGTTGTATAATCTGTTATCTACTTTGAATCACGGGCTTCCCTGGTGACTCAGATGGTAAACAGCCTGCCTGCAATGCAGGAGACACAGGTTTGACTATTGGGTCAGGAAGATTCCATGGAGAAGGAAATGGCAATCCACTCCAGTATATTTGCCTGGGAGATCCCAGGGACAGAGGAGCCTGGCAGGCTACAGTCTGTGGAGCTGCAAAAGAATTGAACATGACTGAGTGACTACGAATCACACGCTCTACCTCTTGACCAACTCTAGCCTCCCACATTAAAAAAAAGAAAAAAAATATATATATATATATAAACTGCAACATCACTGGTAAAATTCATATTTCATACCATTTCTTTATAGGCACTAATTATACATAAAGACAGGTCATTTTGTTGCAAACAAACCCCTGACTAGCACTGATTCCTGCTATATTATTAGAATGTTAATTTGGAAACTTTCTAATTGCCCTTCCCTTTGGAGACACAAGCTAATGTTAGACTTTAGTTATGAGACACATTTAATTTCTTTTGTGCAAGAAGATAAGCTCGTAATGTTAGCCTGGCTTTACAATAATGTAATACAGACAGTGGTGCCAGAAAAGTCTGCATGGGAGGTATTATTGAACAGAGTCTCATTCTGACCATGCATGATAATATTGCTAAAACTCTACCTGAAGGGGGTGGGATGGGTGAGTGGGCTTCTGCTTATGAATATTTGTTTATCTTCTCCTCTAACCCAAGACACACACAGGGATTGTTCAAAGCAACTGAAAACTATTTACCCAGTGAGTCATCACACAATCCCTGCTTTGTACGCATGCAGTCATAGCTGCACATTAATTTGGGTGGAAACTCTGTTCCAATGGTAAATACAAAAGCAGAGCACCTCATGCACCCAAGGAGCGCTTGAAAGGGCTCACTTAGTGAAAACATCTGCAGGGTCTATTTTAAATCGAAGCCTCAAAATTATATCCTCAGTGAAAGTAAGCTACTCATTGCACAAGGAACTAAAGGGCCATAGGCCTCAAGTAAAGCAACACTAAGAGAAGAAGAGAGAAGAAAAAATAGAAAAACACTAGAGAGGAAAGGCAAAGTGGATAGAGGGAAAAGTGAGATAAGAGGACATTCCAGAATTATCTCTGGGGTGCAACAAAAGCTACTAGTCTTCATGTCTCCAAGGTGAGAAAGATGCTATGAGAAATCCAAGGGCTACCATAAGGGCGTTCTGGCATTAAGACATTAGAAATCCAAGGTATGGGAAAAGAAACATTCTAACTGGCTACCAAGTGCAAGTTGACCAGAGAGCTGACACTTCTGCCTCTGGAATTTTCAGGCTCACTTTTTCTTCCCAAAGCTGCTGCTAAGTCTCTTCAGTCATGTCCAACTCTGTGCGACCCCATAGATGGCAGCCCACCAGGCTCCCCCATCCCTGGGATTCTCTAGGCAAAAACACTGGAGTGGGTTGCCATTTCCTTCTCCAATGCAGGAAAGTGAAAATTGAAAGTAAAGTTGCTCAGTCGTGTCCAACCCTCAGCGACCCCATGGACTGCAGCCTTCCAGGCTCCTCCGTCCATGGGATTTTCCAGGCAAGAGTACTGGAGTGGGGTGCCATTGCCTTCTCCATCCCAAAGCATGAGTAAGAAATAAAATGTGGGTGTTTTTGTTCACAATGTAATAGATAGTTCTTATGCGACTTCTCAGAGCCTGCTACATGCTAATATACTTTTTCCAAGGTCAGGGAGAAAGTGTGTAATATATAGTGAGAAAGTGGGCCAAGGGCTCCCTTTATCCAGACATTTACATTTATATTTGTTCCCCACAGCTTATTTTTGGAAAAACTTTAAATTAAAATGGGCTGGTTCCCAGGTGGCTCAGTGGTAAAACACCTGCCTGCCAATGCAGGAGACTCCCGTTGCATCTTTGGGTCAGGAAGATCCTCTGGAGGAGGAAATGGCAACCCACTCCAGTATTCTTGCCTGGGAAATCCCATGGACAGAGAAGTCTGGTGGTGCAGATCATGGGGTCTCAAAGAGATGGACACAACTGAGTGACTGACCACAGCACATATTTCAATTAAGACATCGAACAATATCTTAAGATATTTGTAAAAGCTATTAAAAAATATGAAAATTTCTTTTTTAAATTGAAGTAGAGTTGGCTTAAAATGTGCTAGAGTCTGCTTTATAGCAAAGTGATTCAGTTTTCCATATATATATATGTATATTTATTTTATATTCTTTCCATTATAGTTTATTATAAGCTATGGAATAAGGTATGTGAGGCACACAAACCAAATGGTATAAAATCCATTCTTAGCCCCCACATGAATGAAATGCCTTAGGGCACAATGTAAATCTGCTTTCTTCTGTGGGCCTTGACTACTCAACCTAGGTTTCATTGACTTAAATAAAATTGAAGACCAGGAATCACTCTCACATGGAGAAGCCATATCCCCAGGGTTATTGTTTAATCCCCAAATAAATGGATGAGTTTAGAATCCTCCAGAAACATGAGATATCCCTTTTCAAAACTGTCACCAGAGCCTGTTAGATGGCTAAGAACATCGACAATACATGACGAATCTGAAGGAGGGACTGTTGCCAGCAGCTCTGGGTGTGTGTGTTATATATATATATATATATTTTTTTTTTTTTTTCTGCCTGAAACCACATTTATAAAGTAGCCATAGAAAATTCCCATGTGTGTTTTTAAAATCTTCTTCCTAAGCTACAACCGTAATTGCAGTCTAGTATGTATCCATATAACATTGCCGTTCACAGAGACAAAGGAAAAAGTGCAAGAGTCATAATAATAACCAATGGATATTTTATTGCATTATAGTAAAGTATTTTCCTACTCATTAGCTTACTTGATTCTCCCAGGAGACAGGTCAAAGAATTTATAAATAATATTTCCATTTCAGAGCAGAAGGAACCGAGGTCAAATGCTTTCATTAAAGTCACAGAGCCACTCTGTGATGGGGGTGGTACTAAATCTGTAATTTTCAACCTCAAACCTCCTTTCCTTTCATTATAATTTGCTGCAGTAATTATGTAAAAAGTGAAGTGGGTAGATTAATGGCACAATATAGTTAGAAGGAGAGATGGCATAAATATAACTAGTCTCTTCTATTTCAAGGTAACATAATCGTACTTTATCATCAAGAATTACCTCTTACCCACTTTGAGAACTAACCCCATCAAGCGGTGATTGCATAATATATTTGATTGTGTCAAACACATGAGGCTGCTTACCCACAGAGCAAAAGGTTTAACATCAGCGACTAAATTTACCATTAAATGAAATTTCAGAAAGTCGCCTAGATGTTTTAATAATTCCAAATCTCAGGAAAAAATGAAAAAAGGAAATGGTCACTCTGCTGTCTTAACATCCAGGCTCCCCAATGAGAAGGGAAAACCAGATTCATGTTCTGATTTCCGGGAAATCTTCCATCTAGTCACATTCACAGCTGAATTCATCTACCCCTAAAAAAACATGATTCAAACCTAGACTAACAACCTACAGATGGAAACTACTTGAAGTCAGAGTCTCACTTCTGGAGGGATGTTGGAGACTGTCTCATCAAGGTAGTCTCTCTTCTGAGCCTGCTCAATCACTCAGTCACTCAGTCCAACTCTTTGTGACCCTATGGACTGCAGTCTGCCAGTATCCTCTGTTCATGGGGATTCTCCAGATAAAAATCCTGGAGTGGGTTGCAATGCCCTCCTTCAAGGGATCCTCCCAACCCAGGGATCGAACCCACATCTCTTATGTCTCCTGCACTGGTAGGGGGATTCTTTACCACTAGTGCCACCTGGGAAGAAGTGATGGCATTTTCTCATCATCTGGACACTCAGCCCCTGACCCTTTAGTGCTGCTCCAGGCATACTAAATGCAAAGGCTTGCCCTTGATGAGCTGAAGAATCCTAACCCATCCCAAAGCACCACAGCCTTGCTTAAAGCTTCCAGAACTCAAGGTCTCCTCCCTATAGATTCACAGTTTGCAGCAATTCAGCACTTGATTACATACTGTCTTCTGCTCCCTAATTGTTTTATGTGTTTCTCTCTTGTTTCCCCAACACATTCCTTAGTCATTTAATTTATTTTGAACTCCCAAAGCATCTCAACCCATCACTAGGATATATGACTTCAGCTACTCTGTGCCCTGCCCTGAGCTATATTCTGGGGCCACAAAGGTGATAAATCAGGATGTTTTGTCTATCAAAGGGGACCCTCACATTTACAGGTCACATGGATAATATGCAAAAGCTGTATCAGCAGAATAAATACATTGGGTAGTTTGAAGGCGAATGAGATGTTCTCTGATGGCAAAGGAGGATTTGAATGAGGCAAGGGTATTTCAGTTAAGAAGAGCATGACTCACTTTGCCTAGTTATAAAGAGGAGATCTGGCATGTTTTGAGACCATCGAAAGGTGTAGCAAGACTGCATATGAAGGATGGAGACATTCAACTGGGTGGGATTACACAGTGAAGGAATCTTGTATTGTCTTCCCCGCTATAACGTAAGCTCACTGAGTGCAGAGAGAGAGTGTTTCCTTCAATGCCTCATCACCAACACCTAGGACAGTGTCTGGCAAATGGTAGCTATCTAGGAACATTTACATGTAATTAGACGAATGAATAAACCAGTGATTCCATGATAGTTAAAGGGAGCTGAATATGCTATTCAAGCAGTGGAATAACATGATTAGATTGGGGTTTAGTTTCTAAATTTTAAAGTTTTTAAATTAAAAATTTTTTGGTGTGGACCATTTTTAAAGTCTTTATTGAATTTGTTACAATATCGCTTCTGTTTTATGTTTTGTTTTTTTGCCTGTGAGGCACGTGGGTGGGATGCTATCTTCCCAACCTGGGATCAAATCCACAACCCTTGCATTTGAAGGCAAAGTCTTAAGCACTGTACCAGGGAAGTTCCTAAACTGGTTTTCAAAGACAACTTTATGTCTTACCTGGATTCTTTCCTTCTACTTCTAAAATTTCTCTTCTTATAACATAGATCATTTAGTATGTCTCCAGTTTCTATATCTGTCCCGCTATTATGAATTCTTAATGAAACTACAAGGATACTTACTTAAAAATACAAGCCAAGTCAGCAAAACCCACCACTGGCTTGTCCATGTTACTAAAGGTAAAAAACATAGTCCCTCCAATGACCTGAAAGACTTTATACCATCACTATATCATGACTTCACTGTCTTTTAATTACAACTCTCTCCCCTTACTATTTCCTTTCCAGTTCCACTTGACTCCATGGTATTCCTTGAATAGACCAGGCATGCCCTTGCCCATTTTCTCAATTTGGAACCAATCTCTCTCAAATCTATGGAGTTCATTTCCTCAATTTTTTCACTCTTTGCTTAAAAGTCACTTTCTCATAAGATGCTCCCTTAAACCAGTTGTTCAAAATTTCATACCTTATCTTTCCTCCTCACTATTCCATTTACCAACTCCACTTTTTCTTTTAATATATAGCATTTATCTCACTCAACCAACTCAATAACCTTTTTTTCCTATGTATTATTTGTTTTACTCATCTTCCCTCACTTAACAGGAACAGAGATCCTGTCTTTATTTTTCCCCACTGATATAACCTATGTGCTTACACCTAAAATTAAGCCAGGCACATAGTAGGTGCTTTATAAATAATTGTTATTTTTTTGCATTGAATGCTTAGATATTTGAATAACAAATTCAGTTTTGGTAAGTATAACACAGTAGGAGATTCATATGACTTGCCAAGTTTGCAGAGTGGCTATTAGAAATGAATAATATAATAAATGTTAAAATCCTGATAAGCATATAAACTTCTATATATTTATTAGTATTTTATTATTGACATCACAAACAGCATGAATGAAATAGACCATCAAGACTTCTCACTGCTATTTGGAGGCTGGGTTCCCCAAGGGCAGGAAAAGACCAGAGAGGAAAAAGTGAGCTTCCAAAGAAAATGGAAAAGCTAATTCATTCACTTGATAAACATGCTGCCAGATGGATGATGCTGCTGCTGCTAAGTCACTTCAGTCGTGTCCGACTCTGTGCGACCCCATAGACGGCAGCCCACCAGGCTCCCCCGTCCCTGGGGTTCTCCAGGCAAGAACCCTGGAGTGGCTTGCCATTTCCTTCTCCAATGCATGAAAGTGAAAAGTGAAAATGAAGTCGTTCAGTTGTGTCTGACTCTTTGGGACCCCATGGACTGCAGCCCACCAGGCTCCTCTGTCCATGAGATTCTCCAGGCAAGAGTACTGGAGTGGGGTGCTGTTGCCTTCTCCGTGTCAGATGGATAGGTTATATCAATTCTGCCCACCTAAAGCTGGATATTTTTAAAAGACATATGAATGAACAATTATGAAGTAATTAGCAAAAGAGAGAATGCAACATACAGGTGATTCAAAAGAGAGGGACTTCCCTGGTAGTCCAATGGTTAAGATTTTGCCTTCCAGTGTAGGGGTGTGGGTTCAATCCCTGGTCAGGAAGCTAAGATCCCACATGCCTCTCTACCAAAATAAAATAAAATGAAACAGAAGGCTGCAGTCCATGGGGTCTCTAAGAGTCGGACACAACTGAGCAACTTCACTTTCACTTTTCACTTTCCTGCATTGGAGAAGGAAATGGCAACCCACTCCAGTGTTCTTGCCTGGAGAATCCCAGGGACGGGGGAGCCTGGTGGGCTGCCATCTATGGGGTCGCACAGAGTCAAACACGACTGAAGTGACTTAGCAGCAGCAGCAGCCAGTGAATGTGGCAAAACTGCAGCTGGTAGGAACCAAAAAGTGCAGACATATCCATTTGCCTCTAAAGGTAAAGGTAAACTAGACAAGTTGCAGAATCTCCGGGATTGATTGATTGTTTCATGCTGAAACTTCTGTGTGTATGTGTCTGTGTGCATGTAAGCCCACTCCTTGTGACACAGTGGGCTGAAGTCCGCCAGATTCCTCTATCTACAGAATCTTACAAGCAAGAACACTGGAGCAGGTTGCCATTTCCTTCTCTAAGGGATCTTCCCAACCCAGGGACCAAACTTGCGTCTCTTGCATCTCCTTCATTGCAAGCAGATTCTTTACCAGCTGAGCCACAGAAAAGCCCAAACTTCCATAGGTCCTATACAAATACCAAATGCCCCATGATTTCGGTTTGCTCTTCCAAACCCAGTCTCCATCCTAGTAGGACAAGCGCTTATACTTTAGAATCAATGGGTACCTTTTCCTCTATATTTGGATGGGCTTCATCCCACAGGGCACATCTGTATCAGAAGGGAGGAAGGCAGGCCATCCCTGTTAAGTCAGCTGGGTTGTCTGTGACCAATGTCATTGCTCTTAAAGTGATCTTCTCTGCAAAGCTCTCTCCTTCTGGTTGCCAGTAACCTCTCCCTACGAGAGTTCTTCTCCTACCATCCTAAGGTTACTTACTCCACAACCCTTGTGGTTCAACAAACCACTGACAACTTTGAAAAGCCATCCCTTTCTTAAGCGTTATGTGAATTTTGCTAATTGGATTGTGCTAGCTGTTGAGTTTCCTGTTGAGGACTCCATAATTCACATAAACTCTTTGGAATTTAGTTTTCACATCAATAAAGTAAAAATAGTATTCACCACTTACAGCCACAGTGACCATTGAATGAAAGAACACTTGTAAAGTTCCTAACAGAGCGGCTGACCTGGAAGAAAATATTCAAATAATAGGAGTCTCTTGATCTGCCTTGTTTGTAACTTATTACACTGTACTATGATCACCTGTTTACGTTGCCTGCTTCTCCCTGGAGACTAAGTGTTCTTTAAGGGCAGGGTCACGGGCACGAAGATCTAGACCTGTGCACACAGCAGGTGCCCTGAAGGTATCAGTTCCACGACCATTGAATGAACATAGTACACGAGCAGCAGCGAGAAGACAAGACTCTGAGGTCTCACCAGATAAAACCAGAATATAAAGCCTCAGAATTCGAAGTTCAAGATGTTATACTTAAAGATCTTTTTGGCTATATATGTCCATTAACAATGTTGATAACCCCTGTCTTGTGTGTGTATCTGTGTGTGTGTATTTGCATAAAGATAATAGATAGCTGATAGATAGGTAGATAGAAAGATAATAGACAGATATATCACAATCTCTCAGTCAACTGTTATTTGGCGCATTTTCAACAAGAATGATGCCTTGAAAATGAACTGTTACTAATTAAGTAGATAATTACACAGAAACCATTTTCAATTACCTAATATCTTAAAAAAAAAACTATTGGAGCAGTAATTAAAGAATGACTTTGATTTCTAAAATTTGATTGCTAAAATCTGACTTTGTATTTATGATCCAAATAATATAATTATCAAATCAGCCAAGGTATTAGTTTGTAAAGATTAAAAAGCTAAAAATCATGCATTATAATACAAACCTAGTCACCTGTGCACATACATATGGGAAAATTGAAAGACATATTTTTTTATTAAAAATATGACAATGAATAACCTAATATGATGGTTTGTTCAGCAATTTCCACTGTTAACTTAGAGTGGAAATGCATCTTTTAAAACTCCCCTCATACCCCAGGCTTTCAACCTGGAGACCCTAAAGTCAGAGGGAGCGTGTGTTGGATGGGGGTTATCCTTGCATCACATCCAGAAGTCTAGTCTATGCGTCATGCACCAAATCAGCAGAATTAAGGGAATACATAAAGAACACTTTTCTGGGGATTATTTCCTTTCAGAATACAGCGAGCCCCCCAAAATATCTCATCCGTCTGTCGATTTCCTCTTTGCTTCACTCACTGAGAGCAGTGCTTCCTTTTGTGTCTGCCACTGTACTTCTGCTAACCCAGAAGGGCTGGTTTCTGTTGCTGAATTTCATGACTGTCGAGTAGTTGCTTGTGTACATGTGTTTGTTAGAGCATATAAGTACATAAACTAGTGTTTGCCTTTCAATGGAAATGGCATTCTGCCTTTTTTGCTTTGCAGTTTCATAAAGGCTCCATAATTTTTAATTTGACAGCATCAGCAGCTAAGAGTGGATTCAGGTCAGAGACAGGTGGCATATTGCCTCTGACTGTGACCCCCAGCAGTGCCGAAAATCCAAGGATGCTACGAAGCTTTGAAAGCCCTGAAGGGTTGAGTGCTTAGCACACTTCGGTCAGATACACTTAGGATTGAGAAGCTTCTGCCACTCCTCCTTATGTAGTCTGGAGCATAGCACTGGCTTCCCCCAAACTTCCCTCCTTTTAAAAAACATATAACTAGAGGAACGACTTCACAGTGTTAGTCTGAAGAGTAAATAAGTTGATATATTTACCATAGTACGATGATGGATTTCACACATAGTAATTGTGAAAACGAACATGATGAAAAAGAAAAAAGACAGAAAAGGAAAGGGAGAAAAAAGGCGATGAAGTGTTAGAACAGCCCAAAGTTGAGAAGAGTCAGAAGGGTGGATGGATGTATGGAGGGAGGCAGGGAGGCCAAAAGGCAAAGCAAGAGGGAAAGGTCATGACCCTCCTGCTATTCAATAGAAACTCTGTCAAAGGGAACTTCCTCCTGGTCTAGTGGCCACTGTACACAGTGTTCTATTTATTCTGAACAAATAGCACAGGTTCTTTAATAATTCCAGTCTTTCCCATACCTGCAAAATATAATTATATCATGTTTCTTGGTAATTTCTTAGAAGTCACTGAGAGAAAAAAAAGGCAAGAGGTATATATCTTCTTTCCCTGAATATCTGTAGCCCTTTAGCTACAATTCTCAAATGAGATTTCTCCTTTTCTTTTTTTTTCTGAATTGTGTACATGTCTTACCGTCTTTCCTTAGACTATATGCTCCTCCATAGTATGTTTCTTTCTGATTCACATCTCTGTCTTCCATGATACATCTAACAACAGATCTTCAGGAAGGAGGTGCATGTGTAAGAAAACAACCACAAGATACACAGCAAAGCAATAGGCTCCAGGGCCAGGGACTGATGGCTAATACTGGGAAATAGCAAGGAGGCTTACAGCAAGGGTTCCTAATTTGCTGTTTTGTATGGAAATCAGTCCTGAATATTCATTGGAAGGACTGATGCTGAAGATGAAACTCCAATACTTTGGCCATCTGATGCAAAGAGCTGACTCACTGGAAAAGACCCTGATACTGGGTGGGAAAGATTGAAGGCAAGAGGAGAAGGGGACGGCAGAGGATAAGATGATTGAATGGCATCACCGATTCAATGGGCATGAGTTTGAGTAAGCTCAGGGAGTTGGTGATGGACAGGGAAGACTGGCGTGCTGCAGTTCATGGGGTCACAAAGGGTTGAACACGACTGAGCAACTGAACTGAATGGATGACAGGGAAATAAGTTTGCTAGGAAGTCAGGAAGGAAGGGAGAAAGGATGGAGGGAGGCGGGAGGGAAGGAAGGAAGGAGGAAAAGAAGGTGGAATGAATAAAGGAAGGAGAGAGGGAGAGAGAGAGGGAAATAAACTTTGCTTGTGTAAGTAAAGAAAGTTCATCCTGTTTCACTACTGCAGGATTTCTTCCCCAGGGCCATTAATGTGTTGAATTAATATTCCCCCATGGGGAATTTCCTGGCTGCTCAGCGGTTAGGACTCAGTGCTTTCACTGCCAAGGCACTGGTTCAATTCCTAGCAGGGGAACTAAGATCCCACAAGATGCACAGTGCTGCCAAATAAACAAAATCCCTGATAAAAATGGACATTAAACAATTCCCATGTTGGGTCTATATGACTACCACGAGTACCAAACATATTTGACCAAGTAGTTATGTCTCTACATATCCTGAAACAGTAGTACCCATCATATCAATCTGGATAATAGCACCTTTTGAATATTTTTTGAGATTCTTTGTAGTGACGCTAAGCCTGAACACTATATTCTCTTTGTCTCAAACTAAGATGGCTCATTGTCATCATTCTTTCTCTCCTGGATATAATAGAAAAAAGGTGCTTTGTCCCTCCCTCCTTTCCCCTATTTGAGACATAACACTTCATATAATATTTATTGAGAGTAAGAAGAGGTAGGAGAGAGACATGAGAAAAACAATCATTATGATTTTTTTTTCCCTCGTCTCCCTCCAGTGAGTTTGAGGTTAAAATTCTACACTTCACTTGATGGTAAGGCATACTGAAAATTATTCTCTTGGGCTCACCTCTGCTCCTCAGGTTTACAGGGTTAGTTACAATACAGAAAAATAGATCAGTGTGGGGTTCCTGTGCAATAGAGGCAGCATGCTTTGTGATGAACTTTCCATGTAGATGACAAACTTAGATGTCATAAAGAATCAGGTGAAACAGGACTCGTTATCTTGCTGCAGACTGTCTGAGAGCCAGGCTAGTTCAGCTTCGTTTGATGGCCACAGAGCAAGATAATGTGGGTAATTGAATAGCTAGTAAATCCATTTCTGGTCCATTCTCAGCCAACCATGAGGAGAGAGCTTAATAGGGAGTACGATGAAAAAGACACAGAAGCACTTAAATGAACAATAAGAAAGAAGAGGGAGAGAAATGAAGCTGAGCCCCATCACAGTCCGAGGTCACCCAGAGCTGGTACCCAAGCCTAGCCTGGCCCAGGATTCAGAGTCTTCTTCCTTCTTTGGATGGCCCCCTGAGGCCAGTTCCTTCCTCTCTATATCTCTGAGTGGTGGACAAGAAACACAAGTGACTGAATATTCACTAATGCGAGGATTTTTCATCCCCTAGTATCTTCTCTGTCTTATTAGAAGGGCTAACTGAGTCAGAAGGAGGCAAACCCAAATATTTACATCTGTTTCTGCCTATTAATTGGGAGGTACTTAAAATATACTCTCTCGAGCACTAAGTAAAAATTATTAATAATAACAATTCTAATTATAATTTATTAAACACTTATTATGCTAAGCACATTACATGCCAGGCTCATTTAATTTAATCTTCATAACTCTATTATGAGTTAGACACTATTATGTCTATCTCCCCAATCTAGGTCCCTCTTTAACCCCTATGGTCCCATCCAACCTGGTCTAAACTCCCAGGTATAAATCTCACACACTACCCTGCTGTCAGGGCCACAGGAAATAAAAGATCCAAAAGAAAAGGAAAAAAAAAATAATAATCTCTGGTTCTTCAAGGTATATATAAGTTACAGAAAAGCAACTCTTGAATTTCTGCCCCACTTTAGCCTCTCAATGTAAAGCTTATATTTAAAATAATTATACAAACTAAATGCCACAGAATAAATCACTTTTAAGATTCTTATTTTGTAATCTTATACAGCCCCCAAATTATGAAAATAATGCTAATTGTCTGCAAAATGCTCAATGACAATGTTTAGTTAAAAATAAAAAGATATGCAGCCATGTTTACAGTATGACACAGATATACAAACACATGATAACAAAAATGAACACATCTCAAATTGTAAGTGTGCTTGGAGGGGTATGTGATTTTTGTGTTCATGTGTTTCTTTCAATCTGTCTCTATATTGTCAAAATGTTCTTAATTTTCTTTGTAGCTAACATTTATTGAATATTCATCATGCACTATTCTAAGAATCTTGCATGTATTAACTCATTTAATCCATGCATCAATGTTACAAAGTAAGTGATATTATTACTCCTATTTTACTGATGAGCAAAATGAGGCACAGAATTATGACCCTTGCAAGGGTAGCAGATACCTCAGCATACCCAGGTGGTGTACTCACAGAACTTTTAACCATGACATGCTGTTCCCTAGTAATAAGATTAGCTTTCTAACAAGAAGAAAAACTATATTAAAATATTATTTTATTTTTAAAGTGCACTCTGCAAATGTGGAAATAATCAGGGAAACTCAGGGATGCACAAAGTGGGATAAGGCCAGAAGGAATTTAATCGAGGCATTTCTTTTTTTTTTTCCCTCTCTTTTAAAACAATCATTTCATTGGATTTCAAAAGCCATCAGATTTGCTTCAGGCCATTAAAAGGCAAACTGGACATTAATTTTTGCATTTGAGTGCTTTTTTTCCTTTGTACTTATCAATAATGAAATTACCATGGAGTTCCTGTTTGGGGCAAAAAAAAAAAAAAAACATTCAATGCTTTGCTTTCTTTGCTCACAGTTCCAGAAATGTACCCAACAGCTGAGCTTGCAGACTGAAATGTTCTTCCTGTAATAATCAGTCGCCTCATGCCACCTGCCACCCAGAGGGGTAGGAAAGTGGAGTGGATTACTGAGAGGCTCACCACTGTTCAGGTGTGGTTTTTTAAGACCTTCAGCTCTACACCGCAGTTTATGGCCTGGAAAGTGGCTTTCACAATGTGATCAAGCTAGGATAATGATCTAATTATAAAACCAATCAGAAACTTGTGCAGCTTTTTTTTTTTTTTTGGTTGTTGTTCACTGAAAGGTTGGGAGATAGAGAGAAAAAAAGTGGGATGTTTGGAAAGTATGCTTGTACTTCTGAAGTGTGAATCTCAGCAGAGGCCAATTGTATTCCTTCTCAATTCTCAATATCTACTCTTCCATCTCACATCTAGTCTGGGGCTAGATGTTAGACCTTATGGATATGGTTGGGGTTGGAAATCACTCTACACATGGATGGAATTGGGGGTATCAGCAGTGCAAACTAAAGTTCTTAAGAAGGGGTCAAGAGTTGAGTGCTGGCAGTTCTGAAAAAGCCAATAATAGAAATCATTGACAGAAGACAGAGCTTAGAGTTCAGAATGAGAGAGGAACCAAGTGGCAGCCAGAACACGTCAGTAGGAAGGAAGAAGCAGGTAAGTCAGAAGCAAAGGGCACGGGCTCGGCTACGTGTGTTTCTTCAGGCAACACGATGGGTCAGTTGCCCTGGACAGTTCTGGTTAGGTCTGTTGTCCACTCAAAAGTGTCCCAATTTAGGAGATTAATTATAAGGGCAAAGGAAGAATTGCTGATGTGCTTCTGGCCAAGTTAAATTGGCCCCTAGAATCAAGAAGGAAGCTGAAGCTCCTCTAAAAGGAAATAACTGAGGGGCTCTTCAGAAAGAATACTGTTAAACATTGAGACTTTAAATGTGCCCCATTCTTATTGTTACTCCTTAATGGTCAATAAAATCCTTTATACAAGCTGTCTTTTCTGAGTGGGAGCAGAAGGAAGCAGAGGGAACCAAGGGAGGTCTGTGGTCAATATTTGAACTGATACCAGAAGGAAACAAGAAAATGATCGGAGAAGAACAAAGGAATAGAGTGTAAGAAGGAATCATGCAGGTTGAAAACAGGGAGCCGAGAGGGAGCCCAGAGCCACCTGAGGACAGCGAGGGAACAGGGCAGCGGGCACAGTCCGGAAGTGGAGAGTGATTGCTGGAGAAGACAAAGGGATCTAAGAAATAGGCTGGAAGCTGCTAAGAGAAAGACCCTCCTTCAACACTGACATTTTCTCAACCAAGTATGGGCTGCCTTGAACTTAGTTATCCAAAGAAAAAGAATAGTGGGGCTGAAAACCATGATTTCCAACTTCCAGACCTTTACACAAGGCAGTTGTCAACAATGTCTGACTCAAGAGCCCAAAAGATGTTTCTGTGGTCACCCCACCCCCAGTCTCAACTCTTCCCAGGCTGAGGACCAACACTGCGTCATCATCATCTCTCTCTTTAGTGGACTCTTGCGACCCCATGGACTGTAGTCTGCCAGGCTCCTCTGTCCATGGGATTCTCCAGGCAAGAATACTGGAGTGGGTTGCCATTTCCTTCTCCAGGGGATCTCCCAGACCCAGGAATCAAAGCCGGGTCTCCTGCATTGCAGGCAGATTCTTTACCAACTAGGCTATGAGGGAAGCAAGTATCCAATATGTGTTCAAATTTCACCAAAACATCTATGTTTTATCAATATTTGTATTAAAGTATAGTTGATTTAAAATGTGTCCATTTCTTCTGTACTGCAAAGTGATTCAGTTATACATTACTTATCCCTCCTAAAAGGGTACTGTCTCTAGGAAGAGTGGCGATGTTAGTTAGGAATTTGATTTAAAGTGTGGTGAAATAAACATGAAGGGAAGAATTAGAAGACCTAAGATTTGGTGAGCTCCTATAGACTTCCAGGTATTGTGCTAGTCTGTCATTTTATACTGAAAGACTTCCGTAAGTAGCTTATAGCTTCTATTATTCCCAGTTTTCAGAAAAAACAGGATAAGAGAAGGGAAGAAATTTCATCAAGCGAACACAGTTAGAAAGCAGCAGAGACAAAATTTGATACCAGAGGTCCTCGATAAGGATGGAAGGAGGAAAGTTATCAGAAGCCCAAGTTCCCCGAGCATCTGAGAAAATGATAACACTCAGAAATCTGAAGGAGAAGGCAATGGCACCCCACTCCAGTACTCTTGCCTGGAAAATCCCATGGACGGAGGAGCCTGGTAGGCTGCAGTCCATAGGGTCGCGAAGAGTCGGACACTACTGAGCGAGTTCACTTTCACTTTTCACTTCATGCATTGGAGAAGGCAATGGCAACCCCCTCCAGTGTTCTTGCCTGGAGAATCCCAGGGACGGGGGAGCCCAGTGGGCTGCTGTCTCTGGGGCCGCACAGAGTTGGACACAACTGAAGCAACTTAGCAGCAGCAGCAGCAGAAGCCTGAAATGTTCTTCCTCTTCTCTGCTCCCTGGCAGCTCACTGTCCTATCTCAGTCCTTTGTTGCCCTCACTGAGACCTTCTCCAAGCTCCTAAGCAGCCTCTCCTTCCTCTACTTCCCTGAAGGGCCAGTTACCATATAAGATCATATATTTCTTGGGCAGCTCTTCCCACAGTCTGTATTTACCTTGTTTGCTTATTTACTTGATAAGAATTTCTAGCAAGGCCAGCAACCTAGTTAATGCTGGTTCACCCTTCTGGACCAGATTTATCTACCTGAGGCTTTTGCCCAAAGTCTACGTTCCATGTGTTGAATGGATTCATGGGTGACTGAAGAGATGGATGAATGAATAAATGAATAGTCACCGATACAAAGAGTCTAAAATATCGTAGGACAGATTTACTCTGTTTCACAGTTTGGCATTATGCTGTTTCATTCTGTCTAGGAATTTCTCTTGACTCTCCTGTCTGTAAGCTTTTTTTTTTTCTTTTTAAACTCCTGGCAAAAATTCCAGGGAGAAGACAGACACAGATTCACTGGATGGATGGAGAACAGAACATGACAAGGGTCTTCTTCCTTCCCTCTCCCACTCCTTCCCAGAACAAATCTCAACAAATTGGCCGAGTCTGTGAAAAACAAACCACAAAGCTTTTTCTTGCAGTGTCTCCTTGCAGCCTCAGAAACTGGGATGCCCCTTCCGCAGGGTCACACAGAGGTTATGACGGCTGGATCTATGAGTCACCATCAACTTTATGTTTTCCTCTTTCAAATGCAGGGACCAGACAACCTTTGCTGTGCCCACTGGCTCTGCCCACTGACACAACTACCCTGGGCTGCCGGGCTCAGGCTGGTCCTTCACCAGGGCACCTCAAGTCTGTGGACTGGAAATGCACCCCTACCGTGGAGATGTAGACTTCCTGAAAACTCGCCTTTGCTGATTTTGCTCAGTGAGGGAGGGACACTGATGGGTGGGTTTAGCTTTCTCCTTTAAGCAAATCCTCTCACCGTGGTGAACCCTGACTCTTGATCTCTCTGGGTGGCTGGACCCCCGTGTCAGGAAGCATTTGGTGCAGGCGGCTCCTGGTGGCTCCTGAGTGGCAGGGCTGTGCCAGGCGGTTCTCAGGGATGGCTGCCTCTGACAAGTTTCAGTCAAGCCAGAGCAAGCCTGTGCCAAGTCGGGAAGCCAACAAAGGCGCTATGGTGACTGCCTAGGGCTCAAATCACATCATCTCTCCCCTGTTTCGTGGCAGAGGGTGGAATTCCAGCCACTCAGCGGTGGAGGTGGTGGGGGAAACCTTAAGAGGCCTGAACCCTGACTCTTGGCTTCGCCGGCTGGCTCTGTGCCTAATGCAAAATTACATCTGAACTTTTAGCTGGGCCCGAGTCACAGGGGCACGTTCTGCGGCAGACGAGGACATTTCAAAGGGAAATGTCTTTGGGGAGGATTTTCTTTTTCTTTTCAAACTGTTGGATCAATGTTCTCAGCTCCAAATGTTAGATTCCTGCATTTCTATTGGATCAGCTCTGTGCGTAAGTGTTTGGATGGATAGTCCTCTTAAGGCCAGTTTCAACTTCCAGGTTATCAGACAGGGACAACGGCAAGGCCATCTCCCTCCCCTCTCCTTCTCAGCCCACGGAGCTGCATCTGATCCACTGTAAGGAAGGAGCCACCCAGTCTCAAGCACCACAGATACTGACTTCACTGGAAAAGGCCCTGGAGATTAAGCAGCCCAGCCATATTCGGTCCATGAGAATGCGTGTGACATATGCTGTTGTTTGGCCACTAAGTCGTGTCTGACTCTTTGCAAACCCATGGACTGCAGCACGCCAGGCTTCCCTGTCCTTCTCTGTCTCCTGGAGTTTGACATATGAGAAGCAAGAAATAGAAGTAAAGACGCTTTTTGCAAGTTAGATGATTTCATCATGTCCTCAAGCGCTTTGTCCTCCCTGCAGCCTTCAGCCACCTCCTGGAGTGTAAAACCAGTTCCTCCATCACTTGGCTGAGTAGAAGATTCCAAGTGGTTTTCATAGATGAAGGAGTTTTCCAATCAGTACCCTGCAGGGAACAGATGCATCACTCCAAGCCTCACTCCAGAAATCAGCTCTTAGCAGGGAAATTCATGAGGGTGGGAGGGGAAGAGTGTGTGTCTGTAGGAGAGGGAAGAAGGGAGGGAGAAGGGTGGAGAGAGAGAGAGAGAGAAAGGAGTTCTCAGGAATCTTACGCTAGGGTGTGGTGCTTAGGTTTAAATATCTACGGTTTAGGGCACAATGTAAAATAACTAATTAGAGAACTCTTTTAGAACAAAGAATAGTGAAGGAAAAGCAACAAATCTAGCTAGCAGCACTAAGAAGCCAATTTTGTCCTTATCAAAATAGTAAAGAACTACCACCAAGAATCAAACGGTAT
The DNA here is from genome assembly GCA_006410635.1 of Cephalophus harveyi. NCBI lineage: Eukaryota > Metazoa > Chordata > Mammalia > Artiodactyla > Bovidae > Cephalophus > Cephalophus harveyi. The sequence goes on from SJYT01042699.1 coordinate 416,979, forward strand.
GGTTTCTACAGTTGAGCTTTGAGTCATTTTTTAAATGTAAACATCTTGGTTCTAAAAAGCAGATTGAAATTCTGACTTCCTTTTGGACCTAAAACTCTAAATGGTGTTTGCAAAAGATTTATTCTATACCTCTCTTTATATTTCAATAACTTTTCCTTATAGATTTGACTAATGGGCTTCCCCGGTGGCTCAGGGGTAAAGAATTTGCCTGCAAGGCAGGAGATGCAGGAGACATGGGTTCTTTCCCTGAGTTGGGTAGATCCCCTGCAGGGGGGTATGGCAACCCACTCCAGTATTTTTGCCCGGGGAATCCCATGGACAGAGGAGCCTGGTGGGCTACAGTCTATAGTGTGCAAAGAGTCAGACATGGCTGAAGCACCTGAGCATGCACATAGATCTGCCTAGAGAGAACCCATGTGAATGTAATATATTTGGCATCAAGTAAGAGATTTTTAGTAAAATCAGAAAGAATGTTTGTCCATAGAGATTATACTTTACCAAAAATATAAAAAGGAAATATAAACTATTTTTTAGCATGGGCTTAAAGATATTTTATTGTACTGATTTTTCAGCTTCTATTGAATTCATCTACTATGCACATTTCTATTCATGTATATTTTTACTGTTATCACTTTATGGTTTCAAAAGATTTGAATACAAAATATTTAAATCATAGCAGCATTTGCTCTGTTGAACTGATGTAAAGGCAGCAAGAGTTCTTTTCCATGCCCTACAAAACAGGGAACTACTAACCACAAATAAGGGGGAAAAAAAATCTACATTTGATGCCAAATACAAATTGTGGTCCTGATTCCTAGAAAGAGGCTTCAAAGTGGACCTTGATGATGTGAAATAAAAAGATGCAAAAATAGTTTGACATGAAAGCTTTCTTTGTGCACACCTGTGCAAGTCTTTGATATGCTATTGATTCATAACTTCTCTAAGGAATAAATTTCAACATTAAATGACCACAAACAGTCATGAAGGCTTTCTTTCAATCTCTTAAATGCTCTCACATGAGGAAAATTTATTATGTAATGGGGAAATATGAGCATGTGTCAACAAAGCCAGCCTGTCTGCTGTTCCCTTTTGGATCTAGGCCAGGGCTATATTAATCTGCTTGGGATCTAAGATTTAGGTCATCCACCTGTAACTTGAATTTGACCCTGTGGCCTTATTTCTTTCCATTTTTTTGTTACAATTCAATAAGTAAAAAAGATGTGGTTTTTTGTTTTTCGTTTTTTTGATTCTTCCTTGTTCACTTTTCCATTTCATAGTGTCTGGTAGGAAGGTTTTTTAAATCCATTTTTGATCTTTTTTTTTTTTTCTTAAATCATGACCAATTGGTTTTAAAATCCTGGTTCTTGATCTATTAGGGTATGCCATTTTATTCCAGTATTTTTTCCTCATGTAAATTCACTGGACAAAAAGATGGTATGGTCTTGCATGAGTTTTGAAATTGGGAAGACTTGGAATCAAGTTGCTATTCTGTAGGGCAAACTGCTTATCTCAGTGGGCCTCAGTTTCTGAACCTGTAAGAAAGAGGAATCATAATACCTTCTTCAAAGCTCTCTATAAAGAGAAGCACGATGGTTGAGAAACATAGTAAGTAGTGGGCTTCATGTATCACATATCAGCTACTTGACAGGAGACAGGTTAACTAAAATCAGAAGAAAAGTTGGCTAAATATTCACACGATAACTTGGAAAAATGAGAGAAACAAAAGATAAGCAAATACTGTATTTAAATTTTATTGTATCTATCCAAGGCTTCTGTGTGGTCATTTGAATATATGTGTACCTTTGAGAGCAGGATTATATTTAAAGGTAGAAACGACCCTATGTCTTCCCTGATGGCTCAATGATAAAGAATCTGCCTGCAGTGTAGGAGAAGAGAATTCTACCCCTGGGTTAGGAAGATCCCCTGGAGAGGAAATGGTAACCTACTCCAGTACCCTTGCCTGGAAAATCCCATGGACAGAGGAGCCTGGCGGGCTACAGCCCATGGGGTCATAAAGAGTAAGACACAATTTAGCAACTAAACAACAAGGAAGGCCCTAAGGAGGAACACTGGAAATATTTTCCATGAGGATAAAATTGTGCAATATAGGTTCACTTTTTAAATGTAAATGCTATTAAAAATGTACCATGTTGTTAATAGGATTATCATTTTCAAGAAGCAGCCATTTTTCCACACAGGAGTTACCTTTAGTTATCTAGCCCCAAATTCCCATGATTGTGAAAAGAATGACAATAAGTGACATTTCTGAAAAAGAACAGAATATTGGAAGTGACACTGTCATATTCACCAACATTGAAACAAACCTAAAAGCTTTCCTGCCTTTTCTGCTTAAGTAAAAACAGCTGCAGTTTTCAGCCTACTACAAAACCCCAAGAGGATGATAGTAAAGATGTAATAAGGAGAATTAAAAATGGAATTTTGAAGCAAATGAGAGAATTTAGAAGCAAATGAAGAACTCTAGATCAAACCAGGTCTTATTTCCAGGTCATCAAACTACACTTAGAATCTATACCAATGGTTTCCAATCCTAGCTGATCATCAGAAATTTCTTTAGAAGGTAAAAAGAATAAAAATTTTAGAGTACTAGTCTGGGGAGTGGAGCAGAGAGAATACTGCAATGATTCTTAAAATCTCCTCCAGGAGATTCTGAGGTTCTGCCAGACTCGGGAACCACTGGACGAAGGACAAATGATGTCCTTATGCCATTATCAATCAGCTCTATCTTGTGGCTCCCCTGGTGCACAGCTGCACTGCTTAATTCTAGATATGTTTTGATTAGACACAGATGCACTTAATTAGCAGTTTGTATCATCAATTAGAACATGAACCCAAAAAGTCACCTTCTTGCTTAGATATGCTTTGAACACAGATTTCAATATGTGATGATTCCTGAAGAAAAAAAGGAGGGGCATTCTAATGAAGTCATTAGGACATGAAAATATTTCGCCTAGGGATGTAACCTAGAAAGTAAGAATTCCTGAATAAGCTAATAGTTACCATCCTACATCTAACCTTAGTCAGAGAACCTGGGTACCATAGAGTAAGAAAAAGAAAGCGATGATAGTAGTAGGTTACATTTCAGTTTTATGTCCTTTTCCCCAAAGCATTTTCAAAAGCCACTCCTGTTCCATTTCCATGAAGGGAAGACATATCATTGGAAGCTTATAATGTCTGAAGATCCCCAAAGTCTTCCATTTGGTTAAAATTTGTTCATTTAGTTCTGATATCAACAGGAAAAACAATAGCTACCACTGTTATTTCTATGAAATATTACTCATCCACTTATCTAGCTTTATGCCAAGCAGAGGAAAATATCAATCAAAATATATCATATATCACATCCATTGACCCAATATTTAGAACTGAGGAAAAGAGGGCTCAAAGAAATGGGAGCCAGAATTATTTGAACATAGGTTAGTGCTATGCCTAGGCCATAAACAGCACACACACCAACTGAGAACACAGAGACTGGAGTTTAAATGACTTCACCAAGGAATGACTTTCCTATTTCTCTTTACCTTCCTAAATTGGATTCTACCTTCAGAATAGATGTTTCACTTTCTCACATCCACACTCAAAACACCCATTTATTCCTCACTTTAAACCTGTAAGTTCTATAAATTCACTATACCTCATTGTCTCTCTTTTAAAAGGGGGCAGTTATAAAATCCCTTGCATGACTGTAGGAATTCCCACTCTGATCACATCACAGGCATCCATCACTAATTGATCATGTGAGCTGAATGCTGTTAGAAGTCCTCCTTATCAAAGCAACTTAGATCATCACATCTTCTCCAGCTGAGTTGGTATTCAGGATGAAACCTATTTGCTATTCATAGTTAACATATTCCCTAAAGTTATTCTTCATTTTCTGATCTAAAATTCCATAAAACTATACAAATCTGTATATAAAAATTATATAAATCTGTGAATCAGTTTACATTTAAATGTGGGTTTATGATAATACTATATGGACACTTAATGAGTCTGAAGATGTTAACTATATCAATAAGTGGAACATTCCAAGAACAGCGAAACTGTCAAAAGAGTTTCTTGAGTTCCAGATTACAAGGAGCATTTGATTAACAGGTTTAAATATATATACATATATATATATGAATAAAAATATATATTTAAATATCTATGTATGTGAACTTTCTTAGAACTCTCTAAGAGACAAAGAACAAGGGTAGTATGTGGAGTCATGAAGCATTTATAAGTTCTGGGCAATTTGTTGAAAATCACCACAAATGGAATTCTCAATATGCCTTAGTAAAAATCTATACAGTGTACTATGTAAAAGTGAATTTATTTTCTGGCTGCCAAAGACACTTTACCTGAACCAGGGGTATCATAAAGCTTAAAGAATCCCAAAGCTTCTCAGAAAGCAATTCTTTTTTTAAAACTAAGAACTGTGGAATGCATTGCAAACTAAACTCTGTTTAAGAGCTTTTCACTCAGTGCAGGTAAGAACTGAACAGGCAGGTAAACTAAGGCTTTGATGAGGAAAACAGTAAAAATTTAGCACAGATACTACATGAGGGAAAAAGGGATGAACTAGATAGCCCAGGAACTTGGGACACAAAGCCTCTGGGGAACAGATACACTGCTACATTTATAAGCCAGTTAGAGCGCCCGGTTTCAAACCACTGGGACAGTAAAAGATAACCACTCAGCTCTGTTCCAGGCTGGACCAAGAAATGGAGAGGAAAAACAAAAGCAAAACCTACTGTGTCATGTAGCTAGCCCATGGCTTGATTTCCTGAGATAAACCACAGATAAAATACACCTTGGTGGTAACCACGACCTATAACTTACCCTCAAGCCTTTAATCGCCTTGCATATTTCTTCCTTACACGATACATATATGTCGACATCCATATTCTCCCCTGCGTGTGCATGTGCAAGGGCTCAGAAACATGGCATACAATTCTCATTGTGAGGTACGTTTCTCACGGGTATGGAGTAAACCCGAGATCTTCTGAGATATCCATTCAAATAACTGATATAATCAACTTGGGCTCTGAGCAGAGTGCCTGGCATACAGTGGGTAAATATTAACTATTACTATCAAGTTAAAAGGGCTGATGACTCTCTATATAGCAATCTAATTACAATCTTTATGAGGATATTGATTGTGGCAAATTGGGCTAAAGTTGTGACTTACCCAAGATCACTGGTGAAGATAGTGTTGTCATTAAAATCCAGAGATAGCTGGCCATGGAGCCGTGTTCATATTAAACACTATTTGGATATCAAAAGGGTTAGAAACATGCCCCACTTCACTCCCACCAAAAATTTAAGTAAAGTAACAAGCAAAAAAATTACTAACCTAACCAGAACCAGGCACTCATTCAGAAATACAAACTATAGGATTGATGGAGTTTATTTATGCTTGAAAAAAATGAATGCTATATACACTGAAGCTTCCTGCACTCTAATTCTCTCAAGTATAACACTTCAACTTGAGCCTCTGTAAAATTATGCTCACCTCAGGATTAACCCCCTTCATTCACCTGTTCATCTGACCGATGGAAGTTTATAATTAATCAGACTGGCACTCACCTATCCTATCAATTCACAGGTTCCCACGAAAGCAAATTATATCTGCCAACAGATAATCCATGCTGCACTCCTTGGCCAGATATTAATCTTAAAAGGGTGATGTCATCAGGTCCTTTTCTTGCTCAGAAATGACCAAGGCTTCCTTGTAGCTGCTGGAGTGAGAGCCCCATAGCTCAGCACACATTTACAAGTTTACATGGGTGAGATCTACCTTCTAATCCAAATTTTTTTCATCACTCGTTTTTTGAATGAACCCACTGTTGTGGCAAGTCTGTTCTGCACGTGAGTCTGGCTGTTCATTTTCCCTTTCTTTCCATTCAAATTCTACTCTAACATCCCCCAGGGAACAGGCCACAGATGCTGGCTCATCTCTGAATTCCAACAATACTGATTATCGCAATCATTTTGCTTCTTATAATCTATTGCATTAAACTATGCCAGGAGATGGAAAAGGAAATGGCAACCCACTCCAGTATTCTTGCCTGGAGAATTCAAAAGCAAAGGAGTCTGGCAGGCTACAGTCTATTGGGTCACAAAGAGTTAGACAAGACTGAGAGACTATCACACACACATGCCAGGAGAGGGGCTTCCCAGGTGGCGCTAGTGGTAAAGTACCTACCTGTCAATGCAGGAGACATAAGTAATGCAGGCTTGATCCCTGGCTCGGAAAACTCCTCTGGAGGAGAGCAACTCACTCCAGTGTTCTTGCCTGGAGAATCCTGTGGACAGAGGAACCTGGCAGGCTACGGTCCATGGGGTCACAAAGAGTCAGACACAACTAAAGTGACTTAGCACACAGCACATACTAGGAGAATGTTTCGTTTCCACAACACAATTGCAAGGTCCTGGGAGACAAAGACTATTTCTGGTAATAAATGTCGTTTAGGGCCTAGAACAGTGTTTCATATCTCAGCACTAGATGAACCCATCCATTCATCAAGCAAGTGTTAAACACCTATTGCATTCCATAGACTGTGTCTTACTTCAAAATACAAGAGTAAACAACATATACATAATCATTGTTCTTATAGAGCTTATATTGAACAAAATGGATACAATTACTTCGGCAGCATTTTCAATGAAATGGGATATATGGGACAATTGGGGTAAAGTTCATGTTGTAAACAGGCAAGCGGCAGCAGTGGAAAGAGGGTGAGGGTCAGGAAGGGCTTTTTGTAAGATACTATTTACTCCTTGAATGAATAACTGGATCCGGGAGAGAAGGAAGGAAGGAAAGGAGAAGAGGATGAAGCAGGCATTGAAAATTTATAATGTCCCTGCACTTTGGTTTGTTGTTCAGTCGCTAAATCATGTCCAACTCTTTTGGGACCCGATGGACTGTAGCCCGCCAAGTTCCTCTGTCCATGGGATTCTCCAGGCAAGAATACTGGAGTGGGTTGCCATGCCCTTCTCCAGGGGATCGTTCCAATCCAGGGATCAAACCCACATCTCCTATGTGGCAGGCAGATTCCTTACTGCATTTACATAAATAGACAGACACAGAGAGAGACACACGGTACATATACCATATACATATCATATATACCACTGTCTCCCTACTTACTTACTAGGAGAAGAGTAACATCTGACTCCAACTCATAAATCTATAGCCAACTATTTTCAGTAAAGATCCGCCATAACAATTCCATTACACACTTGAATTAGTGGAAATCTAAGCTCAACGATTCAATTACTTTCCTAACTTGATGAACAATTATTTTGAGATACACAGATACTCCACAGATATTCTTTCTTATAATATCAATGCAAATACCCCTGATCCACATGTCAAGATGCACCATGGCATGTAATCAATTTTTATATTTATTTATCTCTTTGAGGGAGTTCAAGGAAGTCCATTTTGAAGCTCGAATAAAGTTCAGTTTTAAATTCCAATTCTAGGTTGAGATTTATGCCAGTTCTTATTAAGCATAGGCACCCACCCGTGTCCATAGGCCTTTCTGGTTTCTGAAATATGGAATAATTCTCCATGCATTTACATCCTTTCAGCGCGCTTATTCAGCAAGCTTCCTAAACAGATGCTGGTTTGTGCAACGGTAATAAAGGGAGCTAAAGGGGACCTCAGAATCAGGGCACAAGGTTAGCAACGGACACTATCACATAGTGATAATTACAGAAATCCACACTGTGGATAAGTTTATTTTTGCAGAGATCTCCCCAGAAGGAAGTGAGGGAGTATATTGGGTGGATATCCAGGAGATAATCAGGCAGCTGAAAGGCAAATTCAAAAGTTTTAAGGCAGAAATATGTCTGATCTGTTCTGCTGGAAGAACAGGAATGGGGAGAGAGCCTTGAGGACAAAGAATTACTATTGCTTTGGCTGATGGGGGAGGAGGGGTCCCACTGCAAAGAGCCATTTCAAGAATAAAGTTTTCACCCTGATTGAAGTGAGCTGTTGGGTTTTGAGCTGCAAAGTAATTCAATACAGTTTTATTTTAAAAGGATTCCTTTTCTTCCTTGAAGAAGTGATCAGATTTTACCAGAAAGACCAGATAAGAAAATATCTTACCGGTGGCTAGAAATGACTGGTCATTTTATGAGGTATTATGTTTGTAGAATACAGTAATACACTATCCATCCCTTGAAGGGCTTCCCTGGTGCCTCAGATGGTCAAGAAGCTACCTGCAATGCAAGAGACTGGGGTTCAAGCCCTGGGTCAGGAAGATCCCTGGGAGAAGGGAATGGCAACCGACTCCAGTATTCTTGCCTGGAAAATCCCATGGACAGAGGACCCTGGCAAGCTGTACAGTCCATGGGATCCCAAGAGCTGGACAAAACTGAACGACTGATTCTTACCTTATCCCTTTAAGTAAGCCAGAATTCTGTTTGATTCTAGGGATGTTTTTTCTAATCTGTTATTAATTTTGCTTCCAAAAATTTTCCACAATGGGAAATTTTCTTGCAGGAAGTGCAAGGAAATACACAACATGAGAAAGGGCCTCTGATGTCCTACTAGAGACCCCAGAGATGTTCTCTGGTGTAACCCTCAGAGGAACCCCACAGAGTAGGTGCTACTTTTCTAGAAATGAGAAAGCAGTTTGGAGAGAGTAATCGGCCCAAAGCCATACAGCTGGAAATGCAGGTGATAAAATTCGAACTCACTCACTCTGTGGATTTTGATTTTTCCAAGCTGAATCAAAATTCCCTGTTTGACAGTTAAAATTCTTATTATAACTTTTAAAAATAGAAATTCTAATTTTGCAAATAGTCTTCCAGAATTCTGATAAGCATGAATTAATACCACTGGATGCTGGGTTGGTGCACTGAAGCTTGATTGCCAAATTCGAACTCCTGAGTGCGTGTGTGCTAAATTGCTTCAGTCACGTCTGACTCTCTGAAACCCCATGGACTATAGCCTGCCAGACCCCTCTGTCCATGTGGGTTCTCCAGGCAAGAATACTGCAGCGGGTTTCCAGGCCCTCCTCCAGGGGATCTTTCAAACCCAGGGATTGAACCAGTGTCGCTTACGTCTCCTGCACTGGCAGGCGGGTTCTTTACCACTTGTGTCATCTAGGAAGCAGTTAGACCATTTCGTGGTTTGTCCACCAAACTAGAGCCATTCTTGCAAATGTCTGCAACAAAACCTGATTTAATAAGGTGGGTAGGTGTATAGGGTGTATATTTATGTAATTCATGAATGGATCCATGAGTGTGCAGGAGAGGGACAAGAGGGATGAGGGGAGAGAGGGAGGGAGAGTCTTGATTCCAGCCATGAAAAAGTGTAGTCACCCCACACATAGCTGATCCCACCCAAGGGCACACAAGAAGAAAGCACACTTCAGGCAGCCTGAACTTACCAACCTCAGCCTTGAACCTCACTCTTGGCAGTGGGAATTGTATACCAGGGCAACCTCATCATTTTTAGAGCTCAGTTAACAAATGACATATTTCAGAACATCCATCTATAGAATCCTTGCTTCTCTCCTAATCATCTCCTATTCTTTCTCTGACTTGCTTGCTATTTTTTTAAACTGACTTTAATTTTTTTTCTCCTAGAGAAAAGAAATGCATCACTGTTAGTGGGTACAGTAATAAAAGTAAATGAATCTTTCCCCCTCCTTCAAAGAAAGAAGCTTTTTACTTTTATCTTCCCAAGCAGAGTAGAATAGAGTCTTTCTTTTTTTCACCTTAGCAGTGGGGGTGAACCCCTTCTATTCAACAACCTCACCCATGCACTCGGTGGCTGCCTTCTCAAAGGGCTGGTGAGGTCCGAAGAACTCACAGAAAAGGCGATGTGAGGGTGGCCCAAACAACCCTCACGGAGAGTCAGATGTCCACTTCGAACTAAGACTGCTCCAGGGATTCATAGCTCGGAACAGAGCAAAATTGGTTTTGATGGAGTGAGGATTTTAGGATAGGGTGTGTTTCCTAGGTGGCGCAAGTGGTCAAGAACCCTCCTGCCAGTGCAGGAGACAGAAGAGTCGCGGGCTCAATCCCTAGGTCGGGAAGATCCCCTGGGGACGAGCATGGCAACCCACTCCAGTATTCTTGCCTGGAGAATCTCATGGACAGAGGACCCTGGTGGGCTACAGTCCAGAGCGTTGGGAAGAGTTGAACACGACTGAAGCGACTTAGTAGGGCCATGCACATGTGTCTCCCTAGAGACTTGACGAGGTAGAGGGGAGGAATCAAACTTAGGCTGAAATACCAGAGGGATAAGGAGGGGTTGAAAGAGAGGAAAGACGTTACCAAGCAGCAAATGTAATTTCACAGGGTCCTCATTGCAAACAGTTTGAATCATCCTTGCAAGTAGTTCCCTTGGGCTGTTGGATGAAGATGATAATGAAGCCAAATTAGCATAGAATATTAGCTAAGGCCCCAGGGCCTCCCAGGTGGCTCAATAGTAAAGAATCTGCCTGCCAGTGCAGGAGACCCAGGTTAGATCCCTGGGTTAGGAAGATCCCCTGGAGGAGGAAATAGCAACCCACTCCAGTATCCTTGCTTGGGAAATCCCATGGACAGAGAAATCTGGAGGGCTACAGTTCATGGGATCACAAAAGAGTCAGACACGGCTCGGCGACTAAGCAACAACAATTGGCTAAGGACCCAGGTACTAGAATCACCAAGATCTCTGTTTCAATCCCAGTTCCTATACTTATGAGCTGTGTGATTTGGGGCAAGGTGTTTAACACCTCTGCGATGTCTAATTGAGCTCAGCAATCAGAAAGTGGTTGGGCTCATTAAGGTAAACAATGTGCTGGAAATGCTTATTCAATACAGTACCTGGACAGCCTTCCTCTGAGGGTACCGGTTGATTACAACGGAAAGGGACTCCAAAGTAGACTAGCCAGAAGGAGACTGTCCAAAACAGAGGCAGTGTTCTGAAAAGCATAACTGATTAACAACTGTGTTCCCATTCGCAAATCAGCCCCAGCGCAACCCCTAACCTTGAGACAATTACTCAATCACAAAGAAAGTGTATCCATTGGAGGCAAAGCCAGGCAGGGAGAGGACATCCAAGTTCTAATTCTCCTTCTGTGCCCAACAAATTATACTACCCTGGGCGGGTCTCATAAACCTCTCTGGATCTCACTTCCCTTTGTGCAAATTGAATGAGTTGGGCTAGACTCAACTCTGAGGCTCCAAATTCTAAAACTCTTTATGGGCTTATTTCCTGGCTAGAGGCGGGGCCATTCCTAACTGTAAGCATGATAGCATTTGATGAATGTCCCCAGTTCCTGGATGATGGTCGGTTATCAATTGCAATTATGGGACTAGAAGAGGAGCAATCTGAAACCAGCCTGGAGGGGTCTGTGCCTGAAGGGAGGGGACAAAGCTATTAAGGGTAATGATCAAAGCCTGACCATTTAATGGGGAAGCTGTTAGGCAAATTCACTGCTTTTCCCTGGCATCATTTCCCCTGGTCTAGCAGTCTGCAGGGCAAGGCATAGAAGAGGACTCAGCCACTTCTCCGGAGAAGACAAATGAGTCTTGAATGTGTGCACTTACAGTATTAATTATGAAATCGTCTATTTACTTTTTCATCCTTCTTTACAAATCATTCTAAAAATAATATCATTTAAACACTGATTCACTTGCTGTGCCCAAGTGAACTCCCCAGGGAAATCCTAGCCACTGTAATATTTGAAAATGCACCTCTGAATTAGCAAGCCTTGCACAAACTCTACTGGCAAATTCAATCATCTGCCACTGGGTATTGTTATTTGTGGTTCCTTTAAAGAACCAGAGTTCACTAACCTTCATTTCCATTCAGGCTGAAATGACATGAATAAGCTGTGAGTTTAGCAGCAGTGCCTCTGTTAATATCAGTATACAATAAAGAACCATACTGTATAATAAAAACAAAAGCTCCAAATGATATCTGAAAAGCCTTTAAGAGCAGAATAAATGCTCCACTGATTCTTTCCTCTCCTCTTATCATCAAGACTCTTTTAAACAAGAGAATATAGGCTGTGTTGGCATTTATATTCAGGTGCAAGAAAAAAAGTTGAGGGGCATGTAATAGATTTAACTAGTTCCATAATTCCTGGATTTTCCTAACCAAATGAGGTAGTTTGTTACTAAAACTAGAAGTTAGCAATTTTTTATTAGAAGCACCACTACCTCATGTTGACGAAAACAACTACAAAGAGACATGAAATTTTAAATCTTTGGATTCTACAAATAGAATGAGAATAATTGGGGCTCCTGGAAGAAAGCCATAGAGAAGACTCCATGAAGGAAAAAGAACTATTATGAAACAGTATCTCACTCGGAAATGGGAACGCCGGTGCTAGATTTTAGACCAAAGTTCCGTGTACTGAAAATGGAAGCAGTTCAGCTGATTCCAAACTGTGTGGAAGTGATGTCTGGATGCCTTCTAGCTAAATGAGTGAAATTCCCCTGCAGAAACCCCCCTTCCTGATCTTGGTCACCAAATTGAAGATACAGGAAATAAATTTCAGGTTTGTAAAGTATTTTAATAATGATAGGCTCGAATTATACATTCTATACTGGATTTCCAGCTTTATCACTTGACTATGTGTTTAACTAAGATCAGCTTAACCTTTCATCAGCTTGATTAATCTTTAGATGGGCTTCTTCCTGACTCTAGGACCCTCAGCGACCCTTTTCTTAGAGCATTTATTTTAGAAAACTTGTAATTTTAAATCTCTTCTCTGCCCCTTGGAATATAAATATTTATTAAAGCCTCTGGCCAATTTTTACCACCCAAGAATGTCTTTCTCAAGGTCCTGGGAACCATCTCTTTGAAATATAATCAACAAAGGAAATAGTACCCCAATCTTCCAATTTCAGTGGAAGAGTAGAGACCTAACTCGGTAGGCACCTGGCTCCAAGTTGCAAAATTACCTCCTGTCATAAAGGTATAAGAACTGTCTTTCCTTTGCCAATTAGCAAACACAGATGGTCTATGACTTTAATAGCCTCCAGTACTTTTTCATTAGTACACAGCAACCCTTAAAAAAGTCTTACCTCTTCTTCTTCAGTGAAATTGAGTTAAGTTTTGTTGTGGCCTCTGTTCCTTGTTGCAATAACCTTAAAGTCTTCCTTGCCTGTTTGACTTTGGCCAGTGCAATTTTTGCTTTGACATCTTTATCATGCCCATACCAGAAGCTTTCTGATGATGAGGAAGGGTCCCAGAACCTCCCTAGGTAGCCATTCCTTGTTTGATCATCCCTGACATTAGACAGCTCTCCCTTACTTTATTCATTATTATATTATAAATTCTACCCAACAACACTGGCTCTGCCCTTGGGGCCCCTGTGGAATGTGTCTGATATTGCACAAATCCTACACAGAACTAAGAAAAATGTCTATTTTCTAGGTCTAGCCCTCCTAGAACCTTCACAGAGGGGCTCTGAGCCTTAGGACTGGAGTTTGGCTTTGGCAAAGGATTTTCCCTAAGGGAATGTCTGAGGTGCCTCCAGAGCCAGAAGAGGTAAATGGATGGGTTTTGTTTCACCACAGATGGCTATCAGTGCAATAATTCAGGATACAACCCACAGATCAGGGGTCATCAGAATGACTTTCTTACAGCTTTCAGTAATGCTTTTTTTCCTTAAAGTTGCAAACATTTTTAATTTATTTTTTAATTGGAGGATAATTGCTTCACAGTATTGTGTTGGTTTCTGCTGTACAACTCAAATCAGTTATATATATATAATATATATATATATATATATATATATATATAATATATATATACTTGCATGCTAAGTCACTCAGTCATGTCCAACTCTTTGCAACCCCATGGACTGTAGCTCACCAGGTTCCTCTGTCCACGGGATTCTCCAGGCAAGAATACTGGAGTGGGTTGCCATGCCCTCCTCCAGGGTTGGGTATATACACACACGTACACATGCATATAGATGAATCTCCTCCCTCTTGAGCCTTCTTCTCCTTTCCTATCTCACCCCTGATGAACCTAGAACCTATTATACAGAGTGAATTAAGTCAGAAAGAGAAAAAACAAGTATCACACATTAACACACACACACATATATATATGGACTCTAGAACAATAGTACTGGTAAACGCATGCACAGGGCGGGAACAGAGACTCAGATGCAGAGAACGGACTTGTGCACACAGCGGGGGAAGGAGCGGGTGGGGTGGATGAAGAAAGCAGCACTGACGTCTACCAGCTATCATACATAGAATAGATAGCTCGTGGGAAGCTGCTGTAATACACAGGGAGCCCAAGCCGGTGCTCAGTAATGTGGTCTTAACTCCATACATAAGAGGAATCTAGCTGAAATTTGAGTAGCCCAGGGTAAATGTACCAACGTTCCTTCGTGTTTTTGTCACCTAAAACTGTCAAAGAAAGAAACTGCACATTCAGTTTGGAGTGTGAGAAAGACAATAGCTGATAAATTCTTTCCTAGACTATAGTCAAAACCTTGAAAAATCTGTACAGTTCATAAAATGTGTTGTTCTTTTATTCTATTTCTTCCCCTGTGGACATTGTAATGCATAATTACATATTTACCTTTCCTCCTTAACTACTGGAAGCTTCCACACATTAAGCTCTAGGAATTTCCCAATTCTGGATATTTTCCTACATTCTCACTTCTATCAAAATTTATTAATCTAGACAAATATCATATGATACTATTTATATGAGGAATCTAGAAAAATTAACTTATTTACAAACAGAAATAGACCCACAGACACAGAAAACAAACTTATGGTTACCAAAGAGGAAATTGGGGAAGAGATAAAATTAGGATTTTAGGATTAACAGATACCCACTACCATATATAAAATAGAAGACCTGATGTATAGCACAGGGAACTATTGTCAATAACTTGCAATAATCTATAATGGAAAATAATTTGAAAAAGAGATATATATATAATGTATAACTAAATCACTTTGCTGTACACCTGAAACATTGTCAATCAACTCTGTGCCAATAATAAAGGAAATAAGAGATTAAAATGCTATTCAAAACTTATTAATCTAATACCCCATTGTATCAGGCATGGTTTACTACTAAGAAGCAACCAATCAAACAAGCAGCCAATCAAGTTTTATTATTTAATTAAGCATGTTCACCATCGAAGAAAATACTGTAAGTCACAGTGTGGGAATAGTTGACCTTAAGGGTCACACTGAGGGAAGGATGAAACCACAGCCTCGTTAAGTGACTTCTTCTTTCTGAAAGATATGACATTCATAATCCCTACTGCTTCTCCTTCATCCCCTTCTGTTCAAAAGGAATCTTTTTATTTTCATAACCTATATAGAATTTTGTCTCTCTCTCTTATCAAGTATGCTTCCAAATTAATTGTATTGTACTATGTAGTGATGCTAGCTTCTCTTAGGCTTAGAACTCCTAAAGGTCAAAGCTAATTATCTTTATACTGCCCATAATAGCCAACACAGCACCTGCCACATAGTGTAACCCAATAGATATATTTAAAGGTGCAAAAATTGAGAAAATTAATTAAGGAAATCAACCCCACCGTGATGTAAGACAGAGAAAGGAAGTATTATTTATTGCCATTCTTCAGTGAGTACTCAGTGCTCAACATGGGAGACATCCTTCCTGAGTAGTGAATGTACAATCTATTATGGTGACTTTGGGTGTGCAATCACACCTGAAATTCCAGAATCCCTGTCTGTTGGAGATGTGTGTCAATTCTGGCTATTTAAAGAGACAGACTAGAGGCAGCATAAATCATGATCGTGCTGTTTTAATATGTGCACATGGATGGTTGTATGTGGCGACAAGGGCTAAACTTGCATGTCACTAATTCTCATTCTGTTCTGAACACACAGAACCCACATAATCATCACCTTTGGCTCTAGGCAGAATGAATTCTCCATTTTAGGTATCCAATAAGAAGTGTGAATCTGGGGCAAAAGCAATACTGCCCACAACACTAATAAACAAGTAAACAGGCAAAACTCTAGACAGATCCTTCCCTTGAAAGAAACAGTGGTGGCAACCCTCTATATTAGACAACTTGGTCTCTCAAGCCTGAAACAGTTTCAACTCCAGAAAGAAAGCCCGTATTTGTGAACCCATCACCCAAGCCCTCATCAATCTCAGTTTATTGTACAAAATTGTTGGTGAGGCTAAAATGGTTTCTTATTTTCCATTTTATGTTCTCACTGATGGATTCATCTGGAGGTAGAAATGAGAAGTTTGAATAAAGAACAGAAACACAGAGTTGCTTTCTAGACTGTGGGAAAGTAAGAATCTGGCACAATGGTACATATAGCCAGATTCCACGGTTTTTAGGATTAGAGAATCAAGGGATTTGTGAGAGCTGCTTTTCTGATATTTAAAATATCCTTCATTCCCTAAAAAATAAGAACATTAATTAATCCATTAGTCATACCAGATAGCAATATGGCCAGATTTTATCAGTGAAGTTTATAGTAATGGGTTCATCCAAGCTCCTGCTTATCTTAGGTGATTCATGATTCATTGAGTATTTTTGTGTCCTTGATTCCCACTCAGATGAAGAGCAAGAACCATAGGGGAAAAGAAAAAAGACTAAAACTTTATAAAGGTAGCATTATATCCAGTCCCATAGTACCCTTTGCCTATGGCAGTCAAGGCACCCAGCGTCCTCGGAACTCTCCCAGTCAAAGAAATCAAGCTTGCAGGATAGCCGATGCCACCATCACCTGGCTCTTAACCTTTAACAGTGCTATTGGAACATGGGAAAACTTCTCTTACAGTTCAGCATCAATCCATACTTTGGCCTCAGAAACCCCACATGTCTAATCTCTCCCCTATATTGTGTTCAAAGAACTTTGCAAAAACATAAAATCATGACCCTGCATATAAAAGTGTGCACATATTCAAGAATTAATTTTGCTTAAATGTTGCCTGGCAGTCCAGTGGTTAAGACTCCATGCTTCCACTGCGAAGAGCATGGGTTTGATCCCAGTCTGGGAAGCAAGATCCCACATGCTGTGTGGTGCAGCCCCCCAAAAAATGTTATGAGGGAACCAAGAAGATGTTTTATGAGTTCAAAGTCAAAATAATACAAAACACTATGGAATAAAGGAAAGTTGAGCTAAATTGCAAATGAAGACAGACTGATTTTTCCACTGAAAGAGGGAAGTCAGTTCTACTGAACAAGACACAGTTTGCACATCCATCAGCTCCTTGCAATTCATAAGGATGCAAAATAGCTCACAACAATGATCAGGACTAGAATCAACAGCCAGATCTGTGTGTTATAGATCATGAATAGGTTCCCACTGAAGTACTATTTTTTAAATATGAAAATTGTCTTAATAATTTTTATGCAATTCTAAACTGCAAAAAAAATTCCCTGAAAACTGAAAGCTATTTTGTATATGTCTGGCATTTATATCTTGTGTGAAAACCAATTTGTTTTAGTGCAGAAATATTACTATTTTTATTACAAGTATTTCCAGATTCCTCTGGAGGTGTTACATACTATGTACCATATTTACATATTCCGAAATCTGAATTCTTAAACCCTTTAGATTCCTAGTGATGGTGTGCTGGAGTCAGCTTTTGCCTCAGTCAATCGTATGCTTTACTTCCTCACTTCATGTCACTGATTCCAACTTCATAACTTGAAATTAGCCAAGGTTGGAGTATTTATACAGGAAAATAGGCAAATGCTATAAATCAGGAATTTTGTGTGTGTGTGTGTGAGTTCTGAGAACTGGTTTTAAATAGTTACCACCATACCACTGCCCCAAGGGGTTCAGATAGGGGATTATATGCCTGTATCCTAACTTGCATGGTCTATGTGAGAATGAATAAACTATACTCCCTGACCTTGAGGAGTTCACAATCCAGTGAGGAGCTGTGGTCTCATAAATAAATTTACATATTTATAAATGTAATATTGTTCTACGGTTTATGCTTCTCTCAAAGAGGCTCTTTCATGACAGATTTGTGCCTACTGTCCATCGTGAAATAGATTACAGCTGCATGTGTGCGTGCTAAGTCACATCAGTCATGTCTGACTCTCTGCAACCCTATGGACTGAAGCCCACTAGGCTCTTCTGTCCATGGGATTCTCCAGGTAAGAATCCTGGAGTGGGTTGCCATGTCCTCTCCTGGGGATCTTCCCGACCCAGGGATCAAACCCACGTCTCATAGTCTCCTGCACTGATGGGCATATTCTTTATCACTAGTGCCACCTGGGAAGCCCTAGATTACACCTAGATCAACTCAACTCAAGAAATATGCAGGGGCAGAAGACCACTAGATGCTTCAAAGGATATACACAGTAAATCACATAGGAGATTTAACTGGAATGTAAAACCACACGTTTTACTGAGTAATAAATTGTGATAAGGGCTAAAAGCTTCCCTTCAAATACTGATGTCTGGAGAGAAACAAATTACATAATTAAAACACAATGTATGAATTTCCTATTTACTTCACACTGTGAACATTAACATTAGTCTTGTCTTTAATGGGAGATTCTTTCATAAAGTAAGACATATTTCCTAACAATATGTGCCCAGCACTTTGTTAGGTATCAGAGTTTCAACAATAAATAAACGTTGCATTCTGTCCCTTAGGAATTTTTGTTCTACTGGAAAAAGATAATATAAACAAATAATCCTGATAATACCCTATCATGCCTGGCATGATACATGCCGATGTTGCCTGAATGTACATAGGCATAGTACTAGGCTGAATACAGAGAGAAGCAGCTGGCTCTGTGGGAAAGAGCTGGGGAGATCATTTCAAAGAGCTGGCAATACCATTAAAGAAGATTTTGTCAGAGAAATGAGGAAGGACATTCTTGTCAGAGGGAACAATATACCCAAAATTCAACACACACAAGATAGAGTCAGGGACTTCTCTGGTGGTCCAGGGTTTAAGACTTAGCCTTTCAGGGTAGGGGTTCAGGTTAGATCCCTGGTCGGGAAGCTAAGATCCCACATGCCTCATGGCCAAAAAAAACTAAACAGAAAACAGAAGCAATAATTGTAACACATTCAATAAAGACTTTAAAAGTGATCCATATTAAAAAAAAATTCTTAAAAAATAGATGGGTTCAATAACAGGATGGGGATTAAGATTTCTGAATATCTTCAAGAAAGGAGACAAATGACCTTACTTTTAAGCTATAAGATACAAGGCTTATCTTGTAAGTAAAGATTCTATTAAGCAGAGGAGAATAGGAAAAAATAAAATTTCCTGGCTATACAGGTACAGAATGCAGAGGTTATAAGCTTCCTGAGCTGACCTGAAGTCTCTAGAGAGTAGGCACTTTGAGGAGAGGAAACATTCTATATTATTCATACTTTAACTTCTGGATGTCATTGAAACATCTCACACACGGCTGACAATCGTTAAATAACTGGTGAACTGAAGAAGGGAAAAATCAACACAAAAACATGGTCATTCATGTTCTATTTTTCTTTGCCTGCTGCAGTATGCTATCCGCATTCTTCAAAGTGATGGAATTCTCTCCCCTATTGGTCTACTTGGCTCTGATCTCTCTTCTTGTTGAATGCATCTCCTACCAGTCTCCCTGTCCATCCTTGGAGTCCTCCTTGTTAGTCCTGAGCACAGCGGGGAAAGCCCCTTTATGATCTTCCCCCTCAGGACATTTGTATTTCCGTTCTTCCTGCTGGACTGGCTATCATGATCACCCGCTCAGAAATCGCCCAGGGTTGGGCTATCATGATCACCCGCTCAAAAATAGCACTCTTCATCTCCCAACCCTGGGAGATTTTTGAGCGGGTGATCAGGATAGCCACTCCAGCAGGAAGAACAGAAATACAAATGTCCTGAGGGGAAAGATCATGAAGGGGCTTTCCCCGCTGTGCTCAGGAAGAACAAGGAGGACTCCAAGGATGGACAGGGAGACTGGCATCCGGTCCCATCACTTCATGGGAAATAGATGGGGAAACAGTGGAAACAGTGTCAGACTTTATTTTTTGGGGCTCCAAAATCGCTGCAGATGGTGACTGCAGCCATGAAATTAGAAGACGCTTACTCCTTGGAAGAAAAGTTAAGAGCAACCTAGATAGCATATTCAAAAGCAGAGACATTACTTTGCCAACTAAGGTCCGTCTAGTCAAGGCTATGGTTTTTCCTGTGGTCATGTATGGATGTGAGAGTTGGACTGTGAAGAAGGCTGAGTGCCGAAGAATTGATGCTTTTGAACTGTGGTGTTGGAGAAGACTCTTGAGAATCCCTTGGACTGCAAGGAGATCCAATCAGTACATTCTGAAGGAGGTCAGCCCTGGGATTTCTTTGTAAGGAATGATGCTAAAGGTGAAGCTCCAGTACTTTGGCCACCTCATGCGAAGAGTTGACTCATTGGAAAAGACTCTGATGCTGGGAGGGATTGCGGGCAGGAGAAGAAGGAGACGACAGAGGATGAGATGGCTGGATGGCATCATTGACTCGATGGACGCGAGTCTGAGTGAATTCCAGGAGTTGGTGATGGACAGGGAGGCCTGGCATGCTGCGATTCATGGGGTCGCAAAGAGTCAGACACGACTGAGCGACTGAACTGAACTGAACTGACATTACGTTGCAGGTTTATTTCCCCCATTCATACATACGCCCCCTAGTGGCTGACACTGTGTATCGCTCTCTCTTTTATTCTCAGCACCTAAATCAGTGCCTAGCACGTGAAGTTCCATAGCAGATTATTAAGTAAGAAGAATAGAAGGAAAAATTGCCCTCTTTGATGATGCTTTTATGAGAAGTTTCCTTGTATTTTTTGAGAACTAACGCTTTATATTAATAAACTTTAATACAATAAAATCAAATAGAAAAAAATCACAATTGAAAAGAGACTTTAAAGGATATGCAAAAATGCTTCCTATTATAGGAAGTAAACATATTTTAAACAGTCCACAGGGTCGCAGAGAGTCAGACACAACTGAGTGACTGAATAACAACTAGTGACCCCAGAAGAGCTCGAAAGGGCTCTTCTGTGCAGCAGCCAGAGCGCCAGCACTGGCCCTGCAGGCGACTCCCCAAAGTGAAAGAAATTGGACTTCACACTCATTTTTCCTAAAAATTTTATACTTGAATTTCTAAAAGCCTGCCTGATTTTGTATACAGTGTTTCTATAGAATACCCCCCCCCATAAAAAACAGAGAAAATGGAATATTTCGTGAATTGACATTTTATAACTGTTTTCATCTGTATT